>CM038214.1:276591594-276979220 GCA_021442155.1 Cymbidium sinense | reverse complement strand
CCCAAAAAAATCTGTAATCAAAGTCAAATCCCAATCCCGTGGATGGCCAAAACCTTCCCAGTGGAAGGTTCATAAACCCGATCCCCAGTGGACTCGAGCCCATATCTCTGGATATGCCTCCACATCAATTAAAATAAAAAAAAAAAAATTAAAGTTGATTCGATCTTAATCCCTAGTGGATTATAGATTCTTATCCCGGTGGATCTTCTTTCACAAATCTTATAATCAAATCAAATTTAAACCTTATCCAAGATTTTCTTTTTATGCCTTGACATAGACCCACATGTCATGTCCAATGCATGTGATCCCCTAGCGGATCTCCTTCCATGTCCTTGCCTTGGAATTCTCATCAAATCTTATTTTTTTCTCTTATGCACACCTTTAATACTTCAATGCCTAATAATGTATTCATTCAAATTACATCATCTTAACATTATAATCAACATTTTATGATTTGTGATGGTGCTCAAACTAACTATACAATATCATGCTAAACATATTATAGTGTGAATTAACACACTATATTATATTATAATATATGATGTTATTTTATAATTTTCTATAATATAATATATTTTCTAACATTTCACCTTATTAGAATAACTTAAAAGGAACAAATAATAAATTTTTCTCAAAATATGAATAATGTTCATTTGGGATGTAAAATTGTTATGTTTCTATTAGAAATGGTATAAAATAGCATAATTTTGGTGTTGCTTTGTGTCTTGTGAATTTGGCCAAATTCTTCCACCTTCAAATTAACAATTTTGTGAGTTTTGACCCAATGTTTTATAAATGAAAGTAAAACATACTAAAATACAATAACATTTAGTAACACACCACCACAATCGTATATATGTGAAGTTATATTTTTATGTACATTATATTCTAATATGCTTTCATATAATATATTATCTTACATTACACCTTAAAATGAATCACTTTAAGTAAAAAAATTATAAAATTTGGTTAAAATGAACATTCATTTTGGATGGAAAATTCCATTCTTTTGATTAAATGACACACCATAGCCAATGAAGTTCCCCTTAAATTTGGCCAAATCCCATCATCTCGACCTATAAATTGTATTTTTTTGAATTATACCGGTACAAACTCTACTACATCACTATAACAAACTAAAATATGCTAAGCAACAAGTAATAATACAATATATGCTATAATGCATGATTCACTATGTTATGGCATCCTATATTATAATACACTATAACATAATATATTATATTATATTCCATTTCACATCATAAGGGATTGTTTAAGATAAAAATATCATAAAATTAGTCTAAACAATATAAAATATTTTAGTCGTATCACTTACATATTTTAAATTGACATAATATATTATGATGCCATGCTCTACCTATTATGAATTTGGCCAAATTCCCTCATTTTAAAGTCTAAATCAACATTTTTATATATAATGCTAATGTAGGCTTGACTGGATGATTGTAAAATACTAAAAGAATTTAAAATACATAGAATAATATATTATGATATATGATGTTTACTATGCTACAACATATAATATTTATTTTGAACATAAAATCTTACTTTTTTAGACTACAAGTGGCGTAGCACACATTTGGTACTATAACCTAATTCCCACTTCAAATTTAACAAATTTCATCTTTTGATTTATTAAATCAATATTTTAATGATTTATATTAATATAGACTATAGGGCACAATACCATAATATACTAAAACATTTCAAAACATTATATAACATCCAAAAACACATCATTACATGCTCAAATATATGATGATACATTATACTAGAATATACGGTTATATAATATGGTTTAGGGTTAGGGTTTAAGGTATTCAAAGATCTAATAGTCAAGGGAAAGTCTCTTAAAGAAATTTTCTTTAGCTACCATAACTATGTTAGGATTAGGTCATTCTTTAGATCTACTCTTAATGACATCTTTATTCATGGTTTAGGGTTTAGGGTTTTGGGTTAGTTTAAGGTTTAGGGTTTATGGTTAGGGTTTAGGATTGTAGGTTTTAGGGTTTAGGGTTTATGGTTTTAGGGTTTAGGGTTTAGGGTTCAGGGTTTAGAGTTTATTGCTTTTTTAAGGTTTATGGTTTAGGGTTTAGGTTTTAGGGTTTGGGTTTTAGGTTTCAGGTTTAGGGTTTAGGGTTTAGGGTTTAAGGTTTTTTTTTTAAATAGAGAACAAATTCATATTCAATATTTCTTTTGATTTCATCTAACAAGTAGCACCCCAAGTTTTCTAAGACACAAGCGATGACATAGATAAAAAATGAGCACCCATAGAGCAAATCAAAAACCCTAGATAAGTATAATTGTCTCTACTATAAAGACACAATTCCATAAGTAGCGATTGATCACATTCTTTTTCTCTTGTTCCCATCGAACACCCCACCTCTCAGTTGTAGGATTCCATCATATCCTTGATCTCTCCCTCCACCACCATGTTGTAACCTTCATCTCCTCCTCCACCTCCAACCACCACCACCTCATATCTCCCCACCTCAGATCCCCACCACTGTAATCACACCTCCACCCTCCACCACTAGATCTAGATTAAGCCTGGTTGGCGATGTTCCTGAGGTTCTACCCATTCTTAGGGTTTAGGGTTAGTTTAGGGTTTAGGATTAGTTTAGGGTTTAGGGTTTAGGGTTGTAGGTTTTTGCGTTTAAGGTTTATGGTTCAGGTTTTAAGATTTTACGGTTTAGGGTTTTAGGTTTAGGGTTTAGGGTTTAGGGTTTAAGGTTTAAGGTTTTGGGTTTAGGGTTTAGGGTTTAGGGTTTTAGGGTTTAGGGTTTAGGGTTGTAGGTTTAGGGCTGTAGGTTTAGGGTTAGTCTTAGGGTTTAAGCTTTAATGTTTAGGTTAGGTTTTTTATAAAAAATTAAGTTTAGGTTTATTTATTTAGTTTATTTTTATTTATTTGAGTTTATTTTAATTTTAATTTTTATTTAGTTTAGCTTTTTTTTAGTTTATTTATTTTGGTTTAGGTATTTTATTTTAGATTATTTTTGAGTTTAGGTTTATTTTTTAGTTGAGTTTTTTTTTAGGTTTAGGTTTTATTTTCTATTTTTAGGTTTTGGTTTTGGTTTTTATTTTTATTTTTTAGGTTTAGGTTTTAGGTTTTTATTTTAGGTGTATTTTTAGGTTTTATTTTTTAGTTTAGGTTTTGATTTATTTTTAGTTTATTTTATTTTATTTAGCTTAGGTTTAAGTTTAGTTTATTTTAGGTTTAGGTTTAGGTTTTTATTTTAGTTTTAATTTTAATTTAGTTTTAGGTTTATTTTATTTTGTTTATTTGAATTTTATTTTTTTAGTTATTTTAGTTTAGGTTTATATTTTTTATTATTTATTTATTTTTTGGTTTTATTTTAGGTTTAGTTTAGGTTTTATTTAGTTTTTTAATATTTTAGGTTTATTTTATTTTTATTTTACATTTAGTTTTATTTTATTTAGGTTTTTTATTCTTAGGTTTATTTTATTTTTTAGTTTAGTTTATTTATTTTATTTTAGTTTTATTTTATTTTATTTTATTAGGTTTAGGTTTAGGTTTTATTTTATTTTATTATATTTAGGTTTAAGTTTATTTTTATTTTATTATTAGGTTTTATTTAGTTTAGGTTTTGTTTTAGTTAGGTTTAAGGTTTTGGTTTTTTTTAGGGTTTAAGGTTTAGGGTTTTGAGGTTTAGTTTAATTTTAGGGTTAGTTTATGGTTTAGGTTTAGTTTAGGTTTAGGTTTTAAGTTTAGGGTTTAGGGTTTAGGTTAGTAGAGTAGGTTTAGGGTTTAAAGTTTTTAAGTTTAAAGTTTAGGGTTTAGGTTTAAGTTTAGGTTTTAGTTTAGTTTAGGTTTAGGTTTGATTTAGGTTTTAGGTTTTAGTTTAGGTTTAGGGTTTATTTATAGTTTAGGATTTTAGGGTTTAGAGGTTTAGGTTATGGTTTAAATTATAGGTTTAATGTTAGTTTAGGTTTAGTTTATGGTTTAGATTTATTTAGGATTTAGGGTTTAGGGTTTAGGGTTTGGGTTTATTTTATTTTTAACCAAGTTAAGTTTATTTAGTTTAGGTTTAAGTTTAGGTTTTATTTTATTTTAGTTTTATTTTTTAGGTTTATATTTTCTTTGTTTAATTTTATTTTTTTAGTTTATTTTTATATTTTAGGTTTAGTTTTATTTTAGTTAGGTTTTAATTTTATTTTAATTTAGGTTTTTTTATTTTATTTTAGTTTAGTTTTATTTTTTATTTTCTTTAGAGTTTAGGTTTATGTTTATTAGGTTTTAGTTTAAGTTTTTTTTTTTTATTTTATATTTTAATTTTGTTTTGGTTTAGGTTTTTTGTTTATTTTATTTTTAGGTTTTATTTAGTTTAGGTTTAGGCTTTTAGCATTTTAGGGTTTAGGGTTTATGGTTTTGGTTTTAGGGTTTTGAGTTTAGGGTTTAGGATTTTAGGATTTAGGGTTTAGGATTTAGAGTTTTTAGGGTTTAGGGTTTATGATTTAGGGCTTTGGGTTAAGGGTTTTTAGGGTTTAGGGTTTAGGTTTAAGGTTAGGTTTAGGTTTAGTTTAGTGTTTAGTTTTATTTTTTTTTTAATAGAGAACAAATTCAAATTCAACATTTCTTCTTTTAGATTTCATCAAACCAAGTAGCACACCAAGTTTCTAAGACACTGGCGACAACATAGATAAAAAATGAGCATAGAAAATCTAAAACCATTACTTTGTCTAAAAAAGTTCCATAGTCAGATCATGGTAATTTCACTAGTTCCCATTAGAACCACTCATCGGTAATGGCATCCCATCTCATCTCTCACTCATCACCACCACCTTGGCCTTGTCTCCTCCCACCTCCATAACCACTGCTCAGACCACCACCTCCATAACACCTCGGATCCCCACCACCACTACGATAGCTTGCCTCCTTTGCCTCCAATGCAGATTTAGACTAAGCTGGTTGGCGGTGATGTTCTACCTCATGGTTCCATTCTAAGGGTTTAGGTTTAGGTTTAGGCTTAAGGTTTTAGGGATTATTTATTTTTTTTATTTTTACTTTAAGTTTAGGTTTAGGTTTGGTTTAGGGTTTATGGTTTAGGGTTAGGGTTTATAGTTTAGGGTTTATGGGTTAGGTTTATAGTTTAGGTTTAGGGTTTAGGGGTTTAGGGTTTAGGGTTTAGGATTTTAGGATTTATGCTTTTAGGATTTAGGGTTAAGGATTAGGGTTTTGGGTTTAAGGTTTAAGGTTTTTTAGGGTTTAGGGTTTAGGGTTGTAGGTTTAGGGTTTAGGGTTAGTTTTAGGATTTAGGGTTTATGATATTTTTTTGTTTAAATTAACTAAACTAGCGGGTTTACATTTAGCTAGTTTAGGGTTTAGGGTTTAGGATTTAGAGTTTTTTAAAAAAATTAAGTAAATCGGTAGGTTTAGGTTTATTTAGTTTATTTTATTTTTTACTTTTTATTTAGGTTTATTTCTTATTTTTATTTAGTTTAGTTTATTTATTTTAGGTTTATTTATTTTAGTTTAGGTTTTTTATTTTAGCTTAATTTTTAGGTTAAGGTTTAGATTTATTTTTAGTTGAGTTTTATTTTTATTTTACTTTTAAGGTTTAGGTTTTATTTTTTATTTTTAGTTTTACGTTTAGGTTTTAATTTTATTTTTTTTAGGTTTAGGTTTTATGTTTCAGGTTTTTATTTCAGGTTTATTTTTAGGTTTTATTTTTTAGTTTAGGTTTAGATTTATTTTTAGTTTATTTTATTTTATTTTGTTTAGGTTTAGGTTTAGGTTTTATTTATTTTAGTTTAGTTTATTTTAGTTTAGGTTTAGGTTTATTTTATTTTTATTTTAGGTTTAGTTTTTTTTTTAGTTTAGGGTTTAAGTTTTATTTTTTATTTATTTTTATTTTTTATTTTAGGTTTAGGAATTTATTTAGTTTTTATTTTATTTTATTTTAATTTTTTATTTTGTTTTTATTTTATTTATGTTTTTAATTCTTCGATTTATTTTATTTTTTTAGTTTAGTTTAGGCTTTTAGTTATTTTATTTTAGTTTATTTTATTTTATTTTTAGGTTTAGGTTTAGGTTTTACTTCAGGTTATTATTTTATTTTAGTCTGGAATCTTCAACGAACTCATTCATCATCACATCGAGTGCTATGTCGCTAATCTCGTGCTCAAAAGTAGAGAAAAGGAAGACCATATCTTTGACTTGAGAGTATTTTTTGAACAGTTAAGATTATTTAACCTCAAAATGAACCCCCTAAAGTATGCATTTGGAGTAACTTCAAGGAAATTCCTTGGGTTTGTTGACCGACACCAGGGTATCAAAATTGATCTGGATAAGATCAAGGTGATATTAAAAAGTCACCCCCTAAAAGTTTAACTCAACTTAGATCATTCCAAGGGCAGTTGGTGTATCTAAGATGCTTTATATCCAACCTATCGAGAAGATATCAGCCATTCTCAGCTCTTATCAAAAAGGATGCCAAGTTCAAGTGGGATGACAAGTGTGAGCATGCCTTCGAAGACATCAAGCATTACCTGATGACCGGTTCTACTAGCCCTTATCATAGGCAAGCCTCTCATACTTTACACTACTATGTTAGATGACTTCCTTGGTACTTTTTTGGCCCAAGCCAATGACGAAGGGAAGAAAAATGCACTCTATTATCTCAAACATCATCTAATCCCTACTAAGGCTAATTATCCACCCTTTGAGAAGCATTGCATAGCTTTAATCTTTGCATCCCAAAAGCTACGACATTACAGGCTTCCTCATAAGGTGAACTTAATCTTTAAGATCAATCCACTACAGTATCTCATGACACGACCAACGCTAGTGGATTTCTTAACTGCACACCCACTTCCTACTGACTTTCTGCTTAGTGATGATCTCCCTGATTAATAAATCATGAACTTAGGGGATACTAGCATTCACTGCTAGAAGATGTACTTTGATGGTGCGACTTCCTCTCAAAGAAGAGAAAAACCATAATCTACTATTCTTCACGAATATAGGCTCTTAAAGTTAGATGTTATAAGATCTAAGTATCAAAATCTTTAGAGATTCTCAGTTAGTTATCAACCAAATCGTTGGGTCCTATAAGGTTATAAAGCCCAAGCCCTATCACTACCACAAGTACACCATTGAGTTATTGGCCCAAATCTTATAGGTTACCATTTATAAGATTCCTTGAGGAGAGAACATCATAGCGTATCATAAGCCATGCTTTCCAAGGAGTTGGCATGTCCAGAGGATGAGTCCATATCAATAAAAGTCCAAAATAGACAAGTCTTATCCCTTATTGATATTGAACTCATCAAAAAGTACTCTCTTGAAGAGGAGATTTCCATTGCCAAGAAGGACGAGGAGTTAGATTGGAGGTAACCATTCATGGATTACCTAAATAAAGGCAAATTACCTCAAAAGAAGTCCCAAGCCTATTAGATGAAGCAAATAGCACATTCCTACGCTCTTGTGGATGGTGTCTTGTACTGGTGGTCTTTCGATCATATGTGGTTATGTTATTTAGACAAGCACAAAGCCCATAAAATTGTGACCCAGGTACACTGAAGATTATGTGGAGCTAATAAATAAAGAAGGTGAAAGCTAAGATCAAGAGACTAGGATACTACTAGCTCGTTGATCAAAGATTATATGGATATCGCTAGGCAAGGCCACCAATGTTAAATATTCAGTGTGGTCCTACACCAACCACCCAACCATCTATATCGTAATTGGCCTCATGGCCATTCGAGTGTTGGGATACCAACATAGTGGGTCCGATTGATCCTCCTTCTTCCAAGGGTCATCTGTTCATCTTAGCTGCTACTAACTACTTTTCCAAATGGCGTAATTTACTCGAGAGGTCACCAATCATCATGTGCTTTAATGTTTTAGGAACCATATCATATATATTTTCAGAGTGTCTTGATGAATTATATTTGATAATGGTATTGCATTCAAGAGCACTAAGATCAACAACTTTGCCCGGAGACACAACATAGATTGGATATATTTTACAATCAACTACCAGAGGGCAAACGACTTAGTAGAAGCCATCAATAAAACTCTCATCAAAATACTAAAGAATACACTCGACAATAATAAGCGATAGTGGCATGAGCTGTTGGTTGAAGCCTTGTGGGCCTTCCACACCACATATAGAACTCCAACTAAGTTTACTCCTTTCTCCTTAGTGTATGGGTCTGAAGCCATTCTACCATTAAAAATCCAATTCCCATTACTAAGGATAGTTGTGGGTAGCAAGATCACAACAAAGCATAATGCCAAGTTTCGATTACAAGAGCTCAAAGGTTTGGAGAAGAGACTCTTGCGGGCATGCCAAAATCTAGAGTTGTACAAAGCTAAAATGATTCAAGCTCACAACAAGTTGGTCCATCTTAGAGCTTTTCAAGTAGGAGAGCTTATTTTAGTTCCAAGGAGACCGATTGTTGCTCGTTGTAAGATGGGAGGCAAGTTTGAACCCACTTGGGAAGGCCCTTTTGCCATAGGAAAGGCCCACCAAGGACAATCTTATCAGCTTATTAATCATAAGGGAGAGCGCCAAATGCTTCCAATCAATGGGCTCTACTTAAAGAAATATTATAAATCATGTTTGAAAGCAATTATCATCATTAAAAATTCCATTTCAAATTTAATCTCTTCCATGTTGAAAGTATTCTTGTTAAGCCCCGATGTGTTTAGGGTAGTGTAAAGCATATCTATCCTTCATCGACACAACACAAACACAAAATACACACAAACATATAAAAAACATGTATTTTCTCTCACGCTCCTTTGAGTTGAGATAACGCCCCCAGTGACACTCACTCAATAGCTGCTCTAGGTTGGGCTGACGTGCTACCCTGCTAGTGTGTCACCTCAATGGTCTTCTTGGTTTGGAGGATATAAGTTTTCGCTTTCCTTACTTGGCCTTGCACCTTGATGAGCCTTGTTAGTTTGGTAGGCCTTACTGTGTGGTCGGTAAGCTACCCCATGTTGGCTTCATTTAGAGGAAGTGAGTCTGCTACACTTTCTTCTTAGATTATCCTTTGTGCACTAACATGGTCGAGTACATTTGAGGTTTAGGATAAGTCCCCTAATGGCTCCTTCCCTCCTTATTGCTTCAAGTCTAGGTCAGTCCTTAGTATTCTCTAGATGATGTATCGATGATCAATCACTTGGAAAGTTGTAAGCCTATAAGCTTTCTTTCTAGGTTGATCATTGCACACCAACGAGCACCTTAGGTTTGTTGGTTCTCACTATATGGATATCATCTTTGTGATACACCTTAGGTTGGTTAGTTCTCGCACCTTAGAATACACCACTCCTGGCAGATGTAACTCTGATATGCTTTCTCCTTGAGTTGGCCATCGTGCACTTATAGGCTATCTTTTCCAAGGCTTAGGATACACCCCAGATACCTCTCATGCACTATTTGGATCATCTCTTTTTGATACCATTTAACACTACCGGGTTACTATGATATTGGGCGGTTCCCTTTTGAGTAACCACCCTATGGTTGGAGAATCCATCAGTGGGTATGATTCTCCCTTGGTAAATCTAAGATTGGTCAAGGATGACATAGCCCCTTCTTAGTGTGGTCCCTTGCACAAATAGGGTCCCATGCAAACATAAATAAAAATATATATTCACTTATAGATTAGGCCACTAATGGTTTCTAGCGGTATCCTCTCTTTAGGGAAGTTTAAGCAAAACTCCCTGTAGGAATCGCTTAACTACTCTTGTGTTGATATAAGTCCCTAGTGGCATTCACTCAGTAGTCACCCCTAAGTTGGGCTTGATTTGTTGTGCTACCAATAGGTCACCCCAGCAGTTGTTCCCTACTTTAGAAGATGTAAGTCTGGTATGTCTTCTTCTTAGCATAACCGTTGCACACTAGAAGGCAGCCCCTTAGGTTGGCTTGCTCTACTTCATGGCTAGTAGATTACCTTTTTGTATTTGTAAATCTAAGAAAGGACAAGTTTGATGTAGCCCCTTCTCAGTGGGTCAATCGCACAACGATATGGTCCATAAATTAAATTTATCAAATTTGATTGAGCTCACATCCCCAGCGGATATGCCCTCAATTCAAAATCAAACTAAACCAAATAAACCATATCAAATCACATGAAATTAAGATAAAATTAATCTTGACTAATTTTAAGTTAACATAAGTCCTAGCGACATTCACTTAGTAGTCACCCTAGGTTAGGTTCAATTTTTTGTGCATTTAATAGTTCACTTCTGCGGATGTTCCTCACTTCAGAAGATGTAAGTTTGCTATCCCTTCTTCTTAGCATAGTAATTGCACATCGAAAGGCATCCCATTAGGTTGGCTAGCTCTACCCTGTAGTTGGTGAATTATCCTTTTGGATTTGTAAACCTAAGGTAGGCCAAAGCTGATATAGCCCCTTCTCAGTGGGTCCATTGCACACATATACATTAACTTCAGTTAAATTAAACCCTTTTTTGATTTTCCCGGTGGAGTTAAATCATACCCTTCTCAGTGGAGTCCAATAATATATAAATAAGTCAAGAAAATAAATTAAATTTAAACCCAACCTCCCTAGTGGAGCCAAATTAAACCAACTCCCCTAGTAGAGTCTTAATAAAAGAAATCCAACTGAACTCTTATCCCTTGCGGATACATCCCTAAATAAATCTTTGAAATCAAACTTAAATCCTAATCCCCAACTGATAGCCTAAACCTGCTTCTCTAGTGGAAGGTTCATATACCCGATCCCTAGTGGACTCGAGCCCATATCTCTAGCAGATATGCCCCCACATCAATTAAAATAGACAAATTAAAGACAATTCGATCTTAATCATCGGTGGATTATAGATTCTTATCCCTAGCTGATCTTCTTTCCATAAATCATATAATCAAATAAAAATCAAACCTTATCCCCAACAGGTTTTCTTCTTCTATGCTCTCGACATAGATCACTCACATATTATGTCCAATGCATGTGTGATACCCTTGTGGATCTCCCTCCATGTCCTTGACATAGAATTCTCAAAAAAATCCTATTTCTTCTCTTATGCACACCTTTAATATTTCAACCAAAAGCATAATAATGTATTCGTTCAAATTACATCATCTTAACATTATAATTAACATTTTATAATTTGTGATGGTACAAGCTCAAACTAACTATACAATATCATGCTAAACATATTATAGTGTGAATTAACACACTATATTATATTATAATATATGATGTTATATTATAATTTGCTATAATATAATATATTGTCTAACATTACCTCATTAGAATCACTTAAATGGAAGAAATAACAAAGTTTTCTCAAAATATGAATAATGTTCATTTTAGATGTAAAATTGTTATTTTTCTATTAGAAATGGTACAAAATAGCATAATTTTGGTGTTTCTTCTTGGCATGTGCCATGAATTTGGCCAAATTCTTCCATCTCAACCTTCAAATTAACATTTTTGTGAGTTTTGACCCAATGTATTATAACAAAAGTAAAACATGCTAAAATGTACAATAACACTTAGTAACACACCACCACATTCATATATATGAAGTTATATTTTTTATGTACATTATATTTTAATATGCTTTCATATAATATATTGTATTACATTACACCTTAAAATGATTCACTTTAAGCAAAAAATTTAAAAAATTTGGTTGAAAAATAAAATTTTATTTTGGATGCAAAATTCAATTCTTTTGATTAAATGACACACCATAGCAGACCCCCAATGATGTTCCCTAAAGTTTACTTTAAATTTGGCCAAATCCCATCATCTCAAAATTAATCAATATTTTTATGAATTATACCAATACAAACTCTACTACATCATATTATAACAAACTAAAATTTGCTAAACAATAAGTAGTAATGCACAATAGTATGCTATAATGCATGATGCTACACTATGTTATGGCATCCTATATTATAATACACTATGACATATTATATTATATAATATTGCATATCACATCACAAGGGATTGCTTAAGATAAAAAATCATAAAATTAGTCTAAGCAATAAAAAACTATATATTTTAGTTGTATCACTTACATATTTTAAGTTGAAATAATATATTATGTTGCCATGCTCTACATATTATGAATTTGGCCAAATTCCACCATTTTAAAGTCTCACTTATGATGCTACAACATATAATATTTATTTTGAACATAAAATCTTACTTTTTAGGCTACAAGTGGTGTAGCACACCTTTGGTACTACAACCTAATTCCCAGTTCAAATTTAACAAATTTCATCATCTCATTTATTAAATCAATATTTTTATGATTTATATTAATATAGACTATAGGGCACAATACCACAATATACTAAAACATTTCAAAACATCTTATAACATCTAAAAACACATCACTACATGCTCAAATATATGATGATACATTATACTACAATATATGGTATTATAATATGATTTAGGGTTAGGGTTTAGGGTATTCAAATCTTTAATAGTCAAGAGAAAGTCTCTTGAAGACATTTTCTTTAGCTACCATAACTATGTTAGGATTAGGTCATTCTTTAGATCTACTCCTAATGCCATCTGTATTCAAGGTTTAGGGTTAGTTTAGGATTTGGGGTTTAGGGTTAGTTTAGGGATTAAGGTTTAGGGTTTAGGGTTTGAGGTTTAGAGTTTTGGGATTAGGGTTATAGGTTTTAGCATTTAGGGTTTAGGGTTTTAGAGTTTAGGGTTTAGTGTTTTAATATTTAAGGTTTAGGGTTTAGGGTTTAGGGTTTAAGGTTTAGGGTTTAGTGTTTAGGTTTAGGGTTTAGGGTTTAGGTTTTAGGTTTAGGGTTTAAGTTTTTGTTTAGGGTTTAAGTTTTTTTTTAATAAATAACAAATTCAGATTCAATAATTATTCTTTTCGATTTAATCAACCAAGTAACACCCTGAAGTTTTCTAAGACACAAGCGATGACATTTAATAAAAATGAGCCGTAGAAAATAAAAAACCCTAGATAAGTAGAACCATCTCTATTAAAAATACATTATTCCATAAGCAGCATATCATATTGGTCATTCTTCATTTTTTCCAGTTTCCATCTGAACCACCCCCACCTCTCGAGTAGCGGGATCTGCCATCATATCCTCGATCTCTTCTTTCGCCACCACCAAGGCTATAACATTGGTCATTCCTCCTACCTCGATAACCACCACTGCTCCGACCAACACCTCCATATCCACCAGCACCTCCAGATCCCCCACCACCACTACGATAACCATCGCCTCTGCCTTCACATCCACTATTGGATCTAGACTGAGCGTAGTTGATAATGATGTTCCTGCCATTAAGGTTCTGCCCATTCATAGGGTTTAGGGTTTAGGATTAGTTTAGGGTTTAGGGTTTAAGGTTCAGGGTTGTAGGTTTTAGGGTTTAGGGTTTAAGGGTTAGGGTTTAGGGATTTAGGGTTTATGGTTTAGGGTTTAGGGTTTTAGGGCTTAGGGTTTAGGGTTTAGGTTTTAGGGTTTAAGATTTAGGGTTCATGGTTTAGGGTTTAGGGTTTAGGGTTTAGGGTTTAGGGTTTAGGGTTTAGGGTTGTATGTTTAGGGTTGTAGGTTTAGGGTTTAGGGTTTAAGGTTTAGGATTTTGGGTTTACAATTTTTTTTTAAATTAAGTAAACTATAAGGTTTAGGTTTATTTAGTTAATTTTTTGTTTATTTGACTTTATTTTAAATTTTCTTTTTATTTATGTTTATTTTATATTTTTATTTAATTTAGTTTATTTATTTTAGGTTTATTTATTTAAGTTCAAGTTTTTTAGTTTATTTTTTAAGTTTGAGTTTATTTTTTAGTTGAGTTTTATTTTTATTTTATTTTTTAGGTTTTGGTTTTATTTTTTATTTTTACGTTTAGGTTTAGGTTTTTATTTTATTTTTTTAGGTTTAGGTTTTAGGTTTTTACTTCAAGTTTATTTTTATGTTTTATTTTTTAGTTTAGGTTTAGGTATATTTTTCATTTATTTTATTTTATTTAGTATAGGTTTAGATTCAGGTTTAGTTTATTTTAGGTTTACATTTAGGTTTTATTTATTTTAGTTTATTCTATTTTAGTTTATGTTTATTTTATTTTTATTTTATTTTTATTTTAGGTTTAGGTTTTCCTTTAGTTTAGGGTTTAGGTTTTATTTATTATTTATTTTTAGGTATATTTTTTAGGTTTATTTGTTTATTTAGTTTTTATTTTATTTTATTTTATGTTTATTTTAATTTTATTTTAGGTTTAGTTTTTATTGGATTTAGGTTATTTATTTTTAAGTTTAGTTTAAGTTTTCATTTATTTTATTTTAGTTTAGTTTTATTTTTTATTTTATTTTCTTTTTAAGTTTAGGTTTAGGTTTTAGTTTTTATTTTTTATTTTATTTGATTTTATTTTTGTATTTTCATTTAGGTTTTTTTTATTTCTTTTATTCTTCAATTTTATTTAGCTTAGGTTTAGGTTTTTAGCTTTTTAGGGTTTAGGGTTTAGGATTTAAGATTTAGGGTTAGTTTAGGGTTTAGGGTTTAGGGTTTGAGGTTTAGAGTTTGGGTTTTGGGTTTAGGTTTTAGGTTTAGGGTTTAAGTTTTAGTTTAGGGTTTAAGGGGTTTTTTTAATAGAGAACAAATTTAGATTCAACATTTCTTCTTTTTAATTTCATCTACCAAGTAGCACCCCAAGTTTTCTAAGGTGCAAGCCATGACATAGATAAAAAATGAGAGCCCATAGAGCAAATCAAAATCCCTAGATAAGTAGAACCATCTCTACTGTATAGACACAGTTCCATAAGTAGCAGATCAGATCAGTCGTTCTTCAGTTTCTCTAGTTCCCATCAGAACCACCTCCTCCGCCTTCGCATTCACTTCCACCACAAGATCTAGACTAAGCCTAGTTGACGTGATGTTCCTATCGTCAAGGTTCTGCCCATTCTTAAGGTTTAGGTTTATTAGGTTTTAGGGTTTAAGTTTATTTTTTAATCTATTTAGTAAATTTAGGTTTAGGTTTAGGGTTTGGGGTTTAGGGTTAGGGTTTAGAGTTTAGGGTATAGGGTTTAGGGTTTAGGGTTTATGCTTTTAGGATTTAGGATTTAGAGTTAGGGTTTAGGGTTTTAGGGTTAGGGTTTAGGGTTTAGGATTTTGGATTTAGGGTTCAGGGTTTAGGGTTTTATTGTTTAGGCTTTAGGGTTGAGGGTTTAGGGTTTAGGGTTAGTTTAGGGTTTAGGATTTTTTAGGGATTAGGGTTTAGGGTTAGTTTTTATGTTTAGGGTTTTTTTAATTAAGGGTTTTTTTAAAATTAAGTAAACTGGTAGGTTTAGGTTTATTTAGTTTATTTTTTATTTTACTTTATTTTATTTTTTATTTTTATTTAGGTTTATTTTTTATTTTTATTTAATTTAGTTTATTTATTTTAGTTTAGGATTTTTATTTTAGCTTCTTTTTTAGGTTTAGGTTTTGGTTTATGCTTATTTTTATTTTTGTTTTATTTTTATTTTATTTTTTATGTTTATGTTTTTTTTAGGTTTAGGTTCTTTTTTTTTTGTTTAGATTTTAGGTTTTTATTGTAGGTTTATTTTTATGTTTTACTTCTTAGTTTATTTTATTATATTTATTTTAGGGATTAGTTTAAGTTTATTTTAGGTATAGGATTAGGTTTTATTTATTTTAGTTTATGTTAAGGTTTATTTTATTTAATTTATTTTAGGATTAGGTTTTTTTTAGTTTAGGGTTTAGGTTTTATTTTTAGGTTTATTTTTTTAGTTTTACATTTTTATTTAGTTTTTATTTTATTTTATTTTAAGTTTATTTTATTTTTATTTTACATTTAGTTTTTATTTTCTTTAGTTTTTTCATTTTTAGGTTTATTTTATTTTTAGTTTTGTTTAGGTTTTTATTTATTTTATTTTAGTTTAGTTTTTATTTTTTGTTTAATTTTATTTTTATATTTAGGCTTAGGTTTAGGTTTAGGTTTAGGGTTTAGTTTAGGTTTTTATTCTTTTTTATTTTATTTTATTTATTTAGGTTTAGGTTTTTATTTATTTATTTTTTTAAAGGTTTTATTTAGTTTATGTATATGTTTTTTAGGTTTTTAAGAGTTTAGGGTTTAGGGTTTAGGGTTTGTGGTTTATGGTTTAGATTTAGGGTTGTAGGTTGTAGGTTTTAGGGTTTAGGGTTTAGGGTTTTAGGGTTTAGGGTTTATGGTTTTTTTATAAATTAGATAAACCGATTGGTTTAAGTTTATTTAGTTTATTTTTCTCTATTTTAGTTTATTTTATTTTTTATTTTTATTTAGGTTTATTTTATATTTTTATTTAATTTAGTTTAATTATCTTAGTTTTATTTATTTTATTTTTGGTTTAGGTTTATGCTTATTTTTTGGTTTAGTTTTATTTTTATTTTACCTTTAATGTTTAGGATTTATTTTTTATTTTTAGGTTTAGGAGGTTTTTATTTTATTTTTTTAGGTTTAGGTTTTAGGTTTTTATTTTAGGTTATTTTTAGGTTTTATTTTTTAGTTTATTTTAATTTATTTAGTTTAGGGTTTTAGTTTATTTTAGGTTAAGGTTTAGGTTTTATTTATTTTAGTTTAGTTTATTTTTGTTTACGTTAAGGTTTATTTTATTTTGTTTATTTTAGGTTTTGTTTTTTTTTAGTTTAGGGTTTAGATTTTATTTTTAATTTATTTTAAGTTTAATTTTTTGGTTTATCTTTTTGGTTTAGGTTTTTATTTAGTTTTTATTTTATTTTATTTTAGGTTAATTTTATTTTTATTTTGAATTTAGTTTTTATTTTATTTAGTTTTATTTATTATTAGGTTTATTTTTTTAGTTTTGTTTAGGTTTTTATTTATTTATTTTAGTTTAGTTTTTTTTTAACGTTTAGGTTTAGGTTTAGGTTTTAGTTTAGGTTTTTATTTTACTTAATTTTTTTCTTATTTTAGGTTTATGTTTTTTTAGGGTTTGGGTTGTATTTTTTTAATTTATTTTTAGGCTTATTTTTTAGGTTTAGATTTTTATTTATATTAATTTTAATTTAATTTATTTTTGTTTTAGATTTATTTTTTATTTTTTTATGTTTTTTATTTTTTTGTTTAGGTTAGGTTTTTATTTATTTTATTTTAGGTTAGTTTTTAATTTTAATTTTATTTTCTTCTTAGGTTTTGGTTTAGGTTATAGTTCATATTTTTATCTTATTTTAGTTTAGGTTTTTTTAATTTATTTTAAGGTTTTATTTAGTTTAGGTTTAGCTTTTTAGCTTTTAGGGTTTAGGGATTAGTGCTTAGGTGTTAGTTGAGGGTTTAGTGTTTAGAGATTAGGGTTTGAGGTTTATGATTTAGGGTTAAGGGTTAAGTGTTAAGGGTTTAGGGTTTAGGTTTCTAAGGTTTAGGGTTTATGGCTTAGGGTTTTAGGGTTTAGGGTTTAGGGTTTAGGGCTTTAGGGTTTAGGGTTTAGGGTTTAGGGTTTAGGTTTTTGGTCTAAGGTTTAGGTTTTAGGTTTTTTGGGTTTTTTGTACAAGAGAACAAATTCAACTTCAACATTTCTTATTTTTGATTTCATTAACCAAGCAACTCACCAAGTTTTCTAAGACACAAGCGATGACATAGATAAAAAATGAGCATGCATAGAACAAATCAAAAGCCTTAGATAACTAGAGTCATCTCTATTATAAAGACATAGTTTCATAAGCAACTGATCGGATCTAGCATTCTTTAATTTCTCCAATTCCCATCAAAACCACCTCTCGGTAGCGATTCACCATCATATCCCGATCTCTCCCACCACCTGACCCATCACTCCCAGCCATAACCATTGCTCCAACCACCACCTCAATATCACTAGACCTCTAGATCCCCACCACCACGATGTTGATACTCTTCCTCCACCTAGATTTAGGCAGGCAGTTGGTGATGTTCCTCAGAGTTCCATTCTTAGGGTTTAAGTTTATTAGGTTTTAAAGTTTAGGATTATTTTTTAATTTATTTAGTTACTTTAGATTTAGGTTTAGGGTTTTAGGGTTTATGCTTTTAGGGTTTAGGGTTTAGGGTTTTGAGTTTTAGGGTTTAGGGTTTTAAGGATTAGGGTTTATGTTTAAGGTTTAGGATTTAGGGTTTAGGGTGTAGGGTTTTTAATGTTTAAGGTTTAGGGTTTAGGTTTTAGTTTAGGTTTAGTTTAGAGGTTTTTAGAGGTTTAGGTTGTTTAGGTTTAGGGTTTAGTTTAAATTTAGTTTTAGGTTTAGGTTAGGGTTTAGTTTTTAGGGTTTAAGGTTAATTTGGGTTTTAGGTTTAGGGTTTAGGGTTTAGGTTTAGGTTTAGGGTTTAGGTTTTTAGTTTAGTTTAGTGTTTAGGGTTTAGGTTTAGGTTTAGGATTTTTTATGGTTTTAGGGTTAGTTTTAGGGTTTTTGGTTTTGGGTTTTAGGTTTAGGATTTAAGGTTTAGTATTTAGGGTTTAGCATTTATAGCTTAGGGTGTTTTTTTTTAAATTAAGTAAACTAATAGGTTTAGGTTTATTTAGTTATTTTATATTTATTTTATTTTATTTATTTTTTATTTTTATCAGGTTCATTTTTATTTTTTTTTTCTTTAATGTAGTTTATTTATTTTAGGTTTATTTATTTTAGTTTATGTTTTTAAATTTAGTTTATTTTTAGGTTTAAGTTTAGGTTTCTATTTATTTTTTAGTTTAGTTTAATTTTTATTTTATTTTTTAGGTTTAGGGTTTATTTTTTATTTTTAAGTTTAGGTTTAGTTTTTATTTTATTTTTTTAGGTTTAGGTTTTAGGTTTTTATTTTAGGTTTTATTTTTTTGTTTAGGTTTAGGTTTATTTTTAGTTTATTTTATTTTATTTAGTTTAGGGTTTAGGTTTAGTTTATTTTAGGTTTAGGTTTAGTTATTATTTATTTTAGTTTAGGTTTAGGTTTATTTTATTTTGTTTATTTTAGGTTTAGGTTTTTTTTAGTTTAGGGTATAGGTTTTATTTTATTTTATTTTTTGGTCTTATTTTTAGGTTTATTTTTTTAGGTTTAGGTTTTTATTTAGTTTTTATTTTATTTTATTTTAGGTTTATTTTATTTTTATTTTACGTTTAGTTTTTATTTAATATAGGTTTTCTATTTTTAGGTTTATTTTAATTTATAGTTTAGTTTGTGTTTTTATTTATTTTATTTAAGTTTAGTTTTTATTATTTATTTTATTATATTTTTACATTTAGGTTTTTTTATTTTGTTTTATTTGGGTTTATGTTTTTCTATTTATTTCATTTTTAGTTTTTCAGGTTTTTAGGGTTTGGGGTTTGGGGTTTAGGGTTTGGGGTTTAGGGTTTAGGGTTTAGCGTTTAGTGTTTTAGGGTTTAGGGTTTAGGGTTTAGGGTTTAGGGTTTTGGGGTTAGGGTTTTAAGGTTTGCATTTTAGGGTTTAGGGTTATGGTTATTTTTAGTTTTTTTAATTTTTTTAATTTTTTAAAATTTAGGAAACTTGTAGGTTTAGGTTTATTTTAGTTTATTTTATTTTATTTGTTTATTTTATTTTATTTAATTTAGTTTATGTATTTTAGGTTTATTTATTTTAGTTTATTTAGTTTAGCTTGTTTTGTTTAGTTTTATTTTATTTTATTTTTTAAGTTTGGTTATTTTTTATTTTTTGTTAGTTTAGGTTTTATTTTATTTTTTTAGGTTTAGGTTTTAGGTTTTTATTTTAAGTTTATTTTTAGGTTTTATTTTTGAATTTAGGTTTAGGTTTATTTTTAGCTTATTTTATTTTATTTAGGGTTTTGGTTTAGGTTTAGGTTTAGTTTATTTTAGGTTTAGATTTTATTTATTTTAATTTAGATTATTTTAGTTTAGGTTTATGTTTATTTTACTTTTATTTTAGGTTTATATTTTTTTTAGTTTAGGGTTTAGGTTTTTTTATATTTGTTATTAGGTTTAGGATTTTATTTAGTTTTTATTTAATTTTAATTTTAGTTTTTTTATTTTAGGATTAGTTTTTATTTTATTTAGGTATTTTAGTTTTTTACTTTAGTTTAAATTTTATTTATTTTATTTTATTTTAGTTTTATTTTTTATTTTTTTTTAGGTTTAGGTTTAGGTTTTAGTTTGAGTTTTTATTTTATTTAATTTTCTATTTTATCTTTTTCTATTTTATTTTGGTTTAGGTTTTTTTATTTATTTAATTTTTAGGATTTTCTTTAGTTTAGGTTTAGGGTTTAGGGTTAGTTGATGGTTTATAATTTAGGGTTTAGGGTTAGTAGAGGGTTTAGGGTTTAGGTTTTAGGTTTTAGGGTTTAGAGTTTATGATTTTAGGGTTTAGGGTTTAAGGTTTAGGGTTTAGGGTTTTAGGGTTTAGGCTTTAAGGTTTAGGGTTTAGGTTTTAAGTCTAGGGTTCAGGTTTTAGTTTAGGGCTTAGGGTTTTTAGTTTTTTTTTAACTGAGAACAAATTCATATTCAATATTTCTTCTTTTTTATTTCATCAACCAATTAACATACCAAGTTTTAGGACAACAATGACATAGATAAAAATTAGCATGCATAGAACAAATCAAATAATACTAGAAGTCTCTTATAAAACACAATTAGCAGTCATTGGATGTTCTTTGGTTTCTCCTTGAACCCACCTCTCAAGTAGCGGGATCCACCATCATATCCCGATCTCTCCCTTTAGCTATAACCTCCTCCTCCTCCCACCAACCACATTTATGACACTCCATATTAGATCCCCCACCACCATTGATAACTATCTTCCAATCGACTAAGCGGTTAGTGATGTTCTTGCCATTAGGTTCATTCTTAGGGTTTAGGTTTATTTTTATTTATTACTTAGGTTTAGGTTTAGGGTTTTTGGGGTTAGTGTTTAGGGTTTAGATAAGGTTTAGGTTTAGGGTTTAGGGTTTAGGGTTTAGGGTGTGGGTTTTATTTAGGGTTTAGGTTTAGGGTTTAGGGTTTATTAGGCTTATTAGGATTTAGTGTTTAGGGTTTAGGGTTTAGGGTTTAGGTTTAGGTCTTAGGGTTTAGGGTTTGGGGTTTTAGGTTTAGGTTTAGGTTGGGTTTAGGGTTTAGTTTAATTTAGGTTTAAGTTTTAGGGTTTAGGATTTAGGGTTTAGTTTTTTTTAAATTAAGTAAACTCATATGTTTAGGTTTATTTATTTTATTTAGTTTATTTTTGTTTATTTTAGTTTATTTTTTTATTTTTTTTAGTTTTATTTATTTATTTTAGTTTAGGTTTTTTATTTTAGTTTATTTTTTACGTTTAAGTTTAGGTTTAGGTTTATTTTTTATTTGAGTTTTTTTTTGGTTTAGATTTTATTTTATTTTTTAAGTTTATGTTTAGGTTTTTTTATTTTCTAGGTTTTGATTTTAGGTTTATACTTTAGGTTTATATTTTAGGTTTATTTTTTTAGTTTGGTTTATTTTTATTTTAGTTTATTTTATTTAATTTAGGTTTAGGTTTAGGTTTAGGTTTAAGTTAAGGTTTTATTTATTTTAGTTTAGTTTATTTTATCTTAGGTTTAGGTTTATTTTATTTTGTTTATTTTATTTTTATTTTAGGTTTATGTTTTTTTTAGTTTAGGGTTTAAGTTTTATTTTTTTGGTTTTGATTTTTATCTAGTTTTTTTAATTTTTAGGTTTATTTTATTTTTTAGTTTAGTTTAGGTTTTTCTTTATTTTATTTTAATTTTTATTTTATTATTTTATTTTTAGGTTTGGGTTTAGGTTTTAGTTTAGGCTTTTTATTTTATTTTATTTTATTTATTTAAGTTTAGGTTTTTTTATTTATTTTATTTTTATGTTTTATTTAGTTTAGGCTTAGGTTTTTAGGTTTTTAGGGTATAGGGTTTAGGGTTCAGGGTTAGCATTTAAGATTTAGGGTTTAGGGTTTAGTACTTAGGCTTTAGGGTTTAAGATTTTTTATTTAGGAGAGTAAGCCAGATGGTTTGGCCACATAAAGCGTCTCCATGACCCGATTAGGAGAGTAGATGCATTAGATTTGTCTTATGTTAAGAAAGGTAGGTAGACCTAAAAGACTTGGTTAAGATGTATAAAAAATGATCTTAGTATACTTGATTTAAATGAGAATTTGACACATAATAGGACACAATGGAGACGAAGGATTCATGTAGCCGACCACCACCTAGTGGGATTAAGGTTTGTTGTTGTTGTTGTAGGGTTTAGGATTTAGGGTTAGTTTATGGTTTAGCAATAGCAACTCACCATACTTGCTCGGGATAGTCCAATAGCATAACCACCATCCGAGTCCAGTACTCCCTCCATCGTTACAACTACCACCTCTTCTACTAGCTCCTCTTTTACTAGTTTGGAGCATAGTATCTACTGATAAAGGCACTAAATCTCTCACTCTACTTACTTTATTTGATTTCTATCATGTACCTCCACCCAAAAAGAAATTAATAAAAAAAGCTTATTCTACTTATATATTGTCTGCTTCTAGTGCTCTTGATTTTATTATTATTGAAAGCTCTCCAAGTCTAAATATAAATAATAGCTCTAGTACTTCTAGTGCTCTTGATTTCTATCATGTACCTCTTGAGATTGACTTGGAGTCAACTGACTTTGAGGATCCCATAAGAGAAGCTGTAGGTATGCCCGATAAGAAGGTAGAACTTTCCACAAGCTCATCATTCCAAGAAGTCACTAAAGTCAACCTATGCAGTGGCAATGTTCTACCTCCTAGGGTAACACCTCAGGATAAGGGTAAGCAAGTCATTGGTTCTAGTGAGCAGATAGCCCCTCCATAGGATGCTCCACCCATGGATATGCTTGTGGAGGACCAAGTCAGACTTGATTACAATGTCCTAGCTCACCTTAGAAAGTTTTTAAGTTAAGCATATACAACCTTATCTTATCCAAAGAGATGAGGGAATCTCTAATCAAGGCCTTGATCTAGATATGCTTAGCTTCGCTAAAGAGGAGGCATGTCACTCGAAGGACATCTTAGTAGTTACATTCAGCTATGAAGACTCACTCTAGGGAAGCAGAGCACTGCCTCTTTATATTATAGTGGATGTTAGCAAATGGGGATATCGAGTTACGGTTGACCAGTGTATCAATCAACATTATGAGTCTAAGAACCCTTGAAGATTGACATCTCAAACTCCAAAAGAAAGGATGATGTTGAGAGGATTCAATAAATAAGGTGAGAGGGCCTTGTGGTGTTTATTTTTGGATTTATGGGGGGGGGGACACCACATGATCATAGGTACTTTTTTGAGATCACGTACAACATTGAGGTATGATATACTATCTCAAAAGATAAAAACCATCACCTTATAATGGACCTAATCACGTAATAAGGACTCCTAAGGCATGATGGGTCTATGAATGTACCAGAGATTTTTCTCTCACTTTACATGAATGAATAAAGTAGGGTTTATATTAAATCAGTTCTTATGTTCTCTATGGAGGTAAGCCTCCATTGCTAATTACATCTTAGGAAATGAAATTTCTTAAGAATACTCTTGATCAAAGTAGACAATTATCATCTAAACAGATTTCAAGGTTAGACTATCAAAGGATTGGATATATTTGGAAAATCGATTGGGAAAGTTCAAGGAGAAGACTTATTTTAGGAATCTAATTGAAATAAGTAGGAAATTCTCATGATACTAGAAAGCTAGCAAGCATTATAATCTATCTTATGATTAGGCTTTATAGTTTTGAAGTTGAGGAGATTTATATGAGTTGAAATTTAATTAGATTACTAGGGCTTGTAATCCACCAACATAAGGGAGAATGCCTAGAGATGAGGATTTATTCTCATAGCCCAAAGGAATTAGCTACCGATCTAAATCAAGGGAGAGCTATGAGCTAAAGCATGACCTAAATCTAAGCGATAGGTGGACATAATGGTTTACCTCCATAGAGAGAATAAATTGTCACTTACGGACTTATAACCACAAGTGGTGCCATAACTCTACAATTTTAAAATCATATAATCCCGTCTTATGAATTGAAGATAGCTAGGATAGTTATTTAATTAGAAAGACACTAAAGTCTTAAACACACTTCCTAAGAGACTAGAGCATGAGTGGTATGGCATATGATTTAATCTATAGATGTAAAATCATTTCAAATTTTATTTCATTTTAAACACATCATTTTGACAGAGGCTTTAGGATTTATTATGCCTAAATGCATGATGAAATAGGTTATGGGTCATAGAAGGTGTTCTCACAAAGGATGCCCTCAGGTCAAGATTCCTTTATCATGCATGGATGGAGATCCTTCATGTTCAAGAGAAAGAATATGCATGCATGTTGTAAACATACAACCATATAGCTAAGGGGTTGCAAAATCTTTTAATTATCTTATTTATGTCTTCAACTTTATGATGAGGTTATGAGTTGTTTAAAATTTGAAGGTGTTCTCCACCACAAAGGATGCCCTCACTGGTCAAGCATTCTTTTATCGTGCATGGATGGAGATCCTTCATGTTCAAGAGAGAAAGAATATGCATGCATGTTGTGAAACATACAACCATACAGCTAAGGGGTTGCAAAATCTTTTAATTATCTTATTTATGTCTTCAACTTTATGATGAGGTTATGAGTTGTTTAAAATTTAGTTATGAGCGATTAGTTGGGTAGAGAAGTTATTCTTATTCTAAGATCCTAATCATATCCAAGCCACACGTTAAAGCATCAATCAATTAAGTAACTATGAAAAGCATGTTGTCCTAATGCACAAAGTAAACATAACATCAAATAATTATATAAACTATCATAAAAGAATAAAGGTCGGTGGTCATCAGAAGAGAAAAGATGGGTAGCCAAGCTCTACCCTTATACAACCTGGAATATGAAAGAATAATTATAATTGTATTAAATGCTATGGGGTCTTCTTTTTTCATATCTCCATTTTTGATTTGGTTCCTTCTTTAATTTGGATGGTGCTTACTTTAATGGCATCATAGGCACCCCAAGATAAAGCCTTCTAGCCATTGCTCATCGTAATCTCCCATAGCACTAATCCTAATTTTTATTGCAAAAAATAGATTTAGGTGGGAAAAGTAAATCTAACTACACTAAAATGGAGTTAGCTAAATATACATATAATCCCAAGCAATTGTATTTATAATTTGGACTTAGCACACATGGGTAACTAAGCCCACCTAAAATTGGATTATGCTTAAGGATTTAAGCAACCCACAAAAAGAACACTCACATTTATTTTTAAGCATCTCTTAAGCATAATCCCCTGAAAACATGATTAGGCTAAAATTGGCCTATCATCTATCTAAACATACACCCTATCATCAATTTAAAATGCATCATAAATCAAAATATACATCACATCATACATCGTCCTAACTTAGAGCTATAAGTGGTGACTTAATTCTAATATGTGTATTAAGGCTTGTGTGGAAAGTCTTGTTAGGCATTACTATTATATTCTCTAAGTGTATAAAGATTCAATTTAACATGAAAGGTTGATTTTCCTTGAAGTAGTTTAATTGATTTGAGAATTTTAATTTTTGTTTTCTTTTATTTCATTTGATTACACTTAGCAACTAAGTGTTATAAAGAAAGCAAAAGAGGATTGCCCTCTTTCATCCCTACCTTAAGTCACTTTCTAAAGTATATTAATTTGATTTAGTTCTCTTTAGTGAATGGCTTATTAAATGATTTAATTAATCCAAAGTGTATCTATACATGCAACATATTTTAGCAGTTAAATCATGAATATGTATGTGTATGTTTAGAATTTATATTTTATTTGATTGAATTATTTAAACATATTAATTTAAAACTTTATCCAAATTCTTATAAAATGGACATAAGAATGAAATTAAATAGGCATTGTTAAACTAGGGAAGTGAGCTAATCAAATGACCTCTTTGGAGCTAGCTAAAGCCTCGTATTCTCGAGATGTCCAGCCTATATACCCATTTGCATTCAAACATATGTAAATTCATATACATGAACATATGAAGTAAACTCCAAATCATATGGCTAATTAATTTAACCACTTAGTCAATTATAAATGCATGTAATTTTAATGTCAAATGGGATTTTCATTTACTAATGACATATACATATACATGTACAATGATATAGGCAAGTATGTCATTGTTAAACCGAGAAAGTGAGTAATCAAATGACCTCCTTGGGGATAACTAAAGCCTCATATTCCCGGATGTACAATATACTTGCTTTTTTTGACACACATGGATGTATACATAAAGAGGAAAGAAAACCATGCAAAGATTGTATATTTTTTATTGAATCATTTATATATATGAATTAAAGCTCTATCCAAATTCTAATGTTGAAATACATAAGAATGAAATTAAATTATGTGTCATTGATAAATCAGTGAGGTAATCAAATGGCCTCCTTGGCTTAAAACCTCAATTCCCTGATGTTTAGACTATATACCCATTACCATTCAATCTTATATAAATCAACACTTGAATAGAGGAAAGATAACTCAACATTCATACACTTAAGCTTTAAGCATTTCTTATGTATTTATAACTAGCAATAGAACAAATATTATTATTCATTTATAAGCTTTTGAAAAATACATTTGGATTTAATAGTGATAATAGCCACACATATATTAAATTAAATCAACACATGTAAGCTTACATAAAGGAAATACATTTTATTTTACTTGATTTTGAAAAGATGGATGCATGAATTCAAATGACATACTAAATTTAACATGATTGGAAAAAGGACAATGAAATATAAGCATGTGATTCATTCAACCAAACTAGTTCTTAAGGACAATCAAATCAAATCAAGATTATTTAATGCAAACCAAAGCTTCTTTATTAATTAAGTTTTATATTTGATTTGATTTAAAGAGGAGAAAAAACCATCACTTGCTATTTTAAACCCATTCCAATATTAGTGATTTGATTTAATTTAAGTAAATGTAATTAAGTTAATTTTATGGGTTAATTAAGTTGAACCCTTAATTAATTGAATGAATTACACTTACCTATGTCACCTAAAAGTAATTAACTAAATAATTATGGCCCAACATGATATGCATGGAAAATAAACTTGCAATGATCCTAGGAAATAAAATGGGCCAAATGCAATTGGCTCATGATTAATAGTTAATTAGATTAAGATACCTAATTAATTACTCTTATGGTTTTCCCACACATGTGGACTAACCATAATTTTATTAAACACATTTAGGTTATTAAACACCTAAAGATCTACCCCATGATTTAATTAATTAAGGTCTGATGTGATTATGATTTCAATTTGATTAAGTGATTTAATTAATTAGTTAAATCTTAATTAGTTTCATTTTTAAAAGGGAAAATGAACTTAGGAAAGGGTCCCATCCCTATTCCTTGGTTCACTATTGAACAATGATTAATAAACTTAACCAATTTATTACTATTCATGGGATTAATTAATCATTAATTAACTTAAAATAGTAGTTAAGGTTAAATTAGTAAAATTTCCTAACTAAGTGAGCAATAAATCCCAAGAAAATCATGGGAGCCAGAGGTCATCCCATTAAATTAAACCATAAAATTTGAGATTAATTGCTCAAGTAATTAAGATGTAATTAAGCTAATTAATATTTTATTTAAACCTTAATTACAGTTCAAAATTTAGTTAAGATCATTTTAAAGTAATTCTCCTCTGAAATTCCTTTAAAATGAGTATTGATTTGCATTTTTTTTATTTCTCTATGATGTTTTATGATTTTTATAAGTTTCAGCCATTAAAAATGATTAAGTAAGCGTGATTAAATCCTAATCATCACTGATGTGGAGCGCTTTCCACATTTGGAGATTGGCACTAAAACTTATCATCGGCCTATGTGTGATGGATGTGCTTTCTTATCCACCATCCGATCTAAGATTGAATGACTATAATTAATCCCATAGCTTAATAAGATTAAATTAAATTGATCTAGTGGATCTTATCATGATTGTCCATTCTGATCATGCG
Source organism: Cymbidium sinense (assembly GCA_021442155.1). Lineage (NCBI taxonomy): Eukaryota > Viridiplantae > Streptophyta > Magnoliopsida > Asparagales > Orchidaceae > Cymbidium > Cymbidium sinense. The sequence continues at coordinate 276,951,304 of CM038214.1, read as the reverse complement.
GAATAGATGATGCGTGATATAATGTCACATAAGTGTGGGAGAATGGAGCTCATCTGCCATTGCTCACATGATCTGAGCTTACCAGAGCTCAGATCAACACCAAAAGGATCCACACCTCCAGGACATCGATCAGAGGGGATCCAATAGTCATGATCACACGAGATGCAAGTTTTCTTTAAAAAGCTCCAACCCATTTTTTCTTAAGGATCGATTTTGGAAGCATACCTTGCCAGAACTCAAGACCGGTGGCTCAAATGATTGAGGAAGCTTTATCTAGTGGAGACGAAGCCATTTTGACAAGCAATTGGATCAATTCCTTGATGTTCACTCAGAAGGCCATGAACTGACAATTTGGAGCTAAACTTTGATTGAAGTCCCACCTTCAATGCTTGGGAAGCTTGGGAGATGATTCTTTCTCTCATGAGGCCTAGGGAAGTGCAAAGTTAATTTGAGTTTGATTGAGAAATGGGGAAGATAGGTCAAAAATGGGAGTGTCCTATTTTGGGATTGATGGGAATGGAATTTATCGATTGATGAATGATTTTGTAGCTTAGGGAATTTCTCTAGCGGCTCATCTTGGGTAGCTAGGGCTCTGAAGAATGATTTTTGTGTGTGTTTGAGTGGAAATGATGGGGTCTACACCCCCCCCCCACCCCACCCCCCCCCGCCCCCTTCATTTTGATCAGATGGTGGGATCGAGTTTGGCATCTAGTGGCCGTATGGCTATTCAGAGAGTCATGGGTGGCAGGGAGGAGATGAGTTGGCTCGGCTTGGTTGGTTGAAGGTGTGGAGGTGGCTACCAAGGATGAATCATGGGTGTACTAAGGATTTCAAATGCTCCAATGGAAAGGGTGAGGTGATTTCACCACCCATGGGTCATGGCCGACCCAACCACCCCTTGTGTCAGGTTAGGCAGTGTCCTAGGTGCCTAGTTGGACCATTGGGAGAGTACCAAGTGGCTATGGAATGGAAATGACCACTTACATGTGTGAATTCATTTGGTTTGGTTTAGTTTGGCATAAATTTGATTTTGGATCATTTGAATTCATTTGGGTCAAATAGATTAAGTTGACCAATTTGACCAAATTGGCCAAATTGGCTTAGGTTGGGTGTTGGTTTCAGTTTAGTTGACTAATTGATGATAATTGTAGGCTTTGGTTTCAATTAATTTATATTTGGTTTTGATTTAGGCCAACTTGAACCTTTTGGTCAATTTAGGCTAAGTAGGTCAATTGAGTTCAATTGGGTCCAATCATGGCTTTGGTTAAGTTCAACAATCATTTTGGAATGAACTTGAGCCATTAGTTGCAATCAATTTGATTTACATTTTTATTTGAACCATTTTTGTCTTCTAGGTCAATTTGGGTCAACATGGGTCAAGAGGACCAATTGGGTTTGGTTTGACTCAATTGAAGGTCAAGTCTTATTCAAATATTAATTTTGATTTGGTATGAATCATTTATTTTAAGGGATTTGTCTTGGTTGTAATTTTTGGTTTGGTTCATATGGGTTAAGGGGTTGACTTGGTCAAATGACCAAGTTGACTTAGTTGATAATGATAATCAACCAAGGGTGATCAACAATCATGATGGGAGGTTTTGATGCTTTGTTCAATCCAATTTGGGTAGGATTAGAAGTTGGCTCAAATAGGTCAAATTAGCCACTATCATGAAAAATTGGGTTTAGTTGGCTTGATTTTGGGTTGAGTTTGATTTGAGTTTATATATTATTTGGGATTGATATATAAATTCAATTGCAATTGGCTTGGGTTCAAATGAGTTTTCATTCATTTGAACATTTCAAGTCAATAGTGTTAAGTTAGGTTTTACTTGGGTTGATTTTGGTTTGGCTTCATGATTATAAAATCATTTATATTTGTGAATATGATTGAAGGTATGATTGATTTATTAGAAAATCAATTGAATTTGGGTTTTGGAATGAAGGAATTTGGCTAAGTCCATGGATTTGGGTCATGTGGCTTGGGTTTGGATTTTTGTTTTGGTTTGATTTAATTTTGATGATTTAAATGTATATTTCATTTAAATTTATGAAGATGGTTGATAATATGATTTATTTTGAGAAAATCAATTGAGTCTGAATTGGTTTGGATTAAGATTTAGCTAAGTCCATGGGATAGGTCATATGGCTTAGGAAGGGTTTTGATTTAATTTAATTTAGTTTGATTTAGTTTTTATCATTTGAATGTATTTGATTTATATTTAAAAATATGATTGAAGATATAAATTGATTATGATAAAATCAATTGATTTTGGATTGATTTGGATTAAGATTTGGCTAAGTCCATTGGATAGGTCATATGGCTTAGGAAGGGTTTCAAGTTTGATTTGATCATGGGCTTCAATCATTTAGTTTTATAATTTAGTCTTGGATTTGGATCTGAATTTGATGCCTGAATTGAACTTGAGGTTTGGTTTGAGAAGGTGAACATGGATTGTATTTGGGTTGTAGGGTAGGTGGATTATCCTAATCCCTAAGGCATAACCTAATCCTATGGTTACCCTTCTAAGTTTTTAGGCTTAGGTTAAGTGTTTACATATTTGTTAGAAGTGTCTTATGACTACGAAAGTCTTAGTGTCTAGAAGACTCTTATGTCTAAGATAAGAAGATTGAATCCGCACTCTAAAAGTGAGGTCAACAACCATTAGGCTCCATAGTGTTGCCCTTGGAGATAGATGATTGGAAGACCGAAGTCATGTTTCACATTATATACTCGGATACATCTTTAAACACTTTGCTTGGGAGACCATTGATACAAGAGAACAACATAGTTCCATCCTATCTACATTAGTGTATGAAGTTTGTGAGATGTGGGATCGTCTACTTTGTCAAAGGAGAACTCAAGCCATTTATAGTTCATGAGGTCGGCATATATGAGGATGCGGCTTACTACCTCCCTCAAAATCAAATAGTATATTCTCGCAAACTTAGCCCACAAGTTTAAAAAAAAAGAAAAAGAAAAAAAAGAAAAGTAAAGAGAAAAAGAAAAAGAAAAAGAAAAAGAAAAAGAAAACAAAAGATAAAATGGAAAAGAAAATAAAATGGAGCGAAAATAAACTTGGAGGAGGAAGTCGAGCCAAACATTAAATTCCACCCATAGTTTGTTACACCATTCGAACATATGGGTAGGACAACCTGACCTCCACTAGGCAGAGGAAGAGGCCAGTTCAGAGGTAGTCCTAGGGGTGGAAAACCTCCTTATTGGCCACCCAATAGAAGATATGTCCCAACTACTAGAGTACACACTATCTATAGACTTAGAATTTAGTTCATAGGATGAGTCTTATATGGTTAGCACACCAGGAAGCTCTTCTAAGTAGTAGATTCCCTTGGAGGTGACACTTGAGCTAGATAGCGATGAAGATCGGGCTCCAAAGTAATGCATAAGTGTATCAAAGTCTATATGTGAAACAATTAGGAATCAGTTGGGAACCTTAGCTCTAACCCCACTTTTCTCTCAAAAATTTGAGGGTTTGGAAGTTAAGGAAGCCCACCCTAAACCCTAACCCTAAACCTAAACCCTAAAAGCATAAATACTTAAACCTAAACCCTAAACCCTAAACCTTAAAAGCATAAACACTAAAACCTAAACCTAAACCTAAAACTGAAACCCAAATGCCAAACCTAAACCACAACCTAAATTAAAACCTAAATCTAAAACAAACTAAACCTAAAATAAAAAATAAAAAAAACCTAACCTAAACCCACAAACCCTAAACTAAATTAAAACTAAATCTAAACCTAAACCCAGATAAAATAAAAACCCTGTCTCCAGCCCTAAACTGACCATGGGCCTAAACTAAATCTCTAACCACTGAGCCTAAAACCCAGGCCCTACCCAGGCCTGAGACTGACTAAACTGAGGCCCTGGGCCCAACTGAGCCTAACTAGCTACCCACTGGAGCCTGGGCCCAGGCCACTGGGCCAAAAACCCTAGCCACAACCCTGAGCCTAAACCCTAAACCTGGGCCTGGGCTTTATAAAGTAAATAAATGACTAAAAAAATAAACCTAAAGATAAATCTTAAAATAATATAGATAAATAAAATATAAAAATATGGATAAAAAAAAAAAAATTTAAAAAATAAAAATAAACTAATAAAATTAAACCTACCATTTTTGCATAATTAAAAATTCCTAAATCTTAAATCCTACGCTACCCTAAACCTAAGCTCTAAACTCAAACCTACAACACTAAACCAACAACCCTAAACCCTAAACCTAAACCTAAACCTAAACCCTAAAGCATAAGCCTAAAACCCTAAATCCTAATCACCCTAAACACTAAACCCTAAATCCTACACCTAACTAAACCCTAAACCCTAAACCCACCCCAAACAACTAAACTAAACTAAAAAAATTTAAAAATAAACCTAAACTCCAAAACTTAATAACTCTAAACCTAAACCTAAAAGCTAAGAAAGGGAAAAACCTTAACGACAAGAACATCACCATCAACCAGGCTCTGTCTAGATCTAGCGATGGAGGCACATGCCGAAGCGACATTTATCACAGTGGTGGTTGGGGATCTAGAGGTGCTGGTGGATATGGAGGTGGTGGTGAGTAGTGGTTATGGAAGCGAGGCGATGGAGGTTACAAGTGGTGGTGGGAGAGATCCGAGATATGATGGTGGATCCCGCAACTCATGAGACCAGGGTGGTTTTGATGGGAATTGGAGAAACTGAAGAACGGTTGATCCAATCGGCTGCTTATGGAACTGTGTCTTTATAATAGAGACTGTTCTAGTTATCTAGGGTTTTGATTTGCACTAGGCGTGCTCATTTTTTATCTATGTCATCATTTGTGACTTAGAAAACTTGGAGTGTTACTTGGTTGATGAAATAAAAAAGAAGAAATGTTGAATCTGAATTTGTTTTCTATTAAAAAAAAATGAAAACCCTAAACCCTAAAAACCGTGAACCTTAAAACCTTAAACCCTAAACCCTAAAACCTAAATCTTAAACCCTAAACCCTTATCCATAAATCTTAAACCCTAAACCCCAAACCCTCAACAAACCCAAAACCTTAAAAGCTAAAAACTTAAACTTAAACTAAATAAATTAAAAAACATTAACCAAAATAAAATAAAATAAAATAAAACCCTAAACTAAATCCTAAACCTAAAGTTAAACCTAAAAAGAAAATATAAAAAAATAAAAATTAAATTAAATTAAAATAAATAAAAGCCTACACTAAACAAAAAAATAAAAAAAACCTAAATAAAATAAAAACTAAACCTAAAATAAAAATAAAATAAAATAAAACCTAAAACCTAAAATAAACCTAAAATAAATATAAAATAAAACCTAAAAAATTAAAAAATACTAATAAAAAAATAAAATAAACCAAACTTAAAACTAAAATAAACTAAACTAAAATAAATAAAATCTAAACTTAGACCTAAAATAAAATAAAGCTAACCTAAACCTAAAATAAAAATAAAACCTAAACCTAAAAAAAATAAAAATAAAACCTAAATAAAAATAAAATAAAAAAATTAACTAAAATAAACTTAAACTAAACTAAAACAAATTAAAATAAAAACCTAAACTAAATAAATAAACCTAAAATAAATAAACTAAACTAAAAATAAAATAAAAAATAAAATAAAAAACTAAAATAAATAAAAAAATGTACTAAATAAACCTAAACTGGTTTACTTTTTTTTTTAAAACCCTAACCCTAAACCATAAACCCTAAAACTAAACCTCAACCTTAAACAAACCTTCAACCCTAAACCTAACTAAAACCTTAAAACTACCCTAACCCCAACTCCTAAAACCATAAACCTCCTAAACCAAAACCAAATCCAAACCCCAAATACAAACTAAACAAACCCTAAACCCAAGACTAAAACCAAAGCAAACTAAATGAAACCTAAAATAAAATAAATAAATAAACCTAAATTTAAATAAAATAAAAAAAGAAAAAGCTAAAACTTAAACTAAACCTAAACTAACATAAAATAAAATAATATAAAAAAATAAAACTACTAAAATAAAATAAATAAAACCTAAACTAAACTAAAATAAAATAAACCAAAATAAAACCTAAATAAAATAAAACTAAATGAAAATTAAAAATAAAATAAAAATAAAATAAAAACCTAAACCTAAAAAATAACCCTATAAATAAATAAAATATAAAATCTATAGCCTAAACTAAAAAAAAACCTAAAACTAAAATAAACAGAATAAAATAAACCTAAACCTAAATTAAAATAAACTAAACTAAAATAAATAAAACCTACACCTAAATAAAAATTAAACCTAAACAAACTAAATAAAAACTAAAATAAAACTAAACTACAAAAACAAATAAAACCTAAAACCTAAACCTGAAAAAATAAAATAAAAACATACCCTAAACCTAAAAATAAAAAATAAAACCTAAACCTAGAAAATAAATTAAAAATAAAACTTAACTAAAAAAATAAACCTAAACCTAAACCTAAACCTAAACCTAAAAATAAACTAAAATAAAAAACTTGAACTGCAATAAATAAACCTAAAATAAATAAACTAAATTAAATAAACTAAATTAAATAAAAATAAAAATAAAAATGAATTAAAATAAGAAATAAAATAAATTAAAATAAATAAAAAATAAACTAAATAAACCTAAACCTACTAGTTTAGTTAATTTAAAAAAAATTAAAAAAAAAAAAAACCCTAGACCTAAACCTAACACCCTAAACCTACCCAAAACCATCCAAAACCCAACCAAAACCCTAAATCTTAAACCTAACCCTAAAACCCCTAAAACTAAACCCTAAAATGCTAAACCCACAAACCCACAAACCCAAACCCTAAAAAAAATAAAAAAAAAAATAAAATAAAAATAAAAATAAAACCTAAACCCAAACCCAAAAAAAAACCTAAACTTAAAATAAAACCTAAACCTAAATAAAATAAGAAATAAAATAAAATAAAAATAAAAATAAAATAAACCCAAATAAAATAAATAAAATAAAATACTAATAAATAAACTAAAATAAAATAATTAAAAAATAAAACTAAATTAAAATAAAATAAACCAAAGAATAAAACCTAAATAAAATGTAAAATAAAAATAAAATAAACTAAAATAAAATAAAATAAAAATAAATAAAACATAAACCTAAAGATAAACCTAAAATAAAACCCTAAAAAATTGAACCAATAAAATAAATTAAATAAACCTAAACTTGATGATTTGCTTAATTTAAAACCCTAAAACCAAACCCTAAACTACTGACCTAACAAACCACCCAAATCCTAAAAAACACTATGACAGCAAACCCTAAATGACAGCAAACCTAACTAAATACAATCCTAAATCTGACTCAAACCCTAAAACTAAAACAAACAAACCCTAGCCTCTAAACCTCCAACCTAAACCAAACCATCAAAACTAAATCGTGGCTAAACACTAAAACCAAACTCTAAACCTACCCAACCCTAAAACCCAAAACACCTAAACCCACAAACCTAAACCCAAACCACAAAGCATAAACCAAAACCCTCAAAATCTAAATTAAACCCAACCCTGACCCCAACCCCAAACCCCAAACCTAAATAAAGGAACTAAATAAATTTAAAATAAACATAAACCTAAAACATAAACCTAAACCCTAAGAATGGTGAACCTTGATGAGAACATCACCCAACCGCTTAGTCAGATCTCTGGGGTGGAGGCAAAGGCGGAGGTGGTGGTTATTAATTTACGCTTTGATCGGGGATATAATGGTGGATCCCACTACTCGAGAGCTCGGGGTAGTTTTGATGGGAATTGGAGATACTGAAGAACGGTCAATCCGATCTGCTGTTTATGGAACTGTCTTCCAGGTGTATCTAGTTTATCTAGGGTTTTTTATTTTCTAAGTGCTCACTTTTATTTATGATGTAAACATGTCTTAGAAAACTTGGAGTGTTGCTTGGTTGATGAAATCAAAGAAGAAATCTTGAATCTGAATTTGTTCTCTACTAAAAAAAACAAAAACCCTAAACCTAAACACAGACCAAAAACTTAAACCCTAAACTCTGAACTAAAACTTGAACCCTAGACCTAAAACCAAAACACCAATCCTTAAATCCTAAATCCCTAAACCCTAAACATTAAAACCCTAAACCCTAAACCTTAAACCTTAAACCCTAAAAGCTAAACCCTATTCCTTAAACCCTAATCCCCAAACCCTAGACCCCAAACCTTAAACCCTAAATTATTAACTAACCCTAAACCCTAAACCCTAAACCCTAAGCCCTAAATCTTAAAAAGCTAAAAACATAAGCCTAAACTAAATAAAACCAAAAATAAAAATAAATAAATAAACCTAAACCAAAATAAAATTAAAGAATAAAATAAAATAAAAACCTAAACTAAAACCTAAACATAAACCTAAACCTAAATGTAAAAAGAAAATAAAATAAAAAATAAAAAATAAACTAAAATAAAATAAATAAAAACCTAAACTAAAATAAAAATTATAAAACCTAAATAAAATAAAACTAAGGTTAATTAACAATAAAATAAAAATAAAATAAACTAAAAACTAAATAAAACCTAAAAAATAAACCTATAAATAAAACCTAAAATAAACAAAAAATAAAACCTAAACCTTAAACTAAAAAAAGCTAAATCTAAAATAAAAAAATAAGTCTAAACCTAATCTTAAATAAACTAAACTAAAATAAATAAAACCTAAACCAAAACCTTAAATAAACAAAACCTAAACCTAAACCTAAACCCTAAATAAAATAAAATAAACTAAAAATAAACCTAAACCTAAACTAAAAAATAAAGCCTAAAAGTAAACCTTAAATAAAAACCTAAAACATAAACCTAAAAAAATAAAATAAAAATCTAAACCTATGTAAAATAAAAATAATACCTAAACCAAAAAAATAAAATAAAAATAAACCAAAACTAAAACATAAACCTAAACCTAAACTTAAATCTGAAAATTAAAATAAACTAAAAAAACTAAGCAAAAATAAATAAACCTAAAATAAATAAACTAATCTAAATAAAAATAAAAATAAATCTAAATAAAAAAATATAAGAAAATAAAAAAATAAAAAAACCCTAACCCTAAACCCTAAACCCTAAACACTAAAGCTAACCCTAAACCCTAAACACTAGACATTAAAACCCTAGAACTTAAACCCTAAACCCTAAACCCTAAACACCAAACCCTAAACCTTAAACCCTAAACCCAAAAACCTAAAAACCTAATCCTAAAGTAAATAAAACCTAAAAATAAAATTAGTAAAAAACCTAAACCTAAATAAAATAAAAAAATAAAATAAAATAAAAACCTAAAATAAAACCTAAAAATAAACGTAAAATAAAATAAAATTAAAAAGTAAAAGATAAACTAAAATAAATTAAATAGAAACCTAAACAAAACTAAAAAAATAAAATAAACTTGAAAATAGAAAACTTGAATAAAATTAAAACTAAACGTAAAATAAAAATAAAATAAAATAAAATAAAAACTAAATTAAAATCTAAACCTAAAAAAGAAACCTAAAAAAACCTAAACCCTAAACTAAAAAAAACCTAAACCTAAAATAAACAAAATAAAATAAACCTAAACTAAACTATTAATAAAACCTAATACTAAACCTAAAATTTTAAAAAAACCCTAAACCCAAAACTAAATAAAATAAAATAAACTAAAATAAACCTAAACCTAAACTAAAAAATAAAACTTAAAAATAAACCTAAATTAAAAACCTAAAACCTAAACCTAAACTTAAAAATAAAACTTAAAATAAATAAAAAATGAAAAAAAACCTAAACTTAAAATAAAATAAAACCTAAACTTAAGATTAAATAAAAAAATAAAATCTAAAATAAGCATAAACTAAACTAATAAAATAAACTAAAATAAAACCAAAAAAATAAATAAATAAACTAAAATAAATAAATAAAAATAAAAATAAACTAAATAAAATAAAATAAAATAAAATAAAATAAATAAAATAAATAAAAATAAATAAATATACTAAATATAAACTGGTTCATGATTTTTAAAAAAAATCAACTCTAAATCCCTCCTAAATACTAGACCCCGAAACCCTAAATCTTAAAACTAAACAAAAATAAACCCTAAACTAACCTACCCTAAACCTACCCAAACACTAAACCTGTAACCCACATATACCCCTAAATCCTAAACCTAAACTCTAAACCAACCCTCCCTAATAAACTCAAACCTAAACTTGAGCCTAAACCCTAGGCCATAAAGCCCTAGCCCTAGGCAAAACCATAAACTAATAAAGCTCTAAAACCTAAATCCTAAACCTGGGCCTAGGCCCCAGAGCCCTAAACCTAACCCACCCAAATGCTAAACTAGGCCCAGGCCAAACCTGAGGCAAACCTGACCATATCCAAACTAGTTAAAACCACTCACCTACCTTTTAAGCACTACTATAAACCTTAAACCCTAAACACTAACCCAAACTATAAAGCCAAACCCTAAATCTAAAATCCTAAACCCTAAAACTGGAATCCCAAAATAAAAAAACTAAATAAAACTTGATAAATAAAATAAAAAAACCTAAAAAATAAATAAAATAAAATAAAATAAATAAAACCTAACCTAAACTAAAAAAAATAAAACAAAAAATTAAAATAAACTAAAATAAAATAAATAAAAACCTAAACTAAACTAAAAAAATAAAATATACCTAAGATTAAAAAACCTAAATAAAATAAAATCTAAGCATAAAATAAAAATAAAATAAACATAAAATGAAATAAAATAAGAACTAAATAAAAACATAAACCTAAAAAAATAAACCTAAAACTAAAACCTAAAATAAAATAAATAAACCTAATTAAAACTAAAAAATAAAAAAATAAATAAAATAAAATAAATCCTAAACCTAAATAAAATAAAAAAAAACCTAAATAAAAATAAACTAAACTAAAATAAACTAAACTAAAATAAAAAAAAATAAACCTAAAATTTAAACCTACAAAAATAAAATAAAAACCCAAACCTAAACCTAAAAATAAAAAATAAAATAAAAAAAATTAAAAATAAGATAAAAATACAACTCAACTAAAAAATAAACCTAAACCTAAAAAAAACTAAAATAAAAAACCTAAACTAAAATAAATAAACTAAACTAAATAAAAATAAAAAAAATAAACTAAATAAAATAAAGAATAAATAAACTCAAAACAAATAAAATAAACTAAACCTGGTTTACTTCAAAAAACCCACAAATAAATCCTAAACCCTAAACTAAAATAAACCAAATTAGCACTACCTGACCCAAACATACCTCCATAAAACCTGAGCCTAAACCTAAACCACAAACCTAAACCTAAACCCTAAACCCAACCCTAACCACAACCTAACCCCAAAAACAAAACCCTAAAACCCTAACCCTAAACCTCCCAAATCCCAAACCATAAAACTAAACTAACCAACCCTAAACTAACCCTAAACCTTAAACTTCTAAACCACAGAATGGTGAACCTTGATGGCAGGAACATCACCATCAACTTGGCTCAATCTAGATCTAGCGATGGAGGGAAAGGCGGAGGTAGTGATTATCATAGTGGTGGTGGGGGATCTAGAGGTGTTGGTGGATATAGAGGTGGTGGTCAGATAAGTTATGGTTATTGAGGTGGGAGGAGCGACGGAGGTTACAACCATGGTGGTGGCGGGGGGAGAGATTGGAGATATGATGGCGGATCCTACTATTCGAGAGGCAGGGGTGGTTCTGATGGAAATTAGAGAAACTAAAGAACGACTGATCTGATCTGCTACTTATGGAACTATGTCTTTATAATAGAAGTGATTCTACTTATCTAGGGTTTTTTATTTGCTCTATGGGTGCTAATTTTTTATATGTTGTCTTGTAGAAAACTTGGGTGCTACTTCATTGATGAAATCAAAAGAAGAAATGTTGAATAAATTTGTTCTCTATTAAAAAAAATAAACCCTAAAACAAACTAAAACTTAAACCCTAAACCTAAAACCAAAACCCTCAACCCTAAACTAAACCCTAAACCTAAAACCTAAACCTAAACCCTAAAACCATATAAACCACAACCACATACAACCTAAACCTTAAATCCTAAACCCACCAAACACTAAACCTTAAACTAACCTAAACACTAAACCTAAACCCTAAAAAGCAACCATAAACCCTAAACCCATAAACCTTAAAAAAGATGTCATTAGGGTTTATCTAAAGAATGACCTGATCCATAGTTATGGTTTGCTAAAGAAAATGTCTTCAAGAGACATTCTCTTGATCTTAGAGATTTGAATACCCTAAACCTTAATTATATTAAATATTATTATAATGTAGCATTTGAGCATGTAGTGATGTGTTTTTGGATGTTATAAGATGTTTTGAAATGTTTTAGTATATTATGGTATTGCACCATATAGGCAATATTAATATAAATCATAAAAATATTGATTTAATAAATTAGATGATGAAATTTGTTAAATTTGAATTGGGAATTAGGTTGTAGTACCAAAGGTGTGCTATGCCACTTGTAGTCTAAAAAGTAAGATTTTATGTTCAAAATAAATATTATATATTGTAGCATAGTATTGCATCATATATCATAATATTATTCTATGCATTTTAAATTCTTTTAGTATTTTACCATCATGCGGTCAAACCTACACTAGCATTATTTATAAAAATGTTGAATTAGACTTTAAATGGTGTAATTTGGCCAAATTCATAATAGGTAGAGCATGGTACCATAATATATTGTTTCAATTTAGAATATGCAAGTGATACGACTAAAATATATAATTTTTTATTGTTTAGACTAACTTTATGATTTCTATCTTAAACAATCCCTTGTGATGTGATATGCAATATAATATAATATGTTATAGTGTATTATAATATAGGATGCCATAACATAATATAGCATCATACATTATAACATACTATTGTGTATTACTACTTATTGTTTAGCATATTTTAGTTTGTTATAGTATGATGTAGTAGAGTTTACTTGGTATAATTTATAAAAATACTGATTTATAGGCTGAGATGATGGGATTTGGCCAAATTTAAGGTAAGATTTAGGGAAAATCATTGGGGATTTGCTATGGTGTGTCATTTAATCAAAAGATTGGATTTTTGCATCCAAAATAAATGTTCATTATTTAATAAAATTTTTAATTTTTTTTCTTAAAGTGTTTCATTTTAAGGTGTAATGTAAGATAATATATTATATGAAAGCAAATTAAAATATAATGTACATAACAATATAACTTCATATATATATGAATGTGGTGGTGTGTTACTAAATGTTATAGTATATTTTAGTATGTTTTACTTTTGTTATAATACTTTGGGTCAAAACTCACAAAAATGTTAATTAGAAGGTTGAGGTGGAAGAATTTGGCCAAATTCACAGCACACACCAAGAAGCAACACAAAAATTATGCTATTTTGTACCATTTCTAATAGAAAAATAACAATTTTACATCCAAAATGAACATTATTCATATATTGAGAAAATTTTGTTATTTTTTCATTTTAAGTGATTCTAATGAGGTGTAATGTTAGATAATATATTAAATTATAATAAATTATAATATAATATTATATATTATAATATAATATAGTGTGTTAATTCTCACTATAATATGTTTAGCATGATATTGTATAGTTAGTTTGAGGTTGCACCATCACAAATCATAAAATGTTGATCACAATGTTAAGATGATGTAATTTGAAGGATTAAATTGTTAGGGTTTTGGTTGAAGTATTAAAGGTGTGCATAAGAGAAGAAACAAGATTTGATGAGAATTCTATGTCAAGGACATTGATGGAGATCCGCTAGGGAATCACACATGCATTGTACATGACATGTGAGGGGTTTATGTCGAGTGCATAGAAGAAGAAAATTTGCTGAGGGATAAGGTTTGAATTTGATTTGATTGTATGATTTATGGAAAGAAGATCCATTGGGGATAAGAATCTATAATTCATCGGGGATTAAGATCACATCAACTTTAATTTATTTTATTTTAATTGATGTGGAGGCATTTCTGCTAGAGATATGGGCTCAAGTTCGATGGGGATTGGGTATATGAACCTTCCACTATGGAAGCAGGTTCAGGCTATATGCTGAGGATTAGGATTTGAGTTTGATTTCATAGATTTGTTTGGGGATGTATCCACTGGGGATAAGAGTTTGGTTAGATTTCTTTGATTTAGACACTACTAAGGGAATTGGTTTAATTTGGTTCCACTAGGGAGGTTGGTTTTGAATTTGATTTGTTTTCTTGACTTGTTTATAATGATTTGGGGCTCCACTAAGGAAAAAGGTGTGATTTAACTCCACTGAGGAAAATCAGATTGGGCTTAATTTAATATGAGTTAATGTATGGACGCTGTTCGTGTGCGATGGACCCACTAAGAAGGGGCTATATTAGCCTTGACCTACCTCAAGTTTACAAATCCAAAGGGATAGCCTACTAGCTGTGGGGTAGAGCAAGCCAACCTAAGGGGTTTCCTTTCAGTGTGCAACAGCTGTGCTAGGAAAAAGGTGTTGATGTGCGATGAACCCACTAGGACTTATGTCAACTTAACAGTAGTAGTCAAAATTAATTTTATCTTAATTTCATGTGATTTAATATTTTTTGTTTGGTTTAGTTTCATTTCGAATTGAGGGCATACCCGCTTGGGATGTGAGCTCAGCCAAATTTGATATATTTGATTTATGGACCATGTTGATGTGCGATGGACCCACTGAGAAGGGGCTATATCAGACTTGTCCTATCTCAGATTTATAAATCTAAAGGGATAGTCTACTAGTTGCAGGGTAGAGCTAGCCAACCTAAGGGGTTGCCTTTCATTGGCTATGCTAAGAAGGCATAGCGACTTACATCTTCTAAGCTAGTGGTTACATTGGTTGCAATAAATCAAACCGACTTAGGGGTGACTGAGTGAATATTGGGACTTATATCAAGAGTAATCGGTGATTCCTATAGGAGTTTTGCTAACACTACTCTAAAAATAGGAAGACTGCTTGGGAAAAGGTATCACTAGGGGTGTCCTCCTAATCCACAAGTGAATGTATATTTTGTTTGTATGTTTTGTGGACCCTGTTGATGTGCAAGGGACCACACTGAGAAGGGGCTTTATCGACCTTGACCTATCTCAGATTTACTGGACTGAGGGAGAATCTGCACATCAATAAGATAGATTCTCCAACCAAGTGGGTGGTTATTAGGAAAGAGGAATTGTCCAATCTGATAGTAACCTGGGTAGTGTCTAAATGGGGTTGCAAAGGACGTGATCCAAATATAGTGCCCATAGGGGAGGTGCTGCTAGGGGCGTTATCCTGAGCCCTGAAATAGAAATCCTGTAGGTGTACGGTGGTCTACTCAAGGAGAAAGCATAATAGATTTACATCTGCCATGAGTGGCGTATCCTAAGGTGTAAGAACCATCCAACCTAAAGTGTATCCATCAACATGAGTGGTGTATCCATCAGTATAGTAAGAACCAACCCACCTAAGGTGTCGTTAGTGTACAATGATCAATCTATAAAGAAAGCATGTAGGCTTACAGCTTAGGCAAAACATATCATCAGGATAGTTTGTCATTGGCAAGATAGATGCTATCTGACCTAGAGCGACTACTAAGCCGAGAGCCCTAAGGAAGGACAAACTTGAAGTCAGTAGGAAGGAGCACAGGGGACTTATCCTAAACCATAAATATACACGACCTAGTCAATGCATGAAGGCTAATCTAAAAATAAATCATAGCAGACTCATATCCTCTAAAATGAAGCCAACATGAGGGGTAGCCATACGTAGTAAGGCCTACCAAACTAACAAGGAAATCATCAGTGCGCAGTGGCCAAGTAAGGAAGGAAAGCATAGAAGACTTACATCCTCCAAAGTAAGAAGACCTTTATGGTGACACACTAGTAGGGTAACATGTCAGCCAACCTGAAGCATTCTAAGTGGCACTAGGGCGTTATCTCAACTTCAGTAGAGATAAAAGATATGTGTTTGTTTTATTTATTTGTGTGTAGTTTATGTTTGTGTTGTGTCGATGAAGGATAGGACACTGCTTTAGTTTTTTACACCTACATTAAATACATCATGGCGAATTCACAAACAAGAATACTTTCAACATGGAAGAGATTGAATTTGAAATGGAATTTTCATTGATGATAATTATTTTCAAACATGATTTATAATATTTGTTTAAGTAGAGCCCATTGATTGGGAGCATTGGGCTCTCTCCCTAATGATTAATTAGTTGATAAGATCCTCCTTGGTAGGCCTTCTCTATGGAAAAAGGGCCTTCCCAAGTGGGTTCAAACTTTCCTCCCATCTTACGATGGGGAACAATTAGTCTCCTTAGAACTAAAATAAGCTCTTTTACTTGAAAAGTTCTAGGACGAACCAACTTGTTGTGAGCTTGAATCATTTTAACTTTGTACAACTTAGGGTTTTGGCATGCCCGCAGGCGTCTCTCCTCCAAAACTTTGAGCTCTTCTAACAACAACTTGGTGTTCTACTCTATTGTGATCTTGCTACGCACAGCTAGCCTTAGTTATGGGAGTTAGACTTCTAATGCTAGAATAGCATCAGACCCATACACTAAGATGAAAGGAGTAAACTGAGTTGGAGTTCTGTATGTGGTGTGGTATGCACATAAGGCTTCAACTAACTGCTCATGCCACTATTGCTTATTATTATCGAGTGTCTTCTTTAGTATTTGGATGAGAGTTTTGTTGAAGGCTTCTACTAATCCATTTACACTCGGGTAGTTGAATGTAGAATATCTCCAATCTATGCTATGTCTCTGGGAAAAGTTGTTGATCCTGGTGCTCTTGAATGCAGTACTATTATCAGTTATAATTCATTGAGGCACTCCTAACCTATATACAATATGGTTCCTAAAAGACTGGAGCACATGGACCTCTTTGAGCAAAATTTCCTTCATTTGGAAAAGTAGTCGATGCGAAAGATGAGTAACCCTTGGAAGAGGAGGATCAATCGACCCACTATGTACCCCTCATGGCCATGAGGCCAATGTAGGATGTAGAATGTTGGGTGGTTGGTGTAGGACCACTCCGTGTATTTGACATTAATGGAATTTCCTAGCCGTATTCATGCAATCTTTGATCATCGACGGCAAGTAGTATCATAGTCTCTTGATCTTGGCTTTCATCTTTGGATCGGATTGGTTGGCTCCACATAATCCTGAGTGTACCCCGACCATGATCTTATGGGCTTCATCCTTGTCTAAACAATGTAACCACATATGATCAAAACACTACTGGTACAAGACACCATCCACAAAAGCATAGGAAAATGCTCTCTACTTCATCTAATGGGCTTGAGACTATTTTTAAGGTAGTTTGCCTTTATTTAGATAATCCATGAATGGTTGCCTCCAATATAACTCCTCATCCTTCTTGGAAATGGTAACCTCCCCTTCAAGAGAGTACTTTTTGATGAGTTCAATATCAATAAAAGATAAGACTTGTTTATTTTAGACATTTATTGATATGGACTCATCCTCCGGACATGCAAACTCCTTGGCAATCTTGGCTAAAGAATATGCTATGATGTTCTCTCCTCGAGGAATCTTATAAATGGTAACCTATAGGATTTGGGCCAATAAATCCATGGTGTACTTATGGTAGTGATGGAGCTGGGGCTTTATAACCTTATAGGACACAATGATTTGGCTGATAACTAAGAATCCACAGATGTTGATATTCGGATGCTTAGAGTAATGGCTAACTCTGACAATGTGAGTCTCATATTCAACTTCATTTTTTGGTGCAGAATTGGATAGATGATATGAGAATCTCATCACATCACAGTCTGGAGTTAAGAGAACTATTCCTACCCCTTCCTTTCCTAGAATAGTAGATTATGGTTCTTCTCCACTTTGAGAGGAACCCACACCATCAAAGTATATCTCCCATCGGTGAATGCTAGTATCCCCTAAGTTCATGATTTGTTCATTGAGGAGATCATCACTAAGAGGAGAGTTAATAAGAAGTGGGTGTGCTACTAAGAAATCTGCTAGCACTTGTCCTTTCACCGCACGAAGGGGTATGAAGCTAATGCCAAATAGTGAGAGGATAATGGATTGTTGTGCCAAGCATCCATATAGCATTAGTCGTGTTGTGAGATACTATAGTGGATTGATCCTAGAGTTTAAGTTCACCTTATGAGGAAGCATGTAGTGCTATAGCTTTTGGGTTGCAAAGATTAAAGCTAAGCAATGCTTCTCATTGGGGGGATAATTAGCCTCAATAGGGATTAGATGATGGCTGTGGTAGTAGAGTGTGTTTTCCTTGCCTTTGTCATTAGCTTGGGGCAGCAAAGCACCAAGGGAGTCATCTAATGTAGTAGTGTAAAGTATGAGAGGCTTGCTCGGGATAGGGGCTACTAGAATAAGTGGCGTTATCAGATAATGCTTAGTGTCTTCAAAGGCATGCTCACACTTATCATCCCACTTAAACTTAGCATCCTTTTGTACAAGCGCTGAGAATGGCTGACGTCTTCCCGATAGGTTGGATATAAAGTGTCTCAGATACGCCAACCATCCCTGGAATGATCTGAGTTAAGTTAAACTTTTAGGGGGTGGCATTTCTAATATCACCTCGATCTTCTCTGAGTCAATTTTGATTCTTTGGTATCAGAAAACAAACCCAAGGAATTTCTTTGAAGCAACTCTGAATGCATACTTCAGGGGGTTCATTTTGAGGTTAAATTATCTTAACTATTTGAAAACTACACTCAAGTTAAATAGACGATCTTCCTTTTCTTTAGTTTTGACCACGAGATCATCGACATAGCACTTGACTTGATGATGAATGAGTTCATCAAAGATTTTAGTCATAGCTTCGGTATGTATAGACCTTTTAAGGGCGAAGGCATGACCTTATAGCAATAGATTTCGATCGGGGTTCTAAAAGTAGTGTTTATTTCATCTTCAAGGGCCATCTTTATTTGGTTACATCCAGATGAGCCATCCATAAAAGAGAAGACTGCATGAGATTAGGCAATGTCCACCATGAGCTCCGACATTGGTAGTGGAAATTCATCTTTTGGACATGCCTTATTTAAATCCCTAAAATCGATGCATATGTGAATTTGGCCATTATTTTTCTAAACTGGGACAACGCTGGCTAACCAAATAGGGTATTTTTCTTCCCAGATGAAGCGAACATTGATTAGTTTCTTGACTTCATAAATGACCTATTATTCTATGTCTAATTGTATGCATCCAAGAGCTTGCTTGATAGTGTTTGTAGTAGTCTCTATTGCTAGTTTATGGACTGCTATGTTAGGAGCCAATCCAGGCATCTCATCATAACTCCATGTAAAGTAGTCCTTAAACTCAATCAATAGGCTAACTAAGTCATTCGTTTCAATTTCATTCAATAAAAAATTGATGTATGTCAGGTGTGGATCTTCCTCAATTCCTAAGTTGATTTCCTTGAGCTTGTCGATGGTTGACTTGATCTCTACTTTGAACTCTAGTGGTGCATCTTTGACTTCAAAATCATTTAAATCATCTGAAGTTTCTAAGTATAACTCCTCATATGAGTTAAAATGATTTGAAAATAACCTATCAGATTCAAAATGATTGGTGATGACTAAGCAGTAATTTTCATCATCGACTGGACCCACTATACCAAATCCTAGTCTCGATCATGATTGAGAGCATTTGCATTTATTCTTCTATATTCTTTTGAAGTACTCTGACCTGTGCATTGAGAAAGTATGTGGGATTAACCCTTTCTTTGATAAATTATGAACACAAGGCAAGTACTAATCAAAAGGTAATTCTATTAAATCTTTATATGAATCATCCTCAAGTTCTACATCAACTTCTTGACTTGAGGATGAAGCTCCCAAAAAAGAACCTCAGTCTTCACACATGGATTACTGGGGCTTCAATAATTACCAAACCCTCAACTTTTTGAGAGGAAAGTCGGGTTAGAGCTAAGGTTCCAAATCGATGCCTGACTATTTCACATATAGACTTGGATACACTTATGCTTTGCTTTGGAGCTCATCCTTCATGCTATCTGGATCAAGTGTCACCTCCAAGGGAATCTACTATTGAGAAGAGTTGGCTGGTGTGCTAACTATATAAGACTCATCCTATGAACTAGATTCTAAGTCTATATGGATAGCAGGTGTACTCCTAGTAGCTGGGACATCTTCTATTGGGTGGCCAATAAGGAGGTTTTCCACCACTAGGACTGCCTCCAAACCTATTCCTCTGCCTGGTGGAGGTCAGGTTGCCCTACCCATATGTTCGAATGGAGTAACGAACTGTGGGTGGAATCTAATGTGAGGCTCCACTTCCTCCTCCAAGTCTATTTTCGCTCCCTTTTATTTTTCTTTTTCATTTTCTCTTTTCTTTTCTTTTTATTTTTCTCTTTCTTTTTTTTCTATTTATTTCTTTTATTTTTAAATTTTGACCAAGTTTTGAGAATAGATTTGTTGATTTTGAGGGAAGTAGTAAGCCACATCCTTTAAGTAGAATTTGTATAAAGTTTTAAATTAATAGGTTTAAATAATTCAATCAAATAAAATATAAATTCTAAACATACAAATACATTCATCATTTAAGTGTGCTAAAATATGTTGCATGTATAGATACAGTTTGTATTAAATCATATGCATGTTAGATGTGATGGGAAAGAATGATTTAATTTATGCCATATGGTAGTAATTCAATTAAATTAATTTAAAATTCCATTAATTTTGAATAAGATTATTTAAAGTTAACCTAAACCTAGAATTATTTAAATCATTTAGTAATCTATTCACTAAAGAGAACTAAATCAAATTAATATACTTTAGAAAGTGACTTAAGGTAGGGATGAAAGAGGGCAATCCTCTTTTCCTCTCTTTATAACACTTAGTTGATGAGTGTAATCAAATAAAACATAAGAAAACACAAATTAAAATTCTCAAATAAAATAAACTACTTCAAGTGAAATCAACATTTCATGTTAAATTGAATCCTTCTACACTTAGAAAATACAACAGTAATGCATAACAAGACTTACCACACAAGCCTTAATACACACATTAGAATTAAGTCACCACTTCTAGCTCTAAGTTAGGATGGTGTATTATGTGATGTATGTTTTGTTTTATGATATATTATTTTAGATTGGATGTTAGGGTGTATGCTTTGTAGACTAGATGATAGGCCAATATTAGCCTAATCTTATTTTCTACAAGGGATTATACTTAAGGGATGCTTAAAAATAAATGTGAATGCTATTTTTACAGTTTGCTTAAATCCTTATGCATAATCCAAGTTAGGATAGGTGGGCTTAGTTACCAATGTGTAGGGTACTAAGTCCAAATTATAATTACAACTGCTTGGGATTATATGTTCTTTTAGCTAACCTCTATTTTGCAGGTGTAGTTAGATTTACTTTTCCCATATAAATGTAATTTTTATAATAGGAATTAGGATTTTTGCTATGGAGGATTAGGATGAGTAATGTCCAGTAGGATTTTTCCTAGGGTTCGCTATGATTCCTTTGAAGTAAGCACCATTCAAATCAAAAAAAGGAACCAAATTAGAAATGGAAATTTGAAAAAAGAAGACCCCCATAGCATTTAATACAATTGTAATTATTCTTTCATATTCTAGGTTGTATAAGGGTAGAGCTGTACCCATCTTTTCTCTCTTGGGTTATGCAGCCGGTTCGACCCACCTTTTATTCGTTTACGATAGTTCATATAATTGTTTGATGTTATGTTTACAATGTGCATTAGGATGACATGCTTTTCATAATTTCTAAAATGATTTATGCTTTAATGTGTGGCTTGGATATGATTAGGCTCTTAGGATAAAAATAACTTTTCTACCCAACTAATCACTCATAACTAAAAAACTCAATAACCTAAGATAAGATTAGCAACCCCTTAGTTGTATGGTTGTATGTTTCATGCATATTCTTTCTCTCTCACATGTTATCTTATGAGAGCACCTTGTGGAGCAATTTGACCCATAACCTATTTCATCATGCATTTAGGAATAGAAATCCTAAAGTCTCTATCAAAATGACCTGTCTAAAATAAATAAAAATTTAAAAAGATTTTCCATCTATAAATTAAGTCATAAGCTTATATCACTTTTGCTCCTCTAGTCTCTTAAGGAGTGTGTTTAGGACTTTAGTCTCTTTCTAATTAAATAACTACCCTAGCTACGTTGTAATTCATAAGACCAGACTATATGGTTTTAAGATCATAAGAGGAGTTAGTTGGCAGCCACTCCAAGTGATTATAAGTCTAGAAGCTGGAAAATTAATTCTCTTTTATGGAGGTAAACACTTATGTCCATTTATTTCTTAGATTTAGGGCATTCTTTGGCTCAAAGTAAAGCTCTCTAAATTTAGGATATGAGGTATCCATTTCCTACAGGCTATGAGCATAAATCCTCACCTTTTGGACATTCCCACAACCTTGTGTTGGTCCCCAGTACTCTAATTAAATTTCAACCCAAAATATATAAATCTCCTCAACTTCAAAATTATAAAGTCCAACCATAAGATAGATTAGAATGCTCACTAAGCTTCCTAGTATCATGAGCATTCCCTACTTATTTTATTTGAATTCTAAAAATAAGTCTTCTCCTTAAACTTTCCCGATTGATTTTCTAGATACAACCAATCTTTTGATAGTCTAACCTTGAAATCTGTGGAGATGATAAATGTTTACTTTAATCGAGAGTTTTCTTAAGAAATTTGATTTCCTAAGATGTAATTAACTATGGAGACTTTCCTCCATAAGGAACTCAAGATCCTAGTTTGATATAAACCCTTCTAAATTCATCCAGTAGGGGAAAAATCCTTGGTACATTCGAAGACCCATCATGCCTTAGGAGTCCTTGAGTCCATTGATTAGGTCCTTAGAGTGTGATGCTCTATCTTTTTGAGATAGTACATCACCTCAATGAGATCACCTTAAAAGTACCCCACACCCCATACATTTAAAAATAAACATGACATGGCCCTCTCGCCCCTTATTCATTGAATCCTCTCAACATCATCCTTTATTTTTGGAGTTTGGAGATGTCGATCCTCAAGTAGGCAAGGGTTATTAGACTCATAATGTTGACTAATACACTTGGGTCAACTGTAACTCTAGATAGCCTACATCTGCTAACATCCACTGTAATGTAAAGAGGCAGTTGCGCTCGATCGTCTCTAGGAGTAAGTCTTCATCGCTGAATGTAACTCCTAAGATGTCCTTTGAGTGGCATGCATCCTCTTTAGTAGCGGTCAGCTGAGCTAAGCATATCTCTAGATCAAGTAAGGCCTTGATTAGAGATTCTCTCATCTCTTTGGAATAAATTGTATATGCTTAACTTAGATGAAAACTTTCTAAGGAGCTAACAACTCTAGCTTTCCTCCAAGCATATCCATGGGTGGAGCATCTTAAGAAGGGCTATCTACTCAAAAACTAATGACTTGCTTACCCTTATCCCGGTACTACCCTGGAGGTAAAACTTGCCACTATGTTGGTTGTCTCAATGACTTCTTGGAATGATGAGCTGTGGAAAGCTCTACCTTCTCATCCATGCATGCCTTCTCCTATAGATCCTCGAGTCAATTGACTCCAAGTCAATCTCAAGAGATGAATCTTGATTGAAGGATAGTCCGCCTCTAAAAAAAAAAAGGAAAAGATCGAACTACTAGAGCTATTATTTTATTTAGACTGAGCTTTCAATAGAATAAAATCAAGAGCATGTTAACAATATATAAGTAGAATCAATTTTCTTCATTAATTTCTTTTTGTGTGGAAATACATTATAAAAATCAAGTAAAGTAAGCAGAGTAAAGGATTTAGTGCCCTTATCTGTAGATACAACACTCGCTAGTAAGAGGAGCTAAGAAGAGGTGGTAGGAATAAAGGGAGAGAGTACTGGACTTGGATGGTGGCTACTCTACTGGACTATCCTGGGCAAGTATGGTGAGCTACTATTGCTACTGTTCCTGCTAGGCTGTCACCCTCCCCAAGTTGTCCTTTGTAACTAGCAAACATTTCTTAGTGTTGGAGGTTTGAGCTACTTCAAGCACCTGCAAGGAAACTTCTTGATCTTAAAAATGATCTTCTTAGAGGTTCGGGATAGGGAGATAGCCTATCCTTCTTTGATATTAAGAGGATCACAAGTATCCCCAAGGATTACTCTAATAGAACTGGATGGTTGTTCTAATAAGTATTCTTTAGGGATAACTATGGCTCTCAACTTGTAGCTGTGCTCAAGCTAGTTCTTAAAAGTGACACAATCCTCTAAGGCATGGCCTAGCATGTAATGGTAGGGGCAATAGCTAGGATCATCATTCTTGACCACTTCCTTCGGCCTTTTAGGCTATAGTAACTTAAAGTCAAGTTTTCTTTAAGAGATTCTTAAAGATTTTCCTAACTACCTCCCTCTTGAATTAATATGACTTATCCAATATATCAGCAAGAGTAGGTGGAAAGTACCTACCTAGTGATAGATATTAATACCACTATTGGGTAGGCTACTGAGGTGGTGGAAATGGTCATTGTGGTGGTTGTGGTGGCCAGTATGATGGTCGAGGTGGTGAAAGAGGAGGTGGCAAAGGAGGTCACGAGCTCATAGTCTCTCATACTAAACTGCTAGTTGCTTCCTCTAACACAACTATCCTTGGCTTCATCTCAAACACCTTTTGTGGCTTGGGCCTAGATGATTAGTCAGGAAAGGGCAATTATTTGGCTTCCAATTATAGGCTAGCCGCCTTATTGATTAATTTCTCAAATATTTTGATGGTAAATCCCTTAAGCATGAAGGCACCCAGGCCATGGATATTCTTGAGAAGAATCTCAATGGCATGCTTGGACAAATGATTCAGATCTCTCATGCTCAAAGTTGTGCCACTTGATAATGTAATCGATAAGGGACTTATTGAGTTTCTATTTCTCTATAATGAGGTCATATACAATCACCCTCTGCTGAGCTCCAACAAACCTCTTGATGAAGAGGTGCTCTAACTCAGCAAAAGTCTTCACTGAACTATTGGGCAGTTTGACATATTAATCAACTACAACAACTGATAGACTTCTAACTAAATGGTGGAAGAGGAGTGCATTGCTGCAAATGGTGTTGCAAATAAACCTAGTAATGTGTTATAAAACAACCCATCAAAGATCAAGGATAAATAAAATGTTAAATAAAATAAAAACTAAATAAAAACATAAACCTAAAAAATAAACTTGAAAATAAAACCTAAAATAAATAAAAAACAAAACATAAACCCTAAACTAAAAAAACCATAAACCTAAAATAAACAAAATAAAATAAACATAAACCTAAACTAAAATAAATAAAACCTAAACCTAAACTCTAACTAAATAAAATAAAATAAACTGAAAATAAACCTAAACCTAAACTAAAAAAAACCTAAAAAATACCAAAAAAAAACTAAAAACCTAAACCTAAAAAAATAAAATAAAATCCCAAACATAAACCTAAAAATAAAAAGTAAAACCTAAACCTAAAAATAAAAAAATAAACTAAACAAAAAAATAAACATAAACCTAAACATAAAAAATAAACTAAAATAAAAAAATAAACTAAAATAAATAAACTAAACTAAATAAAATAAATAAACCTTAATAAAAAACAAAAATAAAATAAAATAAAATAAATAAAAATAACTGAAATAAACTAAATAAACATAAACCTGCTGGTTTACTTAATTTATTTTTAAAAAAACTTTAAACCCTAAACCCTAAACCCTAAACCACAAATCCTAAACCGTAAACCATAAATCATAAAACTAACCCTAAACCCCAAACCCTAACCCTAAACCCTAAACCCTAAATCCTAAACCCTAAACCCTAAATCCTAACCTAATCCTAAACCCTAAACCCTAAACCATAAAAACCCCTAAACCGTAAGCAAACTCGAAACCTAAACCTAAATTAAATAAAATAAAATAAATTAAAAATAAACCTAAACCTAAACTAAAAAATAAAACATAAAAAATAAACCTCAAATAAAAACCTAAAACGTAAACCTAAAAAAATAAAATAAAAACCTAAACTTAAACCTAAGAATAAAAAATAAAACCTAAACATAAAAAATAAAAATAAAAATAAAACTAAACAAAAAAAAACCAACCTAAACCTAAAAAAAATTAAAAATAAACCAAAAATAAATAATTTAAACTAAATAAAAAAACAAACCTAAATCAAAATAAAATAATTAAACTAAAATAAATAAAAACAAACTAAATAAACCTAAACCTACCAATTAACAAAATTTAAAAAAATAAAAATAATAAAAAAAATAAAAATCAATAAAAAAATCGTAACCTTAAATACCATACCTTAAACTCTAAACCCTAAACTTTAAACCCTAAACCCTAAACCCTAAAACCCAAATCCCTAAATCGTTAACCTTAAACCCTAAAAAACCCTAAACCCTAAACCCTAAATAGACCCTAAACATTAAACCCTAAACCCTAAACCCTAAACATTAAACCCTAACCCTAATCCTAAACCCTATGCCCTAAACTCCTAACCTAAACCTAATAAACTTAACCTTAAAACCTTAAACCTAAACCTAAATCTTAAAGTTTAAAACTTAACCTTAAACCCTAAAACTTAACTAACCCTAAACCCTGTTAACCCTAAACCCTAAAAACCCTAAACCCTAAAACCTCAACACTAAACCCTAAATGCTAAACCCTAAACCCTAATCCTAAACCTAGACCGTAAACCCTAAACCCTAAAACCATAAACCCTAAAATCCTAAACCGTAAACCCTAAACCGTACAAACCTAAAAACCTAAACCTAAACTAAATAAAACCTAAAAATAAAAAAAATAAAAACCTAAACCTAAATAAAATAAAAAAGATAAAATAAAAAACTATATTAAAACCTAAAAATAAAATAAAATAAACTAATAAAAAAGCTAAAATAAAAAAAATAAAACCTAAACTAAACTAAAAAATAAAATAAACCTAAGAATAAAAAACTTAAATAAAATAGAAATTAAAAGTAAAAAAGAAAATAAAATAAACCTATAATAAAATAAATTAAAAAGTAAATAAAACCCTAAAACCTAAAAAAAATAAACCTAAAAGTTAGACCAAAAAATAAATAAAAAAGTAAAACCTAAACCTTAAACTAAAAAATACCTAAACCTAAAATAAAAATAAAATAAACAAAATAACATAAACCTAAAGCTAAACTAAAATAAATAAAACCTAAAACTAAACCTAAAATAAACTAAACCTAAACCCTAAACTAATTAAAATAAAATGAAGTAAAAATAAACCTAAACCTAAAGTAAAAAATAAAACCTAAAAATAAACCTAAAATAAAAACCTAAAACTTAAACCTAAACCTAAAAATAAAAAATAAAATCTAAACTTTAAAAATAAAATAAAATAAAAATAAAACTCAACTAAAAAATAAACCAATACATAAACTTAAACCTAAACCTAAAAAATAAACTAAAATAAAATACCTAAACCAAAATAAATAATCCTAAAATGGATAAACTAAACTAAATAAAAATAACAAATAAACATAAATAAAAATTAAAAATAAAATAAACTAAAGTAAATAAAAAATAAACTAAATAAACTAAACAAATAAAAGAAGAAATGTTGAATCTAAATTTGTTCTCTCTTAAAAAAAACAGAAAACTAAAACCTGAACCATAAAGCTAAAATCAAGCCCAAAACAAAACTAAACACACCACAAACCTAAACCCAAACCTTAAACCCTAAACCCTCAGACCCTAAACCTAAACCCTAAAATAAAAACCCAAAAAACCTTAAACCATATATCTTAACGCTAAACCCTAAACCAAGCTAAAAACCTAACCCTAAACTAAATAAAACCTAAAATAAAAAAAATAAAAAAGCTAAACTAAAAAAAATAAAATAATAAAATAAAATAAAAACATAAACTAAAACCTAAACTTAAACCGAAACCTAAAAGGAACATAAAATAAAAATAAAAACAAAACTAAAATATGGTAATAAAAACCAAAAATTAAACTAAAAAATAAAAAACCTACATAAAATAAAAATAAACCTAAAATAAAATAAAAATAAACTAGATAAATTAAAACTAAATACAAACCTAAACCTAAAATAAATTATAAATAAAACATAAAATACTAAAAAAAAAGCATAAACCTATAATAAAAATAAAATAAACCTAAACTAAACTAAAATAAATAAAACGAACCCAACTAAACCTAAACGTAAACCTAAAATAAATAAAATAAAATAAACTAAAAATAAACCTAAACCTAAAGTAAAAAATAAAACCTAAAAATAAACCTAAAATAAAAACCTAAAACCTCAACTTAAAAAATAAAATAAAAACCTAAACCTAAAAATAAGATAGAAATAAAACTAAACTAAAAAATAAACCTAAACTTAAACCTAAACCTAAAAAAATAAACAAAATAAAAAACCTAAATTAAATTAAATAAACCTAAAATAAATAAATTAAACTATAGAAAAATAAAATTGAACCTATATAAAAATAAACAATAAGATAAACTAAATAAACTTAAACCTACTAGTTTACTTAATTTAAATAAAATAAATAAATAAATAAAAAATGCTAAACCCTAAATCCTAAACCCTAAACCCCAAACCTGAAACCCAAACCCTAAACACTAAACACTAAACCCTGAACGCTAAACATAAATCTAAAGAAACTAAATAAATAAAAAAATAAACCTAAACCCTAAAACCTAAACATAAGCCTAACCATAATGGGCCTTGGCAAGAACATCATCAACTAGGCTTAGTCTAGATCGAGGGGAGGCTGTGATTAGCTATGGGCGAGGGGGGGATCTCGAGGCGCTGGTGGATATGGAGGTGGTTGTCAGAGCAGTGGTGGTTATGTAGGCGGTAGGAGTGACAAAGGTTACAGCCATGGTGGTCACAGAGGGATAGATCAGGGTTATAATGGTGGATCCCATTTCTTGAGAGGCGATGGTGGTACTGATGGGAACTAAAGAAAATAAAGATCAGTCGATCCGATTTGTTACTTATGGAATTGTGTCTTTATAGTAGAGATAATTCTAGTTATCTATGGTTTTCGATTTGCTCTATGTGTGCTCATTTTTATCTATGTTGTCGCTTGTGTCTTCGAAAACTTGGTGCGCTACTTGGTTGGTGAAATCGAAAAGAAGAAATGTTGAATATGAATTTGTTCTCAGTTAAAAAAAAACTTTAAACCCTAAATCCTAAACTAAAACCTAAACCCTAAACCTAAAACCTAAACCCTAAACCCTAAACCTTAAAAACCATAAACCCTAAACACTAAACCCTAAACCCTAAACCCTAAACCCTAAAATGCTAAACCATAAACCCTAAACCCTAAACCCTAAACCAGAAAGTCTAAATCCTAAAACCTTAAACACTAAATCTTAAACCACAACCCTGAACCCTAAAAACCCTAAACTCTAAATTCTAAACCCTAAACTAAACCACAAACCAAACCATACTAAACTATCTCTAATCCAAACCCTAAATGAACCACAAACCCCAAACTAAAATTGGGCTAAAACTAAACTAAACTAAAAATAAACTGAAACTTAAACATAAATCTTAAACTTGGGCCAGACCCAACTGGCCCAGGCTGAGCTGAAACTGAGCTGGGCTGGGCCCTGGCTGCTGAACCTGGGCCCAACTGGGCCCTGAGTGCCACAGGCTGAGCTGAGCCTGAGCTGGGCTGGGCCTGGGCCAGGCCTGGGCTGACTGGGCTAAGACTGGGTTTGGGCTGGGCCTGAGCTGGGCCTGGAATCTGAGCGTCAACTGGGCTGAGCCCTGGGCCCTGGGCTAGGCCTAAATAAGGCCAGGGCTCTGAGCCCAGGCCTGGCTGGGGTGACTGGGCTGAGCTAGGCTGGGCTGAGCTAACAGCCAGGCTGCAAGATAATGGGCCTGACTTAGCCAACCCAGGCCCAGGCCCTGGGCCACTGAGCCCAGGCTAGGCTGGGCTGGGCTGAGCGTTGATCTCTGGGCCACAGGCCTGGGCCCTGGCTGAGCCTGGCTGGGCTTGGAGTCTGGCTGGGCTGAGGCCAGGCCCTGTCTGAGTGCTGGGCCCTGGGCCTAGGCTGGGCCCTAAACCCAGGCCCAGCCCTGGGCTGACCTAAACCCTGGGCTGGCTGGGCCTGACTGAGCTGAGCTGAAACTGGCCAGGCTGGGCTAAACTGAGCAGGCCCTGAGCCCCTGAAAACTGGGCCCTAAATAAACCCTGGCCCAAGCCAAACTCTAAACTGAGCCACCTGACCATAAGCCCTTAACCTTATGTTCTAAACCTAAACCTAAACTGAGCCCTAAAACTAAACCTAAACCTAAACCTAAAACTTAAACTAAACCCTAAGCCCAAACTAAACCTAAACCCTAAATTAAACTAAACCTAAAACACTAAAACCTAAAAAAAAACTTGTGTCAGCCTCCTGGGTGCTCTAGGGATTTCCCTTTCCCCCTCTCATTTTCAGCTTTATGGCCACTGCTTGTCGGCTATTTTGCATGAATCTCATTGGATTCCTTTTTGAATCGATGGACGCTAGCCTATTTTGTGTCTTCATTAGAGTGATGCCGCAGCTTAGCATCTTCCTCAATGATTCATTGGGGAAATTTGAATGATCCAATGGATCCTACAATGGCTTCAATTAACTTGGCTTCGACTGCTTCAAAATCATTCAAAGACATTCCAGTTTGGATTTCTCTCCCCAATGTGTGAATTCATTTCGTTAACCATTAATTCCATTTTAGTGTGGGTGCTTTATTTGGTCAACCATTGCAAATTGATCAGGCAACGACTACAAAATCTCAACCTTTAGTGGCTAGAATCCTTGTTGAATTGGACATTACCAAGAAACACCCCAAAGAAATGTAGTTGGGATCTAAAAATTACCGTTACATGCAAAGAATTGAATTTGAAAATGTCCCTATCTTTTGTTCTCACTGCAAAATCCATAGGCATGATAATTCTAAATGTTTCATTCTTCATTCTCACCTAAAAGAAAATCTATTAAGGAAACTTACATTCCTAACCCTAGGCCAACACTATTAAATATCAAAAACTACTTTGGAAAAAAGGATTCTTTAAATGTTCCTAATAAGGCTGATTTAACTTTCACTTCTTTTGAGCAATTGAAGGCTTCTAATGTGAATAATAATAGCTTTTCTAAACTTTTGAATGAGGATTTTGTCTTCTCTAATTGGATCCTTGCATCCTTGTTGGCTTCAATAAATAAAAATGAAGCTTTAATGGAGAATATAAATGAGGAATTTAACACTATGCATCATTCTAATTCAATGGAAAATATGTTTTTAATACCTAATGATAATCAGGTTGATAAACCTGATTCCATATTCAAAATTAAGGATGATTAACTTTCTCAAAAAGATTTCCTTTAATCTAATATTTTGGATAATGATGAAGAAGGGTTTGGTGTTCCCACTCGCCTTCTTAATAAATCGCCGCCCTCCCTTGCTATTCACGAAGCTCATTTATCTTTAATAAATTCTAGTCTCTAAGAAGGAGAATTCACTTCTCATGAGATTTCTCCTAACTGTCTAATGTTGCTAAATCCTTTTCGAATGATGATTCAAAGGGAAAAGAAAATGGCTTCCAAAATTTCTATTCAAAAAAGAAAAAAAATGTTTAAAATTTTTCTCCCAAATGGCTAAGAAACACTAGAGCTGTTGTGGTCTCCCTCTCTTCTATCACTTAACTTTTACCCCCCACCCCCCCACCCCTTCCTTTTCTTTATGTTTAATTTTTTAGTTTGGAATGTTAGAGAGATTGGTACCCTCTATATTCATAATCGTAATAGAAATCTTTGTCCTATCCAAAATATTTCCTTACTTATTATTCTTGAGCCACTTATTCATGCTAATAAAATTAACCATGTTGGTAGAATGATTAGTTTCAATAAAATTTTCTCTAATGTTAGTAATAAGATTTGGTATTTTTGGAATAACTTTGTAGATGTTTCTATTCTTGATGATTTTCATCAAGTTGTCAATCCTCAAATCTCTTATGGTGATTATTGTGTTTTGGGCTCTTTTGTTTATGAATCTTGTGATAGATCTGGTAGAGATCTTCTTTGGGATAACTTGACTAATTTTGCCACCTCTATCAATAAACCTTGGTATGTTGGTGGTAATTTCAATGCTATTTTATTCTCTTCTGAATGAAGTGGTGGTTGCTCTCCTAATATTCATTCCATGGATAAATTTTCCAATATGATCCTTGATTGTAATTTGAATAATATTGGTTTTAAGGGTTCTAATTATACTTTGCAAAATCTAGACTTTATGAAAGGTTGGACTGCTTCTTTTTAGTACTCATTGGATCACTTAATGACCTATTATTTTTATAGATCATTTAAGCAGAACCTTGTCTGATCATGCTCCACTTTTGGTTTCTATTAAAAATAATTCTAATAAATTAAAAATTTTTTCTCCTTTTAGATTTTAGAACATACGGATTCAGCATATTAATGTTGACCTCACTTTTGGAGTGAGTTCTCAACCTCATCTTCTTAGACTTAGGGATCTTCTAGACACTAAGACTTCCTTAGTTATAAGACACTTCTAGTTATTAGGTGAATACTTAACCTAAACCTAGACACTTAAAAGGGTTAATCATAGGATTAGGCTATGACTTAGGGATTAAGGAGACTCACCTACTCTATAGCCTAAATTTGACATATGTTCACCTTCTCAAACCAAACCTTAAATTCAATTCAAATATAAAAATCCAAATTCAAATCAAATTCAAGCCCATGATCGAATCCAAAATCAAAATCCTTCCTCAGCCCTATGGTTTATCTTATGGACTAGCCTTAGCCAAATCCAAATCAATCCAAATTTAATTAATTTTCTCAAAGATAAATTCAACCCTTCAATCAATTTATCCAATTCAAACTCAAACTCAACTTCAAATCATGATCCAAACTTAAATCCAAATCAAATCAAATCCAAATCCAAACCCTTAAGCCAATTTCATAGACATAGCCAAGTTCTACCTAAAATCAATCAATCCTTCAATCATCATTCCAAGTTCTACCTAAAATCATAACCAAGACCATCAAGTAAATCATTCACATTAGAATTCAAAATAAAATGCAATTTTAGTCAAGTTTAAGCCTAAATTAATCAAATCATGATTTGAATGTTAAGTCATTAATACATATAAAAATAAAATGATAATAACAAACAATAAATTTTAATTTAACATACACAATCCATTTGAAATCTAAAATGAACTACAAAGAGAGAGAGAGAGAGAGAGAGAGAGAGAGAGAGAGAGAGAATAAACTAATTCTAAACATTAAACAAAAAATTTATTAGAATTAAATCAAAATAAAACTAAAATTAAATTATATATATATATATATATATATATATAATATTAACCCTTAAATCAAAATAATTAATTAATCAAATTATGAATCCATATTATCAATAATTAGTAATCATAATTAAAATTATCTTATTTTATACACATAACTTATAAATTTTCATTCAATTATTTACTAAAGTTATTAAAATTATGTAAAACTTTTAAAATCATTTATTGTTAAAAAAATCAGGTTTCACCAAATTTTAAAAATAAAGGGAAAGAGATAAAACTATTAAATGACCTACTCCTTGCTAATTTATGTGATCATGACAACACATAAAAAATGCAAAAAAAGAGAAAGAAATAAAAAGAGGGAATGTGGAATAAGTTGAGGCATGTAGCACAATGTTGGCATCTCTCTCTCTCTCTCTCTCTCTCTCTCTCTCTCTCTCTCTCTCTCTCTCTCTCTCTCTCGCTCTCTTGATCTCAACCAAAAAAACAACACAAAAAACAAAAAAAATTGAGGTCTGCCTTTTCTCATCTCCCTTCAGGCAAGAGAAGCCAAAGCCATCACATTCCTACTTCACTTGAGAGCGGATCTCCCATCCCAGCCAGCATTAAAAAAATAAAAATAAAAAATCTCTTTGAGCACCTCTCCTCCGCTTGATGAAAAGCCGAAAGTGAACTCTCCCTCACATCCATCACTTCCTCTCAACCAAGCTGAGCCTAGCCAACTGAAGTAGCATCCACGCCTCCCTCTTCCTCCAGTAGGTGACCTCTCTTCCCTCACTTTCTCTTAAATCGAGACACACAGTAGCATGCAGTAGGTAGCTAATCAAGACTTCCTTGATCCCAAATAACCCCGATAAATCTGGCTGCCTGCAGAAAGCACATAAGACATCCCATGAATTTCTATTCATTAGTCGAACCATGCCACTCGCATAGCTTGGCCACCAACGAACTCTCCCTATATGCCTCCATCCTCTTTCATAAAGACCATGACTTTCTAGCCCCAAGCTACAGTCCCATTCTTCATTTCTTCTCCTATTGGATTGCTGGTTGGAGAAGAACCCCTTTGAAGGCCTCCGATCGATGGTTCTGTGGATTCAGCATGAAGAAAGAATCCCTACCTAAAATTATCAAGGCCTGGTGATCTGGTCCTCCATGAGCCTGTCTTTGAGGTCTCCTTGGAGGAGATCGAATCGAAGAAGATCCAGAAGATCATAGATGACATGATTGTGGTCAAGCGGAAGTCCCCTGGTGCCTGCCTGGCTACTGAATAGATTGTTATTCCTTTGAGGGAAATGAGATGAGTGGACATGGAATAGGTGAAAGTATTGATGTAGAACAATATGCTAGAGATTCAATTTCCCTGAAAGCCATCCTCAATGATCTGTACAAAAATTCCAAATTAAAGGCACTGCTGGAAGCGCTTGGAGGGTTCTTTAATGATCCATAGTGGTATGCTCAACTTCTAGAGGCTATTGAACCTATTGTTCTTAATGCTCTAACACATTATATATATAATCTGGGTGGAGATTATTATTCCTGAAGACACGAAGGAATACATTAGCTACGCACCTAAGAGTGAAACTGATTCACAAGACCATCGACCTTTTGATCTACTGGTAATAATTAATCCAAAGCTTTAGAAGAAGGGAAGGAAAATAGCTTTGTTCTTTGAAAGATGTTTGAGCATTGATGGATTTAGAGCTATGGTAGGGTGGCATCTACTGGTGGAGGTCATAGGTCACAATCGTTTTGGTCAGCCTATCAAATTACTGCTTTTGGATGGATGGCTCGCATATTACATCATGTGTTTGATCATCTGAATGGGACTATATATGTTGATAAGATTGTTCCGAGAATATTTAGAAAAGTCAAGAATTTGGATTTGCCTCTTCTAATAGGATGCCCAATGCCAAGTGTCTATGAGCAAGTGAGGAGGAAGTGAACCATAGGAGCGAAGAAAAAGAATGCTAGCTGAAATATTGATCCATCCAAACAAGCACCTCAATAGGGCTTTGTTTCTTCCAAATGAAGCCACCTCTTGGTCGAAATCCACCAGACATTAGCTCTAGTGAGGCATAATTCTTATATGCTTAGAAAGCTTTAGGGATCTCATGTTTGATGTGTTGAATGTGAGCGTCATTAGGATCCAACCTTTAGAGCACATTCACTTTACTTTTTAATCCTTTTGGTGAGAGTTTAGAGACAAAAGTAACACTATTCATTTTATAAGCTTGCATGTGTCTATGGCTTAGAACATGTGATATGGAGTTCTCTTTCTTTAGTTTATATGGATTTACATAAAGTTTGAATGTTAAAAAGAGTATAGTCCATTTGAAAAGGACACAACATTCGTTTGAATTCATTCTAATGTATTTTTATGTTAGAATTTAAAAAGCACTTTAGCTCACATATATAAATAATTCAATTGAAAGAAATATAACTTTGGCATGATTTTCCATTCTTGTAGTCACTTGTACATTCATGTGTATTGAAGAATAGTGGATATATCTAGTCTGGACATTTCGAGGATGCAACTATTTAAGTAGCCCCAAGGAGGTCTTTACCTCACTCCCCTGGTTTAACAATGGAGAAGTATCTACTTAAAACTTGTATACACTTGTATGTGCATTTAGCTAATGAATGAAAATCTCCTTTTCAACTTTAGTTCACATGTATAAAAAATTCAATTGAAAGATATACAACTTTTGCATGATTTTCCATTCTTCTAGTCACTTGTACATTAATGTATATTCAAGAATAGTGGGTATATCTAGTCTAGAATTTCTGGGGATGCAAGGCTTTAAGTAGCCTCAAGGAGGTCTTTGCCTCACCCCCCTAGTTTAACAATGGTAAAGTATCCGCTTAAAACATTATACACTTGTATGTGCATTTAACTAATGAATGAAAATCTCCTTTTCAACTTTAGCTCTATAAAGAATTTAATTGAAAGAAATACAAATTTTGCATGATTTTCCATTCTTGTAGTCATTTGTACATTCATGTGTACTCAAGAATAGTTGGTATATCTAATCTGGACATTCTGGGGATGTGAGTCTTTAAGTAGCCCTAAGGAGGTCTTTATCTCATTCCCCTGGTTTAGTAATGGAAAAGTGCTTAAAACTTTGATATGCTTATATGTGCATCTAGTTAATGAATTGAAATCTCTTTTTCTACAAATATACACATATACATTCATCATCTAAGTGTGCTAAAACATATTTTATGTGTAGGTATATTTAGGATTAATATCATATGCATGTTACATGTGATGGAAAGGAATGATTAAACATATATCATGTGATAGTAATTCAACTAAATTAATATTAAGATGCCTTTCATATTAAATAAGTTTATTTCAATGAGCCTAAACTTAGAATTAAGTTAAAACTTGTAATAAGTCATTCACTAAAGAGAACTAAATCAATTTTACATGCTTTAGAAAGTGGCTTAAGGTAGGGATGAAAGAGGGCAATCCTTTTTCTTCTCTTTGTAACACTTAGTTGCTAAGTGTAATAAAATGAAATAAAAGAAAACACAAATTAAAATTCTCAAATCAATTAAATAACTTCAAGTGAAACCAACCCTTCAAGTTAAATTAGATCTTTCTAAACATAGATAACTACAACTCTAATGCCTAGCAAGACATGCCACACAAGCCTTAACACACACATTAGAAGTAAGTCACTACTTCTAGCCTTATGTTAGGGCGGTGCTTGGCATGATGTATATTTTAGTTTGTGATGTATTATTGTAGACTAAATGTTAAGGTGTATACCTCGTAGGCTTGATGGTAGGCCATGATTAGCCTAATCATGTTTTCTGCAGGGGATTATATTTAAGGGGCCACTTAAAAATAAATATAAATGCTCTCTTTGCAGGTTTCTTAAGACCCTAAGCATAATTCAACTTAGGACAGGTGGGCTTGGTTACCCATGTGTAGGGTGCTAAGTCCAAATTATGGCATAACTGCTTGGGATTGTATGTATGTTTAACTAACCTCTATTTTCCAGGTATAGTTAGATTTACTTTTTCTATTTTAATGTAATTTTGTAATTAGGAATCAGGATTAGTGCTATGGGGGATAAAGATGAGCATTGGCTAAAAGGCTTTGTCCTGGGAGGCCATGTGATGCCTTTGAAGTGGAGTAAATTGAATCAAAGGAAAGAAATGAAGACATGAAGAATGAAGAATGAAGACCCCCCCAAAGCATTCATTCATTATTAATTGTAATTATTATTTTGTAATTTTGGGTTGTATAAGGGTAGAGGTCGGCTACCCATCTTTTATTTTTGGGTTGTACGGTGGTACCCGACCACGTCGACCTTTTATTCTTTCATGATAGTTATAGAAATTGGTTGATGATTTGTTTAGGATGTGTACTAGAAATGCAATGCTTTTCTTAATTTCTTAAATGATTGATGTTTGAATGTGTGGCCTGGATGCGATTAGGCTCTTACAAAAAAAAAAATCTTTTATCCAACTATAACTCATAACTAAAGTTTTAAATAATTTATAACATCACATAAAGCCTAGAATTAAATCAAAATAATTAAAAGATTTAGCAACCCCTTAGCTGAATGTTGTATGTCTCACATCATGCATGCATATTACTTCACTCTTGCTAAGAGAGGGTTTCCATCCTTGCACGATAGGGGAAGGCTTGACCTGAGGGCCTCCTCTTTGGTGGAAAACACATGTTTCCAGCTGATTTAGCCAATAATCTAACTTCATCATGCATATATGCATACAAAATCCCAAAACCTTTGTCAAAATGAAGTGTCCAAAATCAAATAAAATTTGAAAAGATTTGCATTTGTAGATTGACTCATTACTCATACTACTAATGCTCTAGTCTCTTTGGGAGTGTGTTTAAGGACTTTTATCTCTTTCTAAATTAATTACAACCCAACTATCTTGCAAATGCATAAGACTTACCAACATGGTTTTAAAATCATAGGAGGAGTTAGCTGGCGGCCACTATAGGTAGTTATAAGTCTAGCAATTAGGTGGTTTATTCTCTCTTATGGAGGTAAACCTTATGCCCATTTTTTCTTAGACTTAGGTTGTGCTTTGGCTTATGCCAAAACTCCCTAGATATAAGGTCTAAGGTTATTATTTCCTTTAGGCTACTAGCATAAATCCTTAACTCCTAGGCATTTCCACAACCTTGTGTTGTTGGATTATAAATCCTAGCTTTTTATTAAAATGTCAACTTCAATAAAATTAATCTCTTCAACTTCAAACATATAAAGCCCAACCATAAGATAGATTGAAATGCTCACTAGGCTTCCTCGTATCATGAGCATTTCTTACTCATTCCCTTTGGCTTTGATAATAAGTCTTCTCCTTGAATAATCCCATTTAATTTTTCAGTACAAATAATTTTTTGATTGTCTAGCCTTGAAATCTTTGGAGACCTTAACTTGTACTTTAATTGAGAGTATTCCTAAAGAATTCACATTCATTAAAATGTAATTAACTGTGGGGGCTTGCATCCATATGAAACTTAATGAACCAGGCTTAAAATAAATCCTACTTCACTTTTCCATGTAAAGTAGGGGAAAGATCTCTGATATATTCGAAGACCCATCATGCCTTAGGAGTTCATATTAGGTGATTCGGTCCATCATAAGGTAATGATTTCTATCTTTCAAGATAGTGCATCATTCTTTAATGTCACACCTGATCACTTTAATAAGTACCCCCTAAGATCTGCGTGGTGTCCCACATCTCAAAAATAAACACCACAATTAATTTTTTAATGTTGAGGCTAACAATTGGAAAGCTCCTTTTCATCCAGATAATTAAATCAGGGGGATGAATAGACCCTGGTTTAAACTGAAATGACTTAAACAAAATCTAGTTTTTTGGAACAAGCATTAATTTAAAAATCTTTTTGCTAATATGAAGGATATCAAAAATTTGGTTTGTGATTTTGAAGTTTCTATTATGACAGAACCTTCCAAGATTATGGACTTGAATGAGGGGAAGGATAAACTTGTTAATTTTCAAAATTTGGAAGAAACTTATTAGTGTCAAAAAGTTGTTAGTAAACATATTGTAGATGGTGACAAAAATGCTAGGTATTTACATGCTTTAGTTAATAAAAATAGAGCTTTAAATAATATTTAGAAAATTAAAAATGACAATGGAGAATGGATTAAGGAGAATAATGATATTAAGAATTTGTTATTAATTATTTTAGAAATATGTTTAATAAGAGTTGCTCTTATGTAGCTATTTCTAAATATCACTTGATTCCTTCTATTATTACCAATGATGGAAATGCTTTGGTCACTATTTTGCCTAATGAAGATGAAAATTTTAAAGTTCTTAATAGCATGAACATATATTCTGTTACTGGACTAGAGGGTTTCACTACTCAATTTTTTCAAAAATGTCAGTTTATTATTCAAAATGATTTTAATGATGTTGTCGTTGATTTCATTAATGGAAATTCTTTTCTTAGATATTTTTAGCACTTCTATTATTCTCATACCTAAGAAAGATAATCAAGACTATTGGAGTGAGTTTAGACCTATTAGTCTTTGCACCTTCTTCAATAAGCTAATTTCCAAAATTATTACCAATAGGCTTAGTCCTCTTCTTCATATGATTATCTCTTTAAACCAAACTAGTTTTGCTAGAGGTAAATCTATTCCTTATAATATTTTACTTGCCCAAGAATTAATTCTTGATTTAAATGCTAAGGCTAGAGGTGGAAACATTCTTTTCAAATTAGATATTACCAAAGCTTTTGATAATATCTCTTGGAATTTCCTTTTTATATTATGAATTTATTTGGGTTTTTTGATAAATTTATTTTTCCTATTAAAAATTGCATTAATAATGCCTGGTTTTCTATTTTTCTTAATGGGGGAAGCTTTGGGTTTCTTTCCATCCTCTTATGGCTTAGGACAAGGGGATCCTTTATCTTCTACTTCAGTTAAATTGCTATTGAATACTTATCTAGGAGCATCAATGATTTATTCTTAAATAATCTTAGTATGTATTACAGAACTCTTGGTGGTTTTCCTATTTCACATTTATGCTTTGTGGATGATTTCATTAATTTTTGCAATGCTTCTATTCATCATACAAGAATTTTAAAAATATTTTAAATACATTTCGTAGAGAAAGTGAACTTACTATCAATGATAACAAAAGCTATTTTATTATTTCTTCTAGTATCTCCAATAATAAAATCAATCATATCATGCATATCATTAATTTCAAACATCAACATTTACCTTTTAAGTACTTGGGTGCTCCTCTTTTCAAAGGTACAAAATGTTCCTATCTTTTTGATGAGTTAATTCAAAATATTTTAAATAAAATTTCTATTTGGGAATCTCATTTACTCTCTTTTGGTGGCAGGTTCACTATTCTTAAAAGCCCTCTCAATTCAATGCCTCTATATTTGATTCAAACTATTATTCCTACTAATTCTACTCTTATCGAATTGATCTTAATAACTTTTTTTGGGGATCCAATAATTCTATTAAAAGAATGCATTGGACATCCTGGCATAAATGCTATGGTCTTTTGGGTGAAGGTGGTCTTGGTTGCATACATATTCATGAAGCTATTATTGCCTTCTCTCATAAGCTCTGGTGGAATTTTAGAAAGAATGATAGCCTTTGGGCTAATTTTATGATGGAAAAATATTGCCAATGTAAACACCCTCTTATCTGTGCTTATAATGTTGGTGACTCTCCGGTTTGGAAACAGCTTTGCTCCATTAAATGGGTTGTTGAATCCTTAATATCTTTGGGTATTCATTTGGGTTCATCCTTCTTTTGGCAAGACAATTGGATTGGAAATGGATATATTGACTCCTTTTTATCTACACACTCTACTGCTACTATCAAAGTTAACTCTTTTTGGCTTAATAACAATTGGAATGAAAAAAAACTTGAAAATTATATTTATATTTCTCTTTTTGATAACTTTATAAACGTCCCTAATTTTTTAAAAAAACTTGATCAAATTCTTTTTAAGCTCTCTTACAATGGAGAATTCGTTCTTAAAGAGGTTTAGAATTTTATTAGAGATAAGTAGAACTCCTCTGATGTTTTCATTAAACTTTGGAACAATATCATTCTTATTTCTTATTCGATTTTAGCTTGGAGGATTTTGAGTAACTTTATTCTTGTAGATTTCTTGCTCGGGAATAAAGGGTTTTATTTATCTTCTAAGTATTATTGTTGCTTCCATATTGAAACTGTTAATCATGTTTTTCTCAATGGTGCCATTTCTTCAAAATTATGGATATGGTATGATGATTTATTCAACATTAACTATTTTCATGGTTTCCTTTCTTTATATCAACTTCTTGAAGCTTGTTTCCAAAAAATGGTGAATGGTCATATCAAAATCTTAATTGCTATTACCTTTATTTGGTTCATTTGGATGGATAGAAATGATGCTAAATATCATTGTATTCTTATGAATCATAAAAGGATCATGGCTAGAACTAAAGAAAAAATTCATGCTTTGTTTAATGCTAATTTAATTAGCAACATCCATTTTAGAGGTTACAAATTTGTGGCTAAAAAATTAGGTCTCATCCTGCCTAATGTTTCTTTCAATAAGGCTGTTAGGATTATCCATTGGATCAAACCAAATGAGAACTTTATTAAAATTAATACTGATGGCTCAGTTTCACCTAATAAATATGGTTGTGGTGGTATTATTAGGTATTCCAAAGGTACTGTCATTTGTGCTTTTGCTTATCCCCTCAAAGCATGTTCTGTTATTTATGCTAAGCTTATGGTTGTTAATAAAACTATTGATCTTTTTTTGAATAAAGGCCTCTTTAATATTTGGATTGAAGTTGTCACTCTTCTTTTACTTGATATGCTCACTTCTAATTAAATGGGGAATGCTGACTTATTTTATCTTCTTAATCACACTAAAACCCTCCTCTCTCAAGTTTGCTTCAAATATTCTCATATTCTTCATGAAGGTAATGCTTGTGTAGATTTCCTAGCCAATTTGGGTGCTAAATTAAATGAGCTCACTATATTAGATAATCAAAAGTTACCTAAGTTGCTGAGAGCCTTGGTTAATCTAGATAACTTCAGACTGCCTTACTTCAGACTTTAACTTATGGCTTTCTTGTTAGTCTTTGGCTATGGTGTATTCTTTGAGCCTTTTTATTGATTGCTATTTTTGTGCTTTCCCATATTGGGATTGCTCCTTGTCGTTCTTCTTTAGGGTCTTGGCTAACCTCATTTTCTATGAGTGCTACCTTGTTTGGTGGATGCTGCTATTTATTTCTACCCTCCGCCAGTTGTCTTGTTGGTGTTTGAAGGCTATTGTTAGTATTTTCATTTCTATCTTTGTGTTGAGCTTTTTGGTGGTTGCTACTTTCCTTTCCAATTTTGGCTCAGTGGCTACTGATTGTTGGTTATTCCCTCTGACTTGTGGCTTGAAGCTTTATGTTTTCTGGTTGTTGCCTTCCTATTTTCTCTTTGGTGCTAGTTGTTTGTTCTTCAGGGTCTAGAAGGGACCTTATTTTGCTCGGGTCAAGTTCCTTTCCTCCCTGGTTTGCTGCTAGTGGGTTGATGGTCCTCCTAGGGTTGCCTTTCCTTGGTTGTTAGCTTGGCTAGGTGATTACCATAATTATTTCTTGGTTGTTTTTGGTGGCCTCCTATTGGGTTGTGGTTATGCCTACTATCAATCTTTCCCTTTGAATGAGGTTTGGCTCATATCTAGGTTGGTTGCTTCCTTATCTGAGTTGGATCTTTTGCTATTGTGGTGGTTGGTTGGGTGGCCTTATTGGCTGGCTGGGTTAATTGGATGTGTTGTTTGGGTTGGTTGACCTGGTGGTGGTTGGCTAATTTTACCTCCCAGGCGATCCGAGGGGTTGTTGGTAGTTTATCTTTGGTTTGGATTTGGCCTGGTGGAGGCTATTTATTGGCAATTATTTTTTCTATTTTGTTGATTAGGGCTGGGTGAGCAGTTTTGCTAGTTTTGGTTTGGTTCTTTTGGTTATGTTTTTAGCTTCCTCTTGTAATGGTCTTCCTCTCTTGGCTGCAGCTGCTTATCTTTTTTTTTTCCTATTTGGGTGGTAGCTTAGCTGTGGGTCTATTTTCTCTAGCAAAAATGTTGTTTTTGGTGGGTTGGGTGGTTTTTATTGGATATTTGCTTTGTTGTCGGGAGCTCTTGTGGTTTTTTTTGTCTTGGTTTTGGTTTGTTGTCATTTGGCTGGTGGATGTTTAGTGGCTGTTGTTTTTCCTTGGGTGATGGTGACTTGGATTTTATATTGGCTGTGGGTTTTACCTTTTTCTAGTGTATTTTACTCTCCTTGTTTCCTAATACCTGCCTCTTGGTTTGTGGTGGTGGTTTTGATGTTACACTGGCTATTGTTGGTGGTAGCCTTGCTAGGTGCTCCGTTGGTCATTTTGTTTATTTGTCTTGGTAGAGGTGTGGCACCCCATTTAATCTTTTTTCTTGTCTGCTTGAATTATCCTCTGCCTAGATTGGATTGGTGGCTGCTGTTGGTGTTAGCTGTCCCCTCTATTTGGGTATTGGTTTGCTATTGCTTTGGGGACAATCTTGGGATGGTTCTTTGGCTTTGGGACTGTCTTTTCTAGAATATTTTGTTATCCTTGTTAATGATGCTTGCTCTTTTAGGTATTTCTCCTCCCTTTTGGTGTTGGCTTTGGTGGTTTTCCTGCTGTATTGCTGCTGTTCCTGATGGAATGCTATTGGTCTACCTTACTGGGCTTGGTTGTTTTGGTGGCTTTATGCTTAGATGTTCTATTTGCTTGTTGGAAGACTTTGCAGCATTATTGGATGATGATCTCTGGATGACTGCCTACATGAGGTATGCTGGAAATGATAGTCTTGATGTTTCCCTCTATTTCTTATTTTGGCTGGTAGCACTATATGTAATTGTAACCCTTCTTCTGAAGTTTGGATGCTTACATATAGTGTTGCTCCTTAAGATGATTGTGATTGAGCCTGAGCCTTTCCTTTTCTTTATTTTGTCTCTTTGCTCTTCTCTTTATGCCTACTTAATTGTACTCATCCTTTCCTTAGAATGTTGCAGATTTCTTTTATAGGTTGGCAGTCTAGCTGGTGGATATTACTATTATCAAAGAAATCAAGTGAATTTTGTTGTTCATATGGATCTTCTGTTGTTGCTGATTTGGTTTTTCTTTTGCTTCTCTTTATTTTATATTGTAATAGTTCG
This sequence comes from Cymbidium sinense, assembly GCA_021442155.1. NCBI lineage: Eukaryota > Viridiplantae > Streptophyta > Magnoliopsida > Asparagales > Orchidaceae > Cymbidium > Cymbidium sinense. The sequence continues at coordinate 276,906,708 of CM038214.1, read as the reverse complement.
GGGATTCATCTCTTTAGATTTTATAATAGCTCTTTGAGCATTAGTTTGGAGATTTATCCCCTTTAAGGACTTTGTACTCCTTATTTTGTGGCAATAAAATTCCCCTAATTTTCTAAAAAAAAAACCCTTAAACCTTAAACCCTAAACTAAAACCAAAACCCTAAACCTAAAACTAAAACCTTAAACCCTAAACACTAAACACTAAACCCTAAACCCTAAAACCTAAAACCCTAAACCATAAAACCTAAACTCTAAACCATAAAACTTAATCCTAAATAAAAAAATCTAATAAAATAAAATAAAAACCTAAACTAAAACCTAAACCCTTAACCTAAAACCTAAACCATAAACCCTAAACCCTAGACTTTAAACCCTGAAAACCCTAAAACCTAAACCCTAAACCCTAAACCCTAAGCCCTAAATCCTAAACCCTAAAACCCTAAACCCTAAACCCTAAATCTAAACCTATAACCTAAACCTAAACCAAACTTAAACCCTAAACCTAAACATTAAACCCTAAACTAAACTAACCTAAACCTAAAACCTAAAACCTAAAACCTAACTAAATAAACCTAAAATAAATAAATAGAAAACCTAAACCTAAATAAATAATATAAAATAAAATAAAAACCTAAACTAAAATCTAAACTAAACCTAAACCTAAAAATAAAATAAAACTAAATTAAAATAAAATAAATAAAAATCTAAACTAAACTAAAAAATAAAATAAACATAAAAATAAAAAGCCAAAATAAAATAAAAGCTAAACCTAAAATAAAAATAAAATAAACCTAAAAAAATAAAATAAAAACCTAAACCTAAACCTAAAAATAAAAAAACCTAAACCTAAACCCTAAACCAAACCCTAAACCCTAAACCTAAAACCTAAACCATAAACCTTAAACCCTAGACTTTAAACCCAAAAAACCCTAAAACCTAAACCCTAAACCCTAAACCCTAAGCCCTAAACCCCAAACCCTAAAACCCTAAACCCTAAACCCTAAATCCTAAAACCTACAACCCTAAACCCTAAACCCTAAACCCTAAACCCTAAACCCTAAACATTAAACCCTAAACTAACCCTAAACTAACCCTAAACCCTATAAACCTAAAAACCTAAACCTGAACTAAATAAAACCTAAAAATAAAATAAATAGAAAACCCAAACCTAAATAAATAAAATAAAATAAAATAAAAACCTAAACTAAAATCTAAACCTAAACCTAATCCTAAAAATAAAATAAAACTAAATTAAAATAAAATAAATAAAAACCTAAACTAAACTAAAAAATAAAATAAAAACTAAACCTAAAATAAAAATAAAATAAACCTAAAAAAATAAAATAAAAACCTAAACCTAAACCTAAAAAATAAAATAAAATAAAAATAAAACTAATATAAAAATAAACCTAAGCCTAAACTTAAACAAAAAAAATAAACTAAAATAAAAAACCTAAACTAAAATAAATAATCCTAAAATAAATAAACTAAACTAAATAAATTAAACCAAATAAAAATATAATTAAAAAATAAAATAAACTCAAAGAAATAAAAATAAGCTAAATAAACATAAACCTACCCGTTTACTTAATTTTTTTAAAAAAATCGTAAACCCTAAACCCTAAAATAACCCTAAACAAACCGTGAAAACCCTAAACCTAAACACTAAACCCTAAACCCTAAATGATAAACACTAAACCCTAACCCTAAATACTAAAACCTAAAACCCTAAACCCTAAACCCTAAACCTTAAACCCTAAATCCTAAACCATAAACCCTAATCATTAAACCCTAAACCTAAACCTAAAGTAACTAAATAAATAAAAAAATAAACCTAAACCATAAAAATGAGTAGAACCTTGACGGCAGGAACATCACCATTAACCAGGCTCAGCCTAGACCTAGCGGGGGAGGCGAAGGCAGAGGCATCGGTTATCGTAGTGGTGGTGGGGGATATAGAGGTGCTAGTGGATATGGAGGTGGTGGTCCGGCAAAGTGGTGGTTGGAGGTGAGGAGTTTGGTAGAGTCATGATGGTGAGGGAGATATCATATATATGATGACGATCTAAGGAAGTGGTGGTTTTGATGGGAACTAGAGAAACTGAAGAACGACTTATCCATTCTATTGCTTATGGAACTGTGTCTTTATAGTAGAGGTGTTCCTAGTTATCTAGGGTTTATGATTTGCTCTATGCGTGCTCATTTTTTATCTACATTGTCTCTTGTGTCTTAGAAAACTTGGTGTGTTGGTTGATGAAATCGAAAAAAAGAAATGTTGAATATGAATTTATTCTCTGTTAAATAAAAAAGAAACCTTAAACCCTGAATCTTAAACCCTAAACCCTAAACCTTAAACTAAAACCTAAACCCTAAACCCTAAACCCTAAAAACCCTAAACCCTAAATACTAAACCATATACCCTAAACCTTAAATCCAAAACCATAAACCATAAAACCCTAAACCATTAACCCTAAACCCTAAACTTTAAAACCTAAATAAAAATATAAAATAAAATAAAATAAAACTTAAAACCTAAACCTAAACCTAAACCTAAACCCTAAACCCTAAACCTAAATACCTAAACCCTAAAACCCTAAACCCTAAACCTAAACCCTATAAAACCATAAACCTAAACTAAATCCTAAACTAACCCAACCCTAAACCTAAACTAACCCTAAACCTTAAAAATCCTAAACCCTATAGCCTAAACACTAAACGCTAAATCGTAAATGCTAAACCCTAAACCCTAACCCTAAATCCTAAACCCTAAAACCCTAAACCCTAAAACCCTAAACCCTAAACCCTAAACCTAAACCTAAACCTAAAGTAACTAAATCAATAAAAAAATAAACATAAACCCTAACAATGGGCATAACCTTGATGGTAGGAACATCACCATCAACAAGGCTCAGTCTAGATCTAACGATGGAGGTGAAGGGAGGTGGCGATTATTGCAGTTGTGGTGGGGGATCTAGAGGTGCTGGTGGATATGGAGGTTGTGGTCGGAGCAGTGGTGGTTATGGAGGCAGGAAGAACGATGGAGGTTGCAACCATGGTGGGCAGAGGGAGAGATTTGGATCCCGCCACTGACAGTGGGGTAGTTTTGATGGGAACTGGAGAAACTGAAGAACTATCGATCCGATCTGCTGCTTATGGAACTATGTCTTTATAGTAGAGACGGTTCTAGTTATCAAGGGTTTTTTATTTGCTTTATGCATGCTCATTTTTTATCTGTGGTCACTTGTATCTTAGAAAACTTGGTGTGTTACTTGGTTGATGAAATCGAAAAGAAGAAATGTTGAATTTGAATTTATTTTTTGTTAAAAAAAAATCTTAATCCCTAAACCTTAAACCCTAAACCCTAAACCTTAAACCTTAAACTGTAAACCCTAAACCTTAAACCCTAAACTAAAACATAAACCCTAAACCCTAAAATCCTTAAACCCTAAATACCAAATCGTAAACCTTAAACCCTAAACCTTAAAACCTAAACCCTAAAACCTTAAACTATAAACCTTAAACCCTAAACCAAAAAACTTAAACCTAAATAAATATAATAAAATAAAATAAAAATATAAACTAAAACCTAAACCCTAAACCCTAAAATAACCCAAAATCCTAAACCTTAAACCCTAAATCCCCATACAACCCTAAACCCAAAACCCTATCCCTAATCCAAAAAAATCCTAAACCCTAATCCCTAAAAACCCTAAACCCTAAACCTTAAATCCTAAATGCTAAAACTCTAAACCCTAAACCCTAAAACCATAAACCCTAAATACTAAAACCTACAACCCTAAACCCTAAACCCTAAACTCCAAACTATAAATCCTAAACCTTAGACCCTAAACTAACCCTAAACCCTAAACACTAAATCCTAAAAACCTAAAAACCTAAACCTAAACTAAATAAAACCTAAAAATAAATAAATAAACCTAAACCTAAATGAAATAATAAAATAAAAATATATACTAAAACCTAAACCTAAACCTAAAAATGAAATAAAATAAAATCAAAAATAAAAACTAAGCCAAAATAAAATAAATAATAACATAAACTAAATAAAAAATTAAAATAAATCTAAAAATAAAAAACCTAAATAAAATAAAAAGTAAACCTCAAATAAACCTAAAAATAAAGAGTAAAACCTAAACCTAAAAAATAAAATAAAAATAAAACTAAACTAAAGAAAATAAACCTAAATCTAAAAAATAAACTAAAATAAAACCTAAACTAAAAAAATAAACTTAAAAATAAAACTGATTAAAATAAAATAAAATAAGAAATAATAAAATAAAATAAACTAAATAAACCTAAATTTACTTGTTACTTTTTTTTAAATAAAACCTTAAACCCTAAACCTTAAAAATCCTAAACCTTAAATCCTAAAGCCCAAACCCTAAACCCTAAACCGACAACCATAAACCTTAAACCTACAACCTACAACCCTAAACACAAAACCCTAAGCCCTAAACCCATAACCGTAAACCCTAAACCTACAACCTACAACCTACAACCTACAACCTACAACCCTAAACCAAAAACCCTAAACCTTAAACCCTTAAAAATCGTAAACCCTAAACCATAAAAACCTAAACTGTAAACCCTAAACCTTAAACCCTAAACCATAAAAAACCATAAACCTTAAACCCTAAACTAACACTAAAATCCTAAACCCTAAACCCTAAAAATCCTAAACCCTAAACCCTAAACCCTAAATCCCAAACCCTAACCCTAACCCTAACCATAAACCCTAAACCCTAAAACCTACAACCCTAAATCCAAAACCCTAAACCCCAAACCCTAAATCTAAAAGCCTAAACCTTAATCCCTAAACCCTAAACTCTAAACCCTAACCCTAACCTTAAACCCTAAATCCTAAAACCTACAATCTTAAACCATAAACCCTAAACCCCAAACCCTAAAGCTTAATCCTTAAACCCTAAATTGTAAACCCATAAAGCCTAAAAATAAAATAAAAAAATAAAACCTAAACTAAAATAAAATTTTAAAAATAAAATAAAATAAAAACCTGAACTAAAACCTAAACCTAAACCTAAACCTAAAAAAATTAAAATAAGAAATAAAAAGTAAATTAAAATAAAATAAATAAAAACCTAAACTGAACTAAAAAATTTAAAACCAAAATAAAATAAGAACTAAACCTAAAATAAACTAAACTAAAATAAATAAAACCTAAAATTAAACCTAAAATAAACTAAACCTCAACCCTAAACTAATTAAAATAAAATAAACAAAAAATAAACCTAAACCTAATCTAAAAAATAAAACCAAAAAATAAACCTAAAATAGAAACCTAAAACCTAAACCTAAGAAATTAAAATAAAAATCTAAACCTAAACCTAAACCTAGAAATAGAAAATAAATACTAAGTTAAAAAAATAAAATTAAAATAAAACTAAACTAAAAAATAAACATAAACCTAAACCTAAACCTAAAAATAAACTAAAATAAAAAACCTAAACTAAAATAAATAAACCTAAAATAAAAAAAATAAACTAAATAAAAAAATAAATAAACTTAAATAAAAATAAAAAATAAAATAAACTAAAATAAATAAACTAAATAAATAAAATAAACCTAGACCTACTAGTTTACTAAATTTAAAAAGAAAAAAAAGTCCTAAATAGTAAAGCATAAACCCTAAACCCAAATAAACTAAAATAATAACTAAATAAACTAATCCTAACTATCCTAAACTCTAAATAACTAAATCATAAATACTAAACCTATAATAAAATTAAATCCTAAATAAATAATAAATAATTTAAATAAACACTAAAACTATAAAACTAAATCCTTAAAATAAAACCCTAAACCCTAAATCATAACCCTAAACCTTAAACCCTAAAAAGCTAAAAACCTAAACCTAAACTAAATAACACTAAACAATAAACCGAAACCTAAACAATAAACCCTAAACACTAAATCCTAAATCGTAAACCCTAAATCCTACAAACCGTAAACCCTAAACCATAAATCCTAAACCCTAAACCCTAAATCGTAAACCCTAAAAACACTAAACCCTAAAACTTAAAAACCCTAAACCCTAAAGCCTAAACACTAAACCCTAAACCGTAAATGCTAAACCCTAAACCCTAACCCTAAACCCTAAACCCTAAAGCTATAAACCCTAAAACCCTAAACCCTAAACCCCAAACCCTAAACCTATACCTAAAGTTACTAAATAAAGAAGAAAAATAAATAAACCAAATGGGCAAAACCTATGGTAGGAACATCACCACAACCAAGCTTTATAGAATGGAGGTGAACGCGAGGCAATGGTTGTAGTTATGGAGGGGATGGGGTGTGTATATGGAGGTCCTGAGCAAAGTGGTCGTATCGAGGCTGAGGAGCAACGCTAAACCATGGTGGTGGAGGGAGAGATCGAAATTTGATGGATCCTGCAGTAGGGGTGGTCTATGGGAATTGGAGAAATTGAAGAATGACCAATCTGACTCCGCTATGGAACAGCCTTTATAGTGATAATAGCTATCTGGTTTTGATTTGCTCAATGCATGCTCATTTTTTATCTGTGTGGTCTCTTATGTCTTAGAAAACTTTATGTTACTTGGTTGATCAAATCTAAAAGAAGAAATATTGAATCTAAATTTTTTTTCTATTAAAAAAAAACCTTTAACCTTAAACCTTAAACCATAAATCCTAAACCCTAAACTAAAACCTAAACCCTAAACCCTAAACCCTAAAAACCCTAAACCCTAAACACTAAACCCTAAACCTTAAACACTAAACACTAAAACCTAAAACCCTAAATCCAAAACCCTAAACCCTAAACCATAAAACCTAAACCTAGATAAATAAAATAAAATAAAATAAAATATAAACTAAAACCTAACTAAATTAACCCTAAATCTAAACTAAAACCCTAAAACTACCCTCCTAAACTAAACTCTAAACCTAAACTCTAAATAACTATAAACCTAAACTCTAAAATATACAACCTAAACTATAAACTCTAAACTAAACCTAAACCCTAAACCCTAAACTAAATAAAACCTAACCTAACTCCTAAACCCCTAAATCCTAAAACATACAACCAAAATAAAACCCTAAACCCTAAATAAAACCTAAACCTAAACACTAAACTAAAAAACCTAAAAACCTAAACCTAAACTAAATAAAAATAAAATAAAATAAAAAAATTTAAACCTAAATAAAAAAAATAAAATAAATAAAAATTTAAACTAAAACCTAAACCTAAACATAAACCTAAAAAAGAAAATAAAAAATAAAATAAAAAAAATAAAATAAAAAAACATAAACTAAACTAAAACATTAAAAACCTAAATAAAATAAAAACTAAACCTAAAATAAAAATAAAATAAACCTAAACCTAAACTAAAATAAATAAAAGTTAAAACTAAACCTAAAATAAACTAAACCTAAATCCTAAACTAAATAAAATGAAATAAATTGAAAATAAACCTAAACCTAAACTAAAAAATAAAGCCAAAAAATAAACCTAAAATAGAAACCTAAAACATAAACCTAAAAAAATAAAAATAAAAAACCTAAACCTAAACCTAAAAATAAAAAATAAAACCTAAGCCTCAAAAATAAAGATAAAATAAAACTAAACTAAAAAAATAAAAATAAACCTAAACCTAAACCTAAAAAATAAACTAAAATAAAAAACCTTAACTAAAATAAATAAACCTAAAATATATAAACTAAACTAAATAAAAAAATAAATAAACCTAAATAAAAATAAAAAATAAAATAAACTAAAATAAATAAATACAATAAACTAAATAAATGAAATAAACCTAAACCTACTAGTTTGGTAAATTTAAAAGAAAGAAAGCCATGAGCTATAAACCATAAACCCTAAACCCTAAATTCTAAACACTAAACGCTAAAACCTAAACCCTAAAATTAACCCTAAACCATAAATCATAAACCTACAAAAACCCTAAATCCTAAACCCTAAACCCTACCCCAAACCCTAACCTTAAATCCTAAACCCTAAACCCTAAAACCCTAAACCCTAAACCCTAAACAAACACTAAACCTACCTAAAACCTTAAACCCAACCTTAAACTAAACCCCCTAAACTGCTAAACCTAAAGCTTAAACCCTAAAACCCTAAACCCTAAAGCCTAAACACTAAACCCTAAACCCTAACCCTAAACCCTAAACCATAAAACCCTAAACCCTAAAACCCTAAACGATAAACCCTAAACCCTAAACCCTAAGACCTAAAAACCTAAACCTAAACTAAATAACACCACAAATAAATAAACTTAAACCCAAAAAAATAAAATAAAACCTAAACTAAAACCTAAACCTAGACCTAAAAATAAAATAAAATAAATTAATAAAAATAAACTAAAATAAAATAAATAAAAACATTAATTAAACTAAAAAATAAAATAAACCTACAAATATAAAACCTAAATAAAAAAAAAGCTAAACCTAAAATAAAAATAAAATAAACCTAAAAAAATAAATAAAACTAAAACCAAAACCTAAAAAATAAAAAAATAAATTAAATAAAATAAAAAAAATAAAACTAAACTAAAATAAAAAAAATAAATAAATAAACTAAACTAAAATAAACCTAAAATAAATAAAGTAAACTAAATAAAATAAAATAAACCTAAAAAATAAACTCAAAATAAAAAAATAAACTATAAACCTATATTTAAATTAAAAAAATTTAAAAAAACACCTAAATCCTAAACCCTAAACCCTAAACCCTAAATCCTAATCCCAAAACCCTAAACCCTAAACTTAAAACCCTAAACCATAGGCCTACAACCTAGAACCCTAAACCCTAAACCCTAAACCCTAAACTAAACCCTAAACCCTAAACCCTAAACCCTACAAAACCATAAACCCTAAACTAACCTAAATCAAAACCCTAAACCCTAAACAAACCCTAAATCTTAAAAAACCTAAACCCCAAAGCCTAAACACTAAACCCTAAACCGTAAATGCTAAACCCTAAACCGTAAATGCTAAACCCTAAACCCTAACCCTAAACCCTAAACTCTAAAACCCTAAACCCTAAAACCCTAAACCCTAAACCCTAAACCCTAAACCCTAAACCCTAAACCCTAAACCTAAACCTAAAGTTACTAAATAAATAAAAAATACCTAAATCCTAAGAATGAGTTGAACCTTGATGGTAGGAACATCATCACAACCAAAGCTTAGGTAGATCTCATGGAGGTGCTGAAAATTGGTGGTGGTGAGGGATCTGAGGTGCTGGATATGAGGTGATGGTCGAGAAGGGTGGTTGGGGAGTGGGGAGGACTGAGGTTACAGCCATGGTGGTGGCGGAGGGAGAGATAACGGATTTGATGGCGCATCCCGCTACTCGAGAGGTGAGGCTGGTTTGGATGGGAACTGAAGAAATTGAGAATGGCCAATCCAATCTGCTGCTTATGGAACTGTCTTTATAGGAGAGACAATTTTAATTATCAATGATTTTTGATTTTCTCTATGCATGCTCATTTTTTATTTATGTGGTCACTTGTGTCTTAGAAAACATTTCGTGTTACTTGGTTGATGAAATCGAAAAGAAGATATGTTGAATCTGAATTTGTTTTCTGTTTAAAAAAAAAACCTTAAACACCCTAAACCTTAAACTCTAAACCCTAAACCCTAAATTCTAAACTAAAACCTAAACCCTAAACTTAAACCATAAACACTAAACCCTAAACCTTAAACACTAAACCCTAAACCCTAAACCCTAAAACCCTAAACCATAAATGCTAAACCCTAAATCAAAAAACCTAAACCAAATTAGAAAAAAAATAAAATAAAATAAAATAAAATAAAATAAAAACATAAACAAACACCTAAAACCTAAATCCTAAATTAACCTAAAATCCTAAACCTTAAACCCTAAACCCACCTACAACCCTAAACCCTAAACCCCAAACCCTAAACCCTAAACCCTAAAATCCCTAAACCCTAAACCCTAAATCCCAAAACCCTAAACCCTAAATCCTATACCCTAAACCCTAAACCCAAAACACTAAAACCCTAAATCGTAAACCCTAAACCCTAAATCCTAAAACTTACAACCCTAAACCCTAAACCCTAAACTCTAAACCCCAAACCCTAAACCCTAAATCATAAACTAACACTAAACCCTAAACACTAAACCCTAACAACCTAAAAACTAAAACCTAAACTAAATAAAACTTAAAAATAAAATAAATAAATAAAGCTAAACTATAATAAAATAAAAAAATAAAAAAAATAAAAACTTATACTATAACCTAAACCTAAACTTAATCCTAAAATAAAATAAAATAAAATAAAAAACTAAATAAAAAATAAATAAATAACAACCTAAACTAAACTAAAAAATTAAAATTAACCTAATAAATAAAATAAAACTAACCTAATAAAAAATAAAATAAACCTAAAAAATAAAGTAAAACCTAAACCTAAACCTAAAAATACAAAATAAAACCTAAACTTAAAATAAAATAAAATAATAAAACTAAAAAAATAAAACTAAACCTAAACCTAAACCTAAAAAATAAAATAAAATAAAAAACCTAAACTAACAAAAATAAACCTAAAATATATAAACTAAACTTAATAGAAATAAAAATAAAAATAAATCGAAATAAAAAAAATAAAATAAACTAAAATAAATTAAAAAATAAACTAAATATACTTAAACCTACCGATTTACTTAATTTTAAAAAAAACCTTAAACCCTAAACCCTAAAAACCTTAAACATAAAATCTAAATTAAACCCTAAACCCTAAACCTAAACCATAAACCCTAAACTACAACTATAACCTAAACCTAAACCTACTAAACCCTAAACCCTAAACCTAAACCTAAGCTCTAAACCTAAACTATAAACCTAAACCTAAAACCTAAACCCTAAAACCTACACTATAATAAACTATAAACCTAAACCTAAACTATAAAACCTAACTAAACCAAAACCCTAAACTTTAAATCAGAAAACCATAAATCATAAACCCTAAACTAACCCTAAAATCTAAACCTTAAACCCTAATATAACCTTAAAAACCTGAAACCCTAAACCCTAAAAACCCTAAAGCCCAAACTCTAAACCCTAAACCCTAAACCTTAAATACTAAACCTAACTATATAAACCCTAAACCTTAAACCTACAACCAAATATAAACTTAACCCTAAACTCTAACCCTAACCCTAAATCCTAAATCTTAAAACCTACAACCCTAAACCCTAAACCCTAAACCACAAACCCTAAACCCTTAAAATAAAATAACCTATACCTAAACTAAACAAGACCTACAATAAAGTAAATAAAAAAACCTACCTAAATAAAATAAAATAAAAAACTAAACTAAAACCTAAACCTAAAAAGAAAATAAAATAAAAAATAAAAACTACACTAAAATAAAATAAATAGAAGCTTAAACTAAACTAAAAAAAGTAAAACCTAAATAAAATAAAAACTAAACCTAAAATAAAAATAAAAGAAACCTTTACCTAAACTAAAATAAAAAAATTAAAATAAATAAAACCTAAAACTAAATCTAAAATAAACTAAGCCTAAACCATAAATTAAATAAAATAAAATAAACTAAAAAGAAACCTAAACCTAAATCTAAAATAAACCAAAAATAAACCCAAATAAAAAAACCTAAAACCTAAACCTAAAAAAAATAAAATAAAACCTAAACAAACCAAAAAAAAAAAAAATAAACCTAAACCAAAAAAAAAAATAAAATAAAAAAATAAACTAAACTAAAAATAAACAAACCTAAACCTAAACCTAAAAAAATAAACTAAAATAAAAAAGCTAAACAAAAATAAATAAACTTGAAATAATTAAACTAAACTAAATAAAAATAAAAAATAAACCAAAATAAAAATAAAAAATAAAATAAACTAAAATAAATAATAAAATAAACTAAATAAACTAAAATAAATAAACTAAACCTACCGCCACTAAATTTAAAATGAAACCTTAAATCAACCCTAAACCCTAAACCCTAAATAATCACTAAACCCTAAAACCTAAACTCTGAACCTAACCCTAAACCTAAACCCAAACTAAACCCAATACCCTAAACCCTAAAATAAAACCTAAACTCCTAAATCCTAAACCCTAAACCTAAACAAAACCCAAACCTAAAGTTTAAACCTAAACACTAAACTAAGCTAATCCTAAACTATAAAACTTAAACCTAAATCCTAAACCCTAAAACCCTAAACCTATAAATTAAACCCTAAACCTAAACCTACATCTAAACCCTATCTAAACCCTAAACTCCTAAACCTAAAACCCTAAATCAAACCTAACTAATCCCTAAAAACCCTAAACCTTAAAGCCTAAACACTAAACTCTAAACCTTAACCCTAAACACTAAATCCAAAAACCCTAAACTCTAAAACCCTAAACCCTAAACCCAAAAAACCTAAAAGCCTAAACCTAAACTAAATAAAACCTAAAAAAATGCCTAAACTAAAACCTAAACCTAAACCTAAAAATAAAATAAAATTAACTAATAAAAATAAACTAAAATAAAATAAATAAAAACCTAAACTAAACTAAAAAATAAAATAAACCTAAGAATAAAAAACCTAAATAAAATAAAAACTAAATGTAAAATAAAAATAAAATAAAATAAAAACTAAATAAAAGGCTAAACCTAAAAAATAAACCTTATCGTTAATCATAAAAATGAATAAAAAAACTTAAACCATAAACTAAAAAAATGTAAACCTAAAAGAAAAATAAAATAAACCTAAACCTAAACTAAAATAAACTAAACTAAAATAAATAAAAACTAAACCTAAACCTAAATTTAAACCTAAACCTAATCTAAATAATAAAAACTAAACCTAAAGTAAAGAATAAAACCTAAAAATAAACCTAAAATAAAAACCTAAAACCTAAACCTAAAAAATAAAATAAAACCAAACCTAAACATAAAAATAAAAAATAAAAATTAAACCTATAAAGAAAATCAAAATAAAACTAAACTAAAAAATAAACCTAAACCTAAACATAGACTTTAAAAATAAACTGAAATAAAAAACCTAAATTAAAATAAATAAACTTAAAATATATAAACTAAATTAAATAAAAATAAAAAATTAGCCTAAATGAAAAAATAAAATGAAATAAAATAAATAAAAAATAAACTAAATAAATCGAAACCTACTGTTTTACTTAAACCCTAAACTTATAACCCTAAACCCTAAACCTTAAACCCTAAACCCTAAAAAATCCTAAACCCTTAACCCTAACCTTAAACCCTAACCCTAAATGCATAAATGCTAAATCTTTAAATCCTAAACTCTAAGCCCTCAACCCTAACCCCTAAACCCTAAAACCTAAATCATAATACCAAAACCCTAAACTTAGACCTAAAGTAACTAAATAAATTAAAAAAATAAACCTAAACCTTAAAACTTAATAAAACTAAACCTAAACCTAAACCCAAAGAATGGGCAAAACCTTGACGGTAGGAACATCGCCATCAACCCTCGCTTTAGTTTGACTGGAGGTGAGGAAGGCGGGTGATTATCAGTGGTGGAGGACCGAGGTGTTGTTGCTTATGGAGGTGGTGATAAGAGCAATGGTGGTTATGGAGGCGAGATGAGTGATGGTTGTTACAACCATGGTGGTGGAGGAGGGAGAGATCGTGGATATGATGGTGGATCCAACTACTCGAGAGGCCAGGGTGGTTTTGATGGGAACTAGAGAAACTGAAGAATGGTCGATCCAATTTGCTGCTTATGGAACTATGTCTTTATAGTAGAGATAGTTCTAGTAATCTAAGGTTTTTTATTTGCACTATGCATGCTCATTTTTTTATCTACATTATCATATGTCATAGAAAACTTGGTGTGATACTTGGCTGATGAAATCAAAAAGAAGAAATGTTGAATTTGAATTTATTCATTGTCAAAAAAAAAAACCAAAAACCCTAAACCTTAAACCCTAAACACTAAACTAAAATATGAACCCTAAACGTAAAACCTAAATCCTAAACCCAAAACCCTAAACCCTAAACCCTAAAAACCATAACTCCTAAACACTAAACCCTAAAACCCTAAACCTTAAACCCTCAACTTTAAAACCTAAACCTTAAACCCTAAACCCTAAACCTTAAACCCTAAACTCTAAATCCTAAATCTAAACCATAAACCCTAAACCCTCAACCCTAAACCCCAAACCCTAAACCCTAAACCCTAAAACCTAAAATGCTAAAAACCTAAACCTAAACTAAATAAAATCTAAAAATAAAATAAATAAAAAAACCTAAACCAAAATGAAATAAATAGATAAAATAAATTAAAAACATAGGCTAAAAACTAAACCTAAACCTAAACCTAAAAAGAAAAAATTTAATCCTAAAATAAATAAAAATAAACCTAAAATAAATAAAATATAAACTAAATAAAACCTAACCAATAAACTTAAAATAAACTAAACCTAAACCTAACCTCTAAACACTAAACCCTAAAAAATCTAAATCCAAAATCCTAAACCCTAAACTCTAAACACTAAACCCTAAACCTACAACCATAAACCCTAAATCCTAAACTTACAACCCTAAATCCTAAACCCTAAACACTAAAAAACCTTAAACCTAACCCTAAATTATAAACTAAACCCAAAAAAAACCTAAACTAAACTATAAAATAATAAACTATAAACTAACCTAAACTCTAAACTAAATTAACTAAACCTAAAATTTAAACTCCAACTAAACCCTAAAACCTTAAACTAAAACTCAAACTTAAACTCTAAACCCTAAACCTAAAACCCTAAACTCTAAACTCTAAATACTATACTAAACTTAAATCTAAACTCAACCCTAAACTTAAACTCTAAACAAATAAACCCTAAACTAAACCCTAAACCTAAACTTGAAACCCTAATCCAAAACCTAAACTAACCCTAACCTAAAATCCTAAACCTTAAACTAAAACTAAACCTAAAAAAGCATAAACCCCAAACCCTAAATCCTAAACCCTAAACCATAAATCATAAACCCGAGACCCTAAACATATACTTGAAGTAACTACATAAATTAAAAAATAAACCTAAACCCTAAAACCTAATAAACCTAAACCCTAAGAATGGGAAAAATCTTGACGACAGTAACATCACCTTCAATTAGGCTCTATCTAGATTTATTATAAGAGGCAAAGGCAGAGGTCGCGATTGTCATACTAGTGGTGAGGGATTTGGAGGTGTTGCCAATATGGATGCGGTGGTCAGAGTAGTGGTGGTTATCGAGGTGGGAAGAGTGATGGTAGTTACAGTCATGGTGGTGGCGGAGGGAGAGATCAGAGATATGATGGTGGATCTTGCTACTAGAGAGGCTAGGGTGGTTCTAATGGGAAATGGAGAAACTAAAGAATGATCAACCCAATCTGCTACTTATTGAATCGTGTCTTTATATGAGAGCATTCAGGGTTTTATTTGCTCTATGAATACTCATTTTTTTATGTACGTTATCATTTATGTTTTAGAAAACTTGGTGTGTTACTTGGTTGATAAAATCAAAAAGAAGAAATGTTGAATTTGAATTTATTCTCTGTAAAAAAAAACTAAAACCCTAAACCCTAATCTAAAACCTAAACCCTAAACCTAAAACCTAAACTCTAAATCCTAAACTCTAAACCCTAAAAAACCTAAACTGTAAACCTTAAACTGTAATCCCTAAATCTTAAACCCTAAAACCTAAACCCTAAACCCTAAACCCTAAACCATAAACCTTAAACCCTAAACCCTAATAATATTAGAAAATTAATGGGCAAAAACCTTACCGCTCAAGCCCTCTCCTTGTGTTCTAGAAATTTTCTTTTTTTTGCTCTTTGCTTTCTGATGCTATTTTGCTATTTGAGCTCACTAGATTCCTTCTGAATTAATCAGCCAACTTTGAGTCTTCCTTGGAGTGACATCATGAGTTGGCATCTTCTCTAATGATTCCTTGGGAAAATCAAGGAATCCTATGGATCCCGCTAATCTACTATCGCGCAAATCATTCAAAGACATTTTCACTAGTGATGGCTATTCAAGTTAGTCCCTGAACTTATTTCTTTTTGAGGCATGCTTATGATTATGCTCGATCGATTGTGGAAAGCTAGTTAAGCTATTTGAACTGACTTTGTTTGGAAAGTTTACTCTTTCTAGGTCTAATCTGGAAAATATTCGCTCTTTCTTTCATAGTCTGAAACTTTCAGGTACTTTTATGATTGGTTTAATTGATCCCCACCACATTTTGATTCAGTTGATGAATGATTTGGATTACTCTAGTGTTTCCTCTTGTCATTCTTATTTTGTTTAAAATTGCCAAATGATGTTGCTAAAATGGACTCCACTATTTGATATTAAGGAAGAATCCCCAATTGTTCTAGTTTGGATTTCACTCTCTAATATGTGAACTCATTTCGGTAACCATGAATTCCTTTCTGCTATGGGTGTTTATTTGGTCGGCCATTACAAATTGATCAAGCAACGACTATGAAATCTCATCCTTTAGTGGCTAAAATCTTTGATGAATTGGAATTACCAAGAAACACCCCAAAGAAATTTTGTTGGGATCTAAAAATTATGGTTATATGCAAAGAATTGAATTTGAAAAATTCCCTGTTTTTGTTCTCACTGCAAAATCCATGGGCATGAAAATTCTGAATGTTTCATTCTTCATCCTTACCTAAAAAAGAAAATCCCTTTTAAGGAAACTTCTATTCCTAACCCTAGGTGACCACATTAAATATATCAAAAACTACTTTGGAAAAAAAAGGATTCTTTGAATGTTCCTAATAAGGTCGATTTACCTTTTACTTCTTCTAAGAATTGGCTTCTAATGTAAACAATAATAGCTTTTCTAAACTTTTGAATGAGGATTTTGTTTCCTTCGATTCAATCCTTGCATCCTTGCTAGCTTTTATAGATGAAAATAAAGCTTTAATGGAGAACATAAATGAAGAATTTAATATTATGCATCATTCAATTTAATTAATATTTCTTTAATAGCTCATGATAATCGTTGATAAACTTGATTCCATTTTCCAAATTTAGATGGTTTAACTTCTCAAAAGATAAGAATTGCTTTTATCTAATAATTTGGCTAATAATGAGGAAGGCTTTTGTGTTCCCAATTGCCTTCTTAATAATTCAATTTGTGCTCCCTCCCTTGGTATTCTTAGAGCTCATTTATCTTTAATAAATTCTAGTCTTGGAAAAAGGAGAATTCACTTCATCAAGAGATTTCTCCTAAATCTGACTAATGTTGCTAAATCCTTTTCGGATGATGATTCAAAGGGCAAAGAAAATGGCTTTCAAATTTTCTATTTGAAAAAGATAAAAAATTGTTAAAACTTTTCCTCCCAAATTGCCAAGAAACCTCCTCTCTCTCTCAATTAACTTTCACCTCTTTTCTTTTCTTTATGTTTAATTTTTTAGTTTGGAATGTTAGAGGGTACCCTCTATTCATAACCATATTAGAAATATTTGTCATCCATAATATTTCTTATTATTCTTGAGTCGCTTATTCATGCTAATAAAATTAACCATGTTGCTAGAATGATCAATTTTTTCTAATGTTAGTAATAAGATTTTGTGTTTTGGAATAACTTTGTAGATGTTTCTATTCTTGATGATTTTATCAAGTTGTCATTGTTCAAATCTCTTATGGTGATTATTATTTTGGGCTCTTTGTTTATGCATCTTGTAATAGATATGGTATAAATCTTCTTTGGGATAACTTGACTAATTTTTCCACCTCTCACAATAAACCTTGGTTTGTTGGTGGTTATTTCAACACTATTTGGTTCTCTTTCAATGAAGTGGTGGTTGCTCTCCTAATATTCATTCCATGGAAGAATTTTCCAATATGATCCTTGATTGTAATTTGATTAATATTGGTTTTAAGGGTTCTAATTATACTTGTATACTTTGGCAAAGGTTGGATCAAATTCTTTTAATACTCATTGGATTACTCAATGGCCTATTACTTTTATCAATCATTTAAGAACATTGTTGATCATGCTCCTCTTTTGGTTTCTATTAAAGATAATTCTAATAGATTAAAAATTTCTCCTTTTAGATTTCAACATGTGGATTCAGCATATTGATTTTTCTAATCTTGTGGCTAATAATTGGAAAGCACCTTTACATCCTAATAATCTATTATGGGGATGAATAGATTTTGGTTTAAGATTAAAAAATGTAAACAAAATTTGGGTTGGTGGAACAAGTATTATTTTACAAACCTTTTTGTTAATATCAAAGATTTGAAAAAATTGGTTTGTGATCTTGAAGTCTATGTTATGTCTGATCCTTCTAAGATTAAGGACTTAACTGAGGTGATAAGCTTGTTAATTTTCAAAATATGGAAGAGACTTATTGGCCCCAAAAATCTGATAGTAAATACATTGCGGATGGTGACAGGAATATTAGCTATTTCTATGCTTTAGTTAATAAAAGGAGAGCCTAATATAATATTCAAAAAATTAAATATGATAATGGATAATGGATTACAGAGAATAATGATATTAAGGATTCAATCATTAATTACTTTAGAAATATGCTTAATAAGAGTTTCTCTTATGAAGCTATTTCTAAATCGCACTTAATTCCTTTTATTATTACCAATGATGACTATAATTTTCTTATTATGCCTAATGAAGATGAAATTTTTAAAGTTCTTAATAGCATGAACATAGATTTTGTTGCTGGTCCAGAGGGTTTCACTAACCATTTTTTTCCAAAATTGTTTGTTTATTATTAAAAATGATCTGATTGAGGCTATGGTTAATTTGTTTAATGGTAGTCCTTTTCCTAGTTTTTTTCTAGCAGTTCTATTGTTCTCATATCTAAGAAAGATAACGCAGACTATTGGAGTGATTTAGACCTATTAGTCTTTGGACCTTCTTCAATAAGCTGATTTCCAAAATTCTTACCAACAAGTTTAGTCCTTTACTTCATAAGATAATCTCTCTCAACCAAACTAGTTTTGTTAGAGGTAGATCTTTTTTGATAATATTTTACTTGCCCAAGAATTAATTCATGATTTAGATGCAAAGACTAGAGGTGGAAACATTCTTTTCAAATTAGATTTTACCAAAGGTTTTGATAATATCTCTTGGATTTCCTTTTCCATATTCTAAATTTATTTGGGTTTTCTAAATTTATTTATCTTATTAAAATTGTATTAATAATGACTAGTTCTCTATTTATTTTAATGGGGAAGCTTTTTTTTCCTTCTTCCCATGGCTTAAGATAAGGGATTTTTTTATCTCGCTTTATTTATTATTACTATTGAGTACTTATCTAGGAGTATCAATGAAAATAATTCTAGTATGCACTTAACTTTTGGTGGTCTTTTATTTCCCACTTAAGCTTTGTAGATGATTTTATTATTTTTGCAATGCTTCTATTCATCATATCAAGAACCTCAAGATTTTTTAAATAAATTTGGTAGAGAAAGTGGTCTTTCTATCAATGATAACAAAAGTTGTTTTATTACTTCTTCAAGTATCTCCAACAATAAAATCAATCAAATCCTACATATCACTAATTTTAAACAACAACACTTACCTCTTAAGTACTTAGGTGCTCCTCTTTTGAAAGGTCCAAAATGATCCCACCTTTTTGATGAGTTAATTCAAAAAATTTTAAATGATATTTCTGTTTGGGAATTCCATTTACTTTCCTTTGGTGGCAGGATTATTATTCTTAAAAGCACTCTCAATCCAATGCCTCTTTATTTGATTCAAAGTATTATTCCCACTAATTCTACTCTTATCATAATTGATCACTTGCTTAATAAATTTTTTTGGTGGTCCGATAATTCAATTAAGAGAATGCATTGGACTTACTGGCATAAATGCTGTGGTATTTTGGGTGAAGGTGGTCTTGATTGCAAAACTATTTGTGAAGCTATCATTCTCTCTCTAGTGGAATTTTAGAAAGAATGATAGCATTTGGGCTAATTTTATGATGAAAAATATTGCCAAGGTAAACACCCTCTTACCTGTGCTTATAAAGTTGGTGACTCTCTGGTTTGGAAAAGGCTTTGCTCCATTAAATGGGTTGTTGAATCCTTAATATATTGGGGTATTCATTTAGGTTCATCTTTCTTTTGGCAAGACAATTGGATTGGCAATGGCTTTATTGACTCCCTTTTATCTACACACTCTATTACTGCTATCAAAGTTAACTCTTTCCAGCCTAATAATAACTGGAATGAAAACAAACTTGAGAATGACATTCATATTCCTTTTTTTGACAAGTCTTGCAACATCAATATCTTTTCTAATAAACTGGATCAAATTCTTTTCAATCTCTCTTACAATGGTGATTTCATTCTTAAAGAGGTTTGTAATTTTATTAGAACACCTCTAATACTTTCATTAAACTTTGGAACAATATCATTCCCATTTCTTATTATGTTTTAGCTTGGAGGATTTTGAATAACTTCATCCCTATCGATTCCTTGCTCTCAGTTAATGGGTTTTATTTACCTTCTAAGTGCTATTGTTGCTTTCATACTAAAAATGTTAATCATGCTTTTGTGAATGGTGCTATTGCTTCCAAACTTTGGATATGGTAAGATGATTTATTTAACACTAACTATTTTCACCACTGTCTTTCATTATATCAACTTCTTGAAGTTTGTTTCCACAAAACTGTGAAAGGTCATATCAAAGTTTTAATTGCTATTACCCTTATTTGGTTCATTTTGATGGATAGAAATGATGCTACATATGATGGTATCCCTATGAACCATAAAAGGATCCTTGCTAGAACTAAAGATAAAATTCATGCTTTATTTAATGCAAATTTAATTAGTAATCTTAACTTTAGAGGTTATAAAATTATGGCTAAAAATTGGGCATCACTTTGCATGATGATCCTTCTTATAAGAGTATTAAGATTATACATTTGATTAAGCCTAAAGAAAATTTTATTAAGATCAATATTGATTATTTTGTTTCCCCAAACAAATATGGCTATGGTGGAATTCTTAAGGATTCTAAAAGTACTGTCATTTGTGCTTTTGTCTACCCCCTCAAAGCTTATTCTGTGAGCTCATGGCTATTAACAAAGCTATTGATATTTGTTTAAGCAAAGGCCTCTTTAATATTTGGATTGAAGTTAATGCTCTTCTTTTACTTGATATGCTCAATAATAAAAGAAAGGGGAATGTTGACTTATTTATCTTCTTAATCACACTAAAAAACTTCTTTCTCAAGTTTGCTACAACATTTTTCACATTCTTCATGAAGGTAATGCATATGCTAATTTCCTCACTAATTTGGGAGGGGAATTAACTGAGTTCACTTTATTTGATAACCATAGCTTACCTAAGCATCTGTGTGGTATGGTCAATCTGGATAACACTGGACTGCCTTACCTCAGATTTTAACCTTTGTTGTTTTCTTGATCATTTTGTTTTGGTGGTTTTATTCGCCTATTTTTCATTTTATTTTATGCTTCCCTCACCATGAAGTGGTTTTTGTTGAGTTTATTTCTATACTTAAACCCCCTTCCTCTTAACCCCATTCTATACTTGACTGACCATTTTTTGGGTCATAGTGGTTTTAATTGGTTTCCCTATCCTCTAAGACTGGTGATTTTTTGTGGCTCATGCTATGCTTCTTTTGTCACACAGCTAATTATTTTTTTAGGGTCTCCTATTGGGTTATGGCTATGCCCATTTTTGGCCTACCCTTTTTATTAATGGATGTTGGGTTTACCTCTGGTTTTGGCTGGCTATGGCCTTATTCGAATTAGATTTTTGGCTGCTATGGTTGGTTCTACTAGTTGTTGCAATTTTCTTCTTCCATCTGCCTGGTTATTTTGGGTGGTTATTTTTCCATGGCTGTTGTTGGCCTCTTTTGGCTTGGCTTAGTTTTGTGTTTTTTTAGTGGTTGATGTTCTCCATTCCTGGGTTTTTTTTCTGCTAGGGTTTTTTCCCTCCCTTGTGGAGGTAGTTGTTCTGATTGTTCCTATTTTCTCCTTTGTGGTGACTATCTACTTTTTGGGATTTAGGAGGGTTTTGTTTGCCTCGCCTTGTTCCTTAACCCAATTTTGTCGCTTATGGTTGGGTGGTCCTCCTTCTTTTTCTTGGTTATTTTGGAGATCTCCAAGTGGGTTGTGGCTTTGTCTCTTTTGTTCTTTCCCCTTTTGGGTTTTGTATTGGTTTTGTTCTGGTTTTTTTTTTATTTGGTCTATTTTTTATTTGGTTATGTTTGATGGTTGGTTTAGGTGTTTTTTTGGGTTCTCTTGGGTTTCAAGTATCTGGGTTGGTTGTCCACTCTTGGGTGATGTTTCTTTCTTTATTTTTGTTCTGGTTTGGGTGTCAATTTTTCTACTTTTTGATTTCTCTTTGTTCATCCTAGGGCTACCTGGTTTTATTGGTTATTTTGTTGGTGGAGGATATGAGCTCATGTTGTTTTATTAGTCCTTTTTTAGGACATGTTGTTCAAGGTTGCCCGCTTGAGGGTTTTGTCTTTAGATGCTTGTCAGGTTTGGTGTTTTGGGATTTATGGTCATGGTATTGACTCCTCCGGTTTATTTGACTCTCCTTGTTTTCTGATATTTTCCCTTGGTTGGTGGTGGTGGATTTGCTATTCTTTGTTTGCCTTAGTGGTGGTTTTGATGGTAATTTTGGATGCCCTGGCCTCTTATGGTATGGATTTCCTCTCTGGTGCTTATCTCCTACTATTTTGTTATTTGGGTGGAGGTTTTCCCTTGGATTTAGATAGATTTTGAGATAGTGGTTGTTGTTTGCCTTGGACTATTTCGCTTGATTGTTTTGTTCCCCATTTATGCTAACTTTTGTGTTTCTCCTATTGGTGGTCTGGAGTTACTTTGGTTTATTTTAGCTTGGCCACTAATCTTGTTTTGTAACTTCGGTTGGCTTTAAGTGTTTTTGTGGTTTTGGTTGGTTTTGGTTGCTAGTGATGCTAGCTATTTTTCTGCTTTGTTGAATTGGATCACTATGGACTATTTTGCCTTGATGGCTTATATACGCGGCTAGCTATGATGGCCTTGATGTTTCCTCATCTTCTATCCGGTTAGTAGCATACATATGATTGTAACCCTTCATGAAGTTTGATGCTCATATGTATTATTGTCCCTTGAGATGATCTTAACCGAGCCTTTCTCTTCTCCTCTTTCTAAATTGTTTACTTTATCTTTTTCCCTGACCATTGCCTTTGTAGTGTTTTCTTTTGCAAGTTGGAACTTCAGATGGAATGATCTTTACTCAATCAACTCAAGTACTTGATGTGGATCTTGCTTATCTTGACTTCAAAGGGATCATGAGCTTCTACATTTCTTGAGCTATATTATTTTATTTTGGTCTTTTCTCATTTGCTTTAAGTTATGTATTTGCTCTTTAATTTTTTTCCATTGTACTTAGATGGGGGTTTAGCTCTTTAGGTTTCTTATAGCTCTATGAGCAATAGAACTTTGAGCTTTACCCCTTTTAAGGACATTATATCCTTTGTTTTTATGGTAATAAAATTCTAACTTTCCTTAAATAAAAAATAAAAAACCTTAAACACTAAACGCCAACCCTAAACCCAAAAAAGCTAAAAACCTAAACCTAAACTAAATAAAACCTAAAAATAAAATAAATAAACATACCCAACCAAAAATAAAATAAAATAAAATAAAATATAAAGATAAACTAAAACCTAAATTTAAACCTAAACTTAAAAAGGAAATAAAATAAAAAAATAAAACTAAACTAAAATAAAAAAATAAAATCCTAAACTAAACTAAAACACAAAACATAATAAACCCTAAAACCTAAACATAAAATAAAAATAAAATAAACAAAAACTTAAACTAAAATAAACTAAATTAAATTAAATATAAACCTAAAATAAACTAAACCTAAACTTAAACCTAAAATAAATAAAATAAAATAAACTAAAAATAAACCTAAACCTAAACTAAAAAATAAAACCTTAAAATAAACCTAAAATAAAAACCTAAAACCTAAACCTAAGAAAATAAAAACCTAAACCTAAACCTAAAAATAAAAAATAGAACCTAAACCTAAAAAATAAAATAAAAATAAAACTAAGCTAAAAAATAAACCTAAACTTAAAAAATAAACTAAAATAAAAAACTTAACTAAAATAAATAAACCTAAAATAAATAAACTAAACTAAATAAAAATAAAAATAAACTTAAATAAAAATAAAAAATAAAATGAACTGAAATAAGTAAATAAAACTAAATACACTAAATAAACTTAAACTTACAAGTCTACTTAATTTTTTTTAAAAAAACCCTAAACCTTAAACCCTAAATCATAAAACCCTAAACCCTAAAACAGAAACCCTAAACCCTAAAAACTACAACTGTAAATCCTCAACCCTAAACCCGAAAACGTAAACCCTAAACCATAAACCCTAAACCCTAAACCCTAAAAAACTAAAAACCTAAACCTAAACTACATAAAACCTATAAATAAAATAAATAAAAAACCTAAACTTAAATAAAATAAAAACCTAAACTAAATCCTAAACCTAAACCTAAACCTAAACGAAAACTTAAAAATAAATTATAATAAAAAATAAAAACAAAAAATAAATCAAAATAAATAAAAACCTAAACAAAATTAAAAAGTAAAATAAACCTAAAAATAAAAAATAAACAAAAAATAAAAATACAATAAACTTAAAATAAAGTAAAATAAAAATGAAATAATAACCTAAACCTAAAAATAAATAAAAAATAAAACTTAAACCCTAAACTAAAAAAATCTAAACCTAAAATAAATAAAATAAAATAAACCTCAACCTAAACTAAAATAACTAAAACCTAAAGCTAAACCTAAAATAAAATAAACCTAAGCCCTAAACTAAATAAAATAAAATAAACTAAAAATAAACCTAAACCTAAACTAAAAAATAAAACCTAAAATAAAATTAAAATAAAAACCTAAAACCTAAACCTAAAAAAATAAAATAAAAACCTATACCTAAACATAAAAATATAAAAGAAAACCTAAACATAAAAAATAAAATAAAAATACAACTAAACTAAAAAATAAACATAAACTTAAACCACCTAAAAAATAAACTAAAATAAGAAACCTAAATTAAAATAAATAACCTAAAATAAATAAACTAAACTAAATAAAAATAAAAAATAAACCTAAATAAAAATAAAAAAATATAATAAACTAAAATAAATAAAAAATAGACTAAATAAATAAAATAAACTTAAACCTACCAGTTTACTTAATTTAAGAAAACTTGAACTTAAAATAAACCCTGGCCATAGACCCTAAACCCTAAAATACCCTAAACATTAAACCCTAAACCCTAAAATCCAAAACCCTAAACCCTAAACCCTAAGCAAAAAAACCATAAACCCAAAGCCATAAACTATCCTAAACCCTAAACTAACCCTAAACCGTAAACCCTAAACTAACCCTAAATTGTAAACCCTAAACTAACCCTAAACCCTAAACTCTAAACCCTAAACCTTAAATCCTAAACTAAACCTTAAACCCTAAACCCTAAATCCTAAACCCTAAACCCTAAACCCTTAAAACCCTAAACCCTGAAGCCTAAAGACTAAACCCTAAACCCTAAACCCTATACCCTAAATCCTAAACCCTAAACTTATTTTCACTTTTTTGCCTGAGCTGGGTTATATTTTTGACCTCTAGCTTTTGGGTTGGCCTGTTGGTTGCTACCTGGTGGTTCCTATTTTTATAGCTCAGGTTGGTTTGGTTTTTTCTTCCTAGTGGCTCATGTCTTCTCTGCATTGTTACTCTGGTTGTTGTTGGATGAGATGGTTTTTGCTCTGGCTTTATTCTATTTTTTGCACTGGTTGGTTTGTTGGCTCTACTCTTGAACTCGAATTACTTTTTACTAGGTTTTCATGGTTAGATGGGTGACCTTTTTAGTGGGAACTGCTGTTGGTTGTTGCCTTTTTAAACCTTCTTTTGGAGAATTTCCTAACTACTTCTTTGGGTTTTCCTCCCAGTTCCTTGTTATTTATTACTGGATCCATCTTTTTTCTTGGTTTTGCATTTGGTTATTCTCCTAGGATTGGCCTCTATTGGGTCCATTATTTGTAGCACATTTTGTGTTGTTATTATGTTTCATGTCAAGTTAGTCTTTGTTGTTGGGAATGTTTGGTTTTTCAATCGGTCCTGGCTAGCTACTGTTGTTTCCTTTCTATGGTTGTTGTGGTTCTTTTGGACCTCAATTGTATGGTACTTTATTAGTTTTTTACTTTTCCTTGGTTGCTGGGGATGCTTCCTTTGTTGGTTACTTATTATGGGTTGTTCTCTGGCGGTTGCCTTATGGCTATTTTATGTAGCTGGTTTGGTTGGAGGACTTTTAATTGTCCTTGGAATTTTGGTTGGTTGATTTTTTCCTTGTTGGTCTTTTCCTTCTTCTTGGAAAATTCGAGCTTTAGAGTGTCTGGCCAAACCTTTGTTGATCCTTTCGGATTGGACCTTTTGGTTTTTGGTGGTTGGTGGCTACCTTTGGCCCATTTTTGTGTGGCTATTTTGTCTTCTACTAAGTTGACCGCTATTTTATGTTTCCTTCATTGATTGATTTCGTTGAGCTATTGTGGTTGCTCACCCTGGTTTGGCTTAGTGACTATACTTGTTGGGACTTTGGCTTGAGGGCTCCTATGTTGGTTTTGTTGGCTGTTTCTCTATTAATTAGCATGGGTCTATTGCTTCCTGACTGTCGGTATTGGTTTTCCCTAGTTTGGAGCTTAGATGGGTATTTGGATAATGGCTGTTGTTGGTGTTCTAATTTTGTTCTAACCTCTCTCTAGGTTATTGTGATTAGCTTGTTATGGTTTTCGTTTGGTGGTTTGGCTGTTAGCTGGTTGTTGGCAGGTTTCTCTTTGTTAAATGGTGCAGGATCTAGAACACTATTGACTTCTGGCCTTGGATGTTTGCTTGTATCAAGTATGCTGGCTATGATGGCTTTTATGTTACTCCCCTTTTCTCTCTGGTTGGTAGCATTACATATGATGGTAACCCTTCTTTATGAAGTTTGGATGCTCATATGTATTATTGCCCCTTGAGATGATCCTAACTGAGCCTGGGCATTCTCTTTCTCAGCACTCTCCTTTTCCTTTTTTTTTTATCTTTATCCTTTTTTGCTATGACTTTTTCCTTTGTAGTGTGTTACTGATTTCTTTTATGGTTGGAACTTTATAGATGGAATGGTCATTACCCAGCCAACACAAGTGCTATTACTATGAAGCTTTCTTATCTTACTTTCTCAAAGAAATCTTGAACTCTGTTGACTCATTCTTTTACTATTTTCAAAATTTGTTTTAGTCTTGCTCTGTGTTTGTTTCTCTTATGATTTTTAGCTATTGCATTTGCTCTTTTGATTTATTTTCTTTTTCTAATATACTTAGTTGCGAGTTTAGTTCTTTAGGTTTCTTGTAGCTCTGAGATGAGTAGAATTTTAGATCTGTAACCCTTTTAAGGAGATTGTATCTTTTCCTTCTATGGTAATAAAATTCTAACACCCCCCCCCAAAAAAAAAAAAACCCTAAACTCTAAACCCTAAACCTTAAATCCTAAACAATCCTAAAACTCTAAACCCTAAACCCAAATCCTAAACCCTAAACCTTAAACCCTATACCTTAAACCCTAAACCCTAAACTCTAAACCCTAAATCCTAAACCCTAATCTAACCCTAAACCCTAAAAACCCTAAACCCTAAAGCCTAGACACTAAACCATAAACCCTAATCGTAAACTCTAAACTCTAAAAGCATAAAACCTAAAACCCTAAACACTAAACCCTAAACCCTAACCCTAAACCATAAACCGTAAACCTCAAACCCTAAACCTAAACCTAAAGTAAATAAATAAATTTAAAAATAAACCTAAACCATAAAACCTAATAAACCTAAACCTAAATTTAAACCATAGGAATTGGCAGAAACTTGACAATATAAACATCATCATCAACCAGGCTCAGTTTAGATCTTGTAGTGGAGGTGAAGGTGGGGGCCACCTAAATCCTAAAACTCTAAACCCTAAACCCTAAAACCTAAACCCTAAATCCTAAACCTTAAACCATAAACCCTAAACCATAAACCCTAAACCTATAAAGAAAATATAATAAAAAATAAAAACTAAACTAAAATAAAATAATTAAAAAGCTAAACTAAACTAAAAAATAAAAGACCTAAATAAAATAAAAACTAAACCTAAAATAAAATAAAATAAAAAATAAAAAAACCTACACCTAAAAAATAAACCTAAAAATAAAACCTAAGAAAAAATAAAAATAAAATTTAAACCATAAACTAAAAAAAAAACTTAACCTAAAATAAATAAAATATAAACCTAATGCTAAACTAAAATAAACTAAACTGAAATAAATAAAACCTAAACCTAAAATAAAATAAAGTAAACCTAAACCAAATCTAAAAAAATAAAACCTTAAAATAAACCTAAAATAAATACCTAAAACCTTAAGATAAAAAAATAAAATAAAAACCTAAACCTAAACCTAAAAATAAAAATAAAAATAAAACCTAAGCCTAAAATATAAAATAAAAATAAAACTAAACTGAAAAATGAACCTAAACCTTAAAATTAAACTAAAATAAAAAACTTAAAATAAAATAAATAAACCTAAAATAAATAAACTAAACTAAATGAAAATAAAAATAAACTTAAATAAAAATTAAAAATAAAATAAACAAAAATCAAATAAATAAACTAAATAAACCTAAACCTACCAATTTACTTAATCTAAAAAAAATAAAAATAATGTAAAAATAAAAATAAAAAACCCTAGCCCTAAACTCTAAAACCCAAAATGCTAAACCCTATACCCTAAATACTAAACCCTAACCTACAACCTAAACCCTAAACCCCAAATCCTAAATCCTAAACCCTAAACCCTAAACCCTAAACCCTAAAAACCTAAAAATCTAAACCTAAACTAAATAAAACCTAAAAATAAAATAAATAAATTAACCTAAACCTAAATGAAATAAATCACAATTGGTTAAAGGACCGGCAATACAGGGTGCCATCAACAAGAGTGTAGGAGAGAGCTCTCTGTTTCACTTGATGGACTTATGACTTTTCTTGAGGTTGATTGCCATTGTTCAAGTAATCTATGAACAGCTACCTCCAATCCAGCTCCTTGACCATTTTG
The DNA here is from genome assembly GCA_021442155.1 of Cymbidium sinense. Classification (NCBI taxonomy): domain Eukaryota; kingdom Viridiplantae; phylum Streptophyta; class Magnoliopsida; order Asparagales; family Orchidaceae; genus Cymbidium; species Cymbidium sinense. The sequence continues at coordinate 276,877,536 of CM038214.1, read as the reverse complement.
GCAATGACAACCTCCCCTCCAAGAGAAAGTCTCTCAATGAGTTAAACATCAATAAGGGAATTGACTTATCTATTTTGGACACTTATTGAAATAGACTCATCTTCCAGAAATGCCAATTCTTTGGCAAGTTTGGCCAAAGCATCTGATACTGCATTCTCTGATCAAGGAACCTTGTAGATGGTGACTTCTGAAATTTGGGCCAACAGCTTCATAGTATACTCATAGTAATGACGATGCTTGGATTTGAGGACCTTGTAGGACGACTCGGTTGATGACCAACTGAGAATCCCCAAAGATGTTGATGCTCTTTATATTGATAGTGATGTCAAAAAGGATGCCAGTCATCCTTGAAAGGATCTAAGTTGAGTTAAACTCTTAGGAGGTGGCATTTCTAAGATAGCTTTAATCTTTTTAAGATCCATTTCTATTCCTTAGTGTCAACAACAAACCTAAGGAATTTCCCTGAAGCTACTCTGAATGCACACTTCAGGGGATTCATTTTGATTTTATATTATCTTAACCATTCGAAAACTACTCTCAAGTCAAAGAGGTGGTCATCTTTATCTCTACTCTTAACTACTAGATCAACAATGTAGCACTTAACCTGATGATGGATGACTTCATTGAAGATCTGAGTCATGGTTCGTTGGTATGTAGCACCAGTATTTTTAAGGATGAAAGGCATGATCCTATAACAGAAGATTCTAATCAGGGTTCAAAAAGCAATGTTTTGTTCATCTTCAAGAGACATCTTGATTTGGTTATAGCTAGATGGCCCATCCATGAAAGAAAAGACTGCATGAGATGAGGTGATGTCCACCATTAACTCTGGTATAGGAAGAGAAAACTCATCCTCAGGACATGACTTGTTTAAGTTCTTAAAATTGACATATATGCGAATTTTACCATTCTTCTTTTAACTTGGATGACACTAGCTAACCAGGTATGATATTTTTCTTCCCTGATGAAACCAGCATCGATTAGTTTCTTGACTTCAAAAATGACATGTTGTTCAATTTTTAATCACATGCATCTAAGAGCTTGCTTAATAGGGGTATCATTAAGATCTATTGCTAGCTTGTGGACTGCTATGTGAGGAGATAATTCAGGCATCTCTTCATAACTCCATGCGAAGCAGTCTTTAAACTCAGTCAATAGCCTTATTAAGTCATTGATTTTTTCTTCATTCAGCAATGAATTGATGTATGTCAAGCATGGATTTTTTTCTGTCCCAAGGTTGATTTCTTTAAGTTTGTCAATTATTGAATGAATTTCCTCTTCAAACTCTGGTAGTGCCTCTTTGATTTGGAGATCATCTGGATCATTTGAGGATTCTAAACACACATTCTCATAAGAGTTGGGGTTGTGTGAGAAGAACCTATCAGACTCCAAATGATTGGTAATAACTAAGCAGTAATCGTCATCATCAACTGAACTCGCTGTATCGAATCCTAGTCTTGCTCTTGATTGTGCTTCCCTACTTGTATTGTTCCATAGCATTTCGAAGTACTCTGACCTGTGCTTGGACCATGTGTGAGAAACTAAACCATTCTATATAAGATTACAAACATAGTGCGAGTAAAAGTCAAACAGTAATTCCATTAATTCTTTAATTGAATCCTCCTTAAGTTCTACATCAACTTCAGGACTTGAGGATGATGATCCCAAAAAAAACCTCTTCTGCTTCATGTCACTAGAAGACTTAGGGACTTCCTTAACTACCAAGCCTTTAACTTTCTGAGATGTAAGGATTGTGCTTCCCTGCTTATATTGTTCCATAGCATTTCGAAGTACTCTGACCTGTGCTTGGACCATGTGTGAGAAACTAAACCATTCTGTATAAGATTATAAATATAGTGTGTGTAAAAGTTAAATAGTAATTCCATTAATTCTTTAAATGAATCCTCCTCAAGTTCTACATTAACTTCAGGACTTGAGGATGATGATCCCAAAAAAAATCTCTTCTACTTCATGTCACTGGAAGACTTAGGGACTTCCTTGACTACCAAGCCTTCAACTTTCTGGGATGTAAGTGAGGTAAGAGCTAAGGTTCCCAACTACTGCCTAATAGTTTCACATAAACTAGATTTGAATGATTTGCTTTGTTCGGAGGCCTGATCTTCATCTCTATCTGGATCAAAAGTCACCTCCAATGGAACCCATTGAGAGGGGTTGGCTGGTATACTAATCACATTAGACTCATCCTCTAAGCTGGATTCCAAGTCTATGTGAACAGTAGGGGTACTCCTATGAACTGGAACACGACCTCTATTGGCTGATGGCCAACTAAGGGGTCTCCCACCTCTGGAACTGCCTCTATTTCTACTTCTACCTCTCCCTGGTGGAGGTTGAGCCATCCTACCCACATGTCCATATAATGGAATGAACTGTGGGTGGAATGTAATATGCTGATCTATTTCTTCTTCAATTCCCCTTTCTTGTTTACTTGGACTTTTATTTTTCTTTTCATTTTCTTTTATCTTTTCTTTTCTTTCATTTTCATTTCTTTTGAATTTGCATTTGAATTTTGTCCAAGTCCATGAGAAAGGGTGTTTTGAGGAAGATAGTAGGTCGCATCCTCATAAATCTCAGCCTCTCTAATTGAAAATGGTTTTTCATCTCCGTTGACATGGTATTCAATCCCATCTTTTCTGAACTTGATGCACTGATGGAGAGTATGGAATGATCTTGTTCTGATGTATCCAAGAATGAAGTATTCAAATCAATGATATTAAACTTGGCTTCAGTCTTCTAGTCACCTATCTCCAAAGGTAACACTATAGAACCTAAAGCCTGCTCACCTTGGTCATTGAATCTTCTCAACATCTTCTGATCTCCTCGGAGTGTAGAGATGTCAATCCTCAAATAGGCAAGGGTCTTTAGACTCATAATGTTCACCGATGCACCTGAATCCATGAGAACTCTAGCAAGTCTTAACCTATCCATGTCGACTGTGATGTAGAGGGGACGGTTGTGGTCCAAGTCCCCCAGAAGAAGGTCTTCATCTATGAAGGTTCTGCCCTGCCTTGAGCTTCTTCTGTATAATGTGCTTCTTCACCTATAGCAGTTAGCTAAGCTAAACATATTTTAGGATCAAGGAGATCCTTGATTAGTGATTCCCTCATCTCTTTGGATAAGACAAGGGCATCATAAATGCTTTGCTTAGATGGCAACTTTCTTAGATGAGAAAGGACATTGTAGTTCACCTTGGGTTGGTCCTCCACAAATATATCTAAGGGTGGAGAATCCTGTGGAAGGGATTCTTGATCTTCCTTTATTTTAACTTGAAGAGTTATCATTAGGAATAGAGAAGACAACCCCAGTGAAACATATAATTTAAACTAGCTTTATTCTTTAATTTCTTAGAATTGTTTGGAGGTACAAAGTAAAAATCAAGTAAAGTGAGTGGGGTAAAGGATTTGACATGCTTATTCGCTAATACAAGAGTTCAACTAGTAGAAGAAGTAGAGCTAGCTGAAGTTGAAGAAGTTGCCGGTGTGGAAGCTACAAATATAGGCTGGAGGCTGGGTTCGGTCAATGGCTACGCTAATGGGCTATCCTGGGCTGACACATGATGTTGCTGCTACTGAGCTCCCCATTTCCTTGAGTTGGCACTAGAAACTTGCAAACCTTCCTTGATGTTGAAGGTTTGAGCTGACTCAGACACCTGCAAGGAAAGCTTCTTGATCTTCTAGATGATCTTCTTAGAGGCTTTAGATAGAGAAATATCCTAACCTTCTTTGGTTTTGGTAGGATCATATGTATCCCCAGGGATTACCCTATTGGAACTGGATGGTTGTTCCATAAGGTATTTCTTTGGGATAACTATAACACCAGTTTTGAAGCTGTGTTCAAGTCAGTCCTTGAATGTAAAGCAATCCTCTAAAATGTGGCCTAGCATATGCCGATAGGGGCAAAAGTTTGGATCATGACTTTTGCCTACTTCCTATGGTCTCTTAGGCTCGGGTAGATGAAAATCAAGTTTCTTTAAGACATTCTTAAAGATCTTCCTGATTACCTCCCTCTTAAAAGAATAAGGTTTGTTAAGCTTATCTAAAAGAGTAGGTGGACCATAGCTACCTGGCGGTGGGTATGCATGCCACTGCTGCTGGTGGTATGATTGAGGTGGTGGCTATGCTAGCTATGGAGGTTACTGTGGAGGCCGGTAGGGCTACCTCGGTAGTGGCAAAGGAGGTGGAGGCTGCTGAGGTCATGGTCTCTCAGACTGATCTATAACTGGCTGCTTCTCCTTATCTATTGCTGTGACTACTCCTAGTTTCTTCTCATAGACCTTTTGTGGCTTCTGCTTAGGCAAGTGATCTTGTAAAAACAACTATTTGGCCTCTTCTTATAGACTAGCTGCCTTGTTGATTAGCTTCTCAAATATCTTGATAGTGAAGCCTTTAAGCATGAAGGTAATCGGGCCATGGATAATCTTCAAGAGAATCTTAATGGCATCTTTATTCAGCATTCAGTTCATGCTTCATACCATCGAGAATATAATCAATAAAGGACTCATCGGGATGTTGTGCTACAACAAGATCATCTACAGTAACCCTTTGGTGAGCTCCAACAAACCTCTTAATGAAGAATTTCTCTAACTTAGCAAATATCTTTACTGAACTGTTGGGTAGTTCAACATACCAATCAAAAGCAATCCCCGCTAGGCTACTAACAAAGAGGCAAAAAAGCAAAGCGTCGCTACCACCTGCATTGCAACAACTGGCCTTGAAATGTGCTATGTGTTGCCTTGGGTTTCCACTACCATCAAAGCTTTTGAAAGAACGTGGCATGAAACCCTTGGGATATTAGATAGCATCAAATTCCTTTGGGTAGGATCTACCCTTTAAAATTGATGATCCTCCCCGGCTTGTGCCAATGCTTGCTTCACTTGCTGCTCAACCATGAATTTTATGCCTTTTTTGTATGTAGGTACTTTCGAATAGCTTCCTATACATGCTAGTTCTGCCTTGCTCAATAGGAGGTAAAGTCTTGAATGGGTCCAAGACATGCACTAACTCAGGCTAACTGATGTTGACTGTAGTAAGATGAACTAATGGGGCTTGTTTTTGAAGCACTGAAATTGCTACTAACAAGTCCTTTAACTATTATGCCATCCTATCTATCTACTCATCTTCCACCTCAAGCGATGTCGAGGAGGTCTTTGGGCTAGTGGTCTTCTTGATTAACCTCATCACCTTCCATGGCTTCGCTCCCAGAAGAGATCATCGGTATCAGCGTCAACTCAAGTCTCCCAACAAGCCATCTTCGTTGGGATCAAAGTGACTTTCTCATCATTTGACCAATCATACCCCAAGATCTCCTTCTTTTCTATGAAAAAATGTGCCACTATCTCATTTAAAGAATGATCAATCTGAGCAGGTACAAATAATCTAGGCTGACCGATGTGATCACTATCATGCACTGAGAGGCACCGGACCTCGCCTGCCGCTGGAGAGTCAATCTTATGTGGATTGTACTCACTAGATGAGTGACAATCCTAACTGCCACTAGGTATGAGAGGTGTGACAATCCTATGATGTTCCACTATCACTGGTGCAACTGGACTATCATCTATAATCTTTGAAATAACTGTAACCATCTCCGTATCCTATTGTACTGGAAGAGTTGGTGAAGGGATTACCATGATGCTTCGGGGTCACCGCTCATACACCATCCGGGGTAGGCATCGAGAGAGCTTCGGCATTACCATAATAGGAGATGTAGATGGGGTGGGATCCCTTGGCCATACCCGGATCACCAATGGGGTGCGCTTCTCCTCAGATATGGCCTTCATGGCCTTTGATGGAATTGGAGATGTTGTGACCTGGGCTGGTAATGGTGGGCGAGGGGTAGAGTAGTGGGGGTGGAGACACCACCAACTCTCTATGCACAGGAGCTGCCCTCCTTTGATGACTAGTCCCAATAAGTAGAATGCTATTAGTATGGTCGGCGTGGGTAGCACACTAAGCTAGAAAATCAATAAGTGTGGAAGTTACCGACTGGTGATTGAACCTTCGTCTCTCCCTATTGGTAATATGAACTATACGGGACTCTTTGGCCATCTCTTGATGGATATGGTTCCCCACACTATCAAGGATGATGGATCTGAGATTAAATTGAGCTCCAAAATCTGAACATTCGTAAGTTATGCCTACCTAGCGCAAGACAGATCGGAGGCCCACGTATGAACTCCTGCTCCTAGTAACTACTAGCTCATGCTACACCACTGGTGGAGGTGATGAGTGAATCCTCCTAAAATCCTTTCTGTCTGACCCAGAGAGAGGATGGAACTGGTTTGTTGTAACCAGTGGTGAAGTAATAACATGGAACTCATCAATAACTGAACAGGCTGTGGCCTCCATCTCCCTTGTAATCCTAGTATGGTACCATTTGATCATGCCATTCTTATTTCTATGCTATGTCTTGGTAGGATGGGAGGAGTGAGAGCTAGACTCATAAGCAAAAGTAGGGGAGGCAAGCCTTGAGATTAGGGGAGCCTTACCCTTAGAGGGTACAGGTGAGATGGTGCTAGCCCTCACTAAGGCAGCCTGAGAAACCATGGGGCATACTAAAATTGGGGCTAACACTGCTGGTACTACTAATAATGTCACAATTAAAGCCTGTGGGACTGCCACTGCTTTCCTCTTCAATGAGGAGATGTTAGAATTGGAAGGTAGATCCATCCAGATGACCAACTTATGCCCGATCACTATGGTTCTATTGGCTGTCAGGGGAGTGCCCTCACATGTAATCCTCACTCCCTCGAATCCTCTACCAAAGTGTATAAGGTGTGTATGATCTAGTCAAGGGAAGTTGGCTTGGTCCAAAGCCAAATCCATACCATGAGAGAGTGAAAATGAACTTCTATGAACCAGCCATTTTAGATCAACTATAAAAGACTGGAAAATTGAACTATCACTGTACTGTAACTGACTGTAAGAATTTGCAATAGAAAATGATCTTATATCAGATTTCTCTCTTTGTAGGTTTTTTGAATTTGAATTGAAAATTTGAACCCACATCCAACAACTTGGAAGTGTTAAGTGGGGTTCAAATGGATTTGAAAAGATTTTGAAATTTGATTGAAAGAAAAATTTTAAATATGAATCCAACTTCAACAAATTTAGGTATGTTGGAAGATGGATTCAAATATTTTGAGAAGGATGCTTCCATAGGTTCATGTTTGTTTGAATTTTTAGATTTTCTTTTGATTTGAGGACCCTTTCCTTTAACAACTTTGAGTATGTTAGAGTAAGGGTCAATTGAGTTTGTTTTTGTTTGGTGATTTTGGAATTTTACTTAGCAAATTTAGGTATGCTAAGTGAGTGTTTTTTTTGAAAGTGATTGTTTCTTTTTTATGAAGTGTTGTTTTGATTTTTGAAAATTTGGAATTCCATAAATTTAGGTAGCTAAGTGAAGGACCCAAGTGTGTTTTATTTGATTTTTGAAAATAGGATTCTTAGCAAATTTAAGTATGCTAAGAATATCCTAAGTGTTTCATTTGTTTGTTGGATGTTTGATTTTTGAAAAAGTAGGATCCTTAGCAAATTTAGGTATGCTAAGGAAATCCTAAGGTGTTTAATTTTTGTTTTTTTATTTGTGAAAGTGGAGACTTTACTTTAGCAAATATGGTATGCTAAGGATGAAGTCGCACTTGGTTTTGTGAAATGGAAATTTCACTTAGCAAATTTGAGTACGTTAAATGAAATTTCAAATGATGTGTTCAAAATTTTTATTTAGTTTGGTTTTAAAAATGGAAACTTCTCTTTAGCAAATTTGGTATGCTAAGGAATGAAGTTCCAAAGGTGCTTGAAAATTTTTTGTTTTGAATTTAGAGACTTCACTTAGTAAATTATAGTGTGCTAAATGAAGTTCCAAATGTGTTTAAAATTTTTTTTATTTTGGATTTGGAGACTTTACTTAGCAAATTTGGATATGCTAAATGAATTTCCAAATGTGTTTGAAAATTTTGGATTTTGGATTTGGAGACTTCACTTAGCAAATTTGATATGTAAGATGAAGTTCCAAATGTGTTTAAAAATTTTTGATTTTGAATTTGGAGACTTCACTTAGCAAATTTGAGTATGCTAAATAAAGTTCCAAATGTGTTTAAAAATTTTGAATTTTTGATTTGGAAACTTCACATAGCAAATTTGAGTATGCTAAATGAAGTTCCAAATGTGTTTAAAAATTTTTGATTTTGGATTTGGAAACTTCACTTAGCAAATTTGAGTATGCTAAATGATGTTCCAAATGTGTTTGAAAATTTTGATTTTGGGGAGACTTCACTTAACAAATTTGAGTATGCTAAATGAAGTTCCAAAATGTTTTTTTAATTTTGAAAATATGATTATTAAGTTTCAACTTTTGAAAAGAGGATTTCCATTCAACAAATTTGGGTATGTAGAAAAGGAAATCAATCTTATTTTGAAATGTGAAAATTTTATTTTGTGTGTGATTATTGCTTTTTGAAAGAGAGGAATTCCAACTTAGTCATATGTGAGATATGTTTAAGTGGGATTTCCAAATGATGTTATTTTAATTTAGAAATGAAATCTTCATTCAATAAATTTGGGTATATTAAATGAAGATGTTCATATGTGCTTTTGAAAAATTTAAATTTCTTTGAAAATGAAACTTCCATTCAATTGGTGTCAATATATTGAATGGAAAGATTCATGTGTGCTTTTTGAATGTTTTATTTTTGATTTTGATTTTTATTTTTGGAAAGATGATTGTTCATTTTATTTTTGAAAATGAAATCTTCATCAAAATGGATTGAAGGAAGATATTCATTTGTGCTTTAGGAAAATTTTGCTAGTTTTATTTGAAAATGAAACTTCCATTCAATAGGTGTGAATATATTGACTGGAAAGATTCATGTATGCTTTTTGAAAACTTTATTTTTGATTGTGATTTTTGGAAAGATGATTGTTTATTTTATTTTGAAAAATGAAATCTTCATCAAAGTGAATTAAAAGAAGATGTTGATTTGTGCTTTTGCAAAATTTAATTTTATTTGAAAATGAAACTTCCATTCTATAGGTGTGAGTGTATTGAATGGAAAGATTCATGTGCTCTTTCTGAAAACTTTATTTTTTATTTTGATAGATGATTGTTCATTTTATTTAGAAAATGAAATCTTCATCAAAATGAATTGAAGGAAGATGTTCATTTGTGTTTTTAGAAAATTTAATTTATTTGAAAAATGAAACTTCCATTCAATAGGTGTGAGTGTATTGAATGGAAAGGTTCATGTGTGCTTTTTGAAAAATTTATTTTTGATTTGATTTTGATTTTTGGAAAGATGATTGTTCATTTTATTTTAAAAATGAAATTTTCATCAAAATGAATTGAAGGAAGATGTTCATTTGTGCTTTTGAAAAATTTTATTAGTTTTATTTTTTATTTTTGGAAAATTCCTACATGTAACAATTATGGGAATTGTTAAATGAGGGTGACAAATTTTTTGTGAAAAATATTTTATTAATTGTATTTTTGAAAGAGTGCTTTTTGAAAAGCAAAGTTATTATGGAAAATTTATTTTATCTTTATTATTTTAGAATGAACCTTTCCTTATCATAAAAATGATAAGGAGGAAGTCTTTAAATGTTTTCTTTTTTATTTAGATCTTTTTATTTTTACCCATTGGAGAACCCAATGGGGGTTTTAAGACTAACATAGAGTGAGGTCCTAAAACCTAAAGGTGTTGGCTAACTCAACTTAAGAATGAAATAAGCTATGTGCCAACGGAAAGAAAGATAGTCTCAGATTCATACCAATGTACTGATCCAATATCGATACTTGAAGACAACGATCACTTACCAAAGATGGTGAGAGGAACCTTCCCCAGCGGAGTCGCCAGAAAAATATGTGGAGAAAAATTTCTATATGATTGCCTTCAATTTATGGTGAAAAGGCAAGAATATAAAATTCTTCTTTTTAGGACACCACACTGATCCACATATGTGCTTATTCAGGTGATCGGGTACGTCATCGAGGAATAGTGTACTATCTTAAAAGATAGAAGTCACTACCCTTTAATGGACTTAATCATCTCAATAAGAACTCCTAAGGATGATGGGCCTGCATATGTACTAGAGATTCTTCCCCAACTTTATATGGAAAAGTAAACCAGTAATTATTTTAAATTGGATTCGTTAAGTTTCTTACGGGGGCAAGCCCCCATAATTAATTACTTCGTAATGGACAAGATCCCTTAGGAATACTCTCGATTAAGGTAAATGATCGTTGTCTTCAAAGATTTCAATAGTAAAGTACTATCAATCAATTAGTTCATTTTTGAAGATCAAATGGGATTGATCAAGGGGGAGTTATTATTGAAGTCAAAAGAAAGAAAAGTAAGAGATGCCCATGATACTAGGAAACCTAGCGAGCATCTCAAACTATCCTATGGTTGGGCTTTACATTTTTGAAATTGATTTAATTTGTTTGAGTTACATTTTTATTAGAAATTTAGGACTTATGATTCCTTATCACAAGATTAAGGAGATGCCTAAGAGGTGAGGATTTATGCTTATGGCTCATAGAAGGGAGAAGCAACCTCAGAACCTGAATCTAGGGAGCTTTGGTGAGGGCCAAAAGCATGACCTAAATATAAGGCAAAAATGAGCATATGGTTTACCTCCACAAGAGAGGATAAACCACTTGACTATTTACAATTATCTGGGAGTGGCCACCAACTAACTCCTCCTACAATTTTAAATACATGTAGGCAAGTCTTATGCTTATGTAAGATAGCTTGGCTATTATTTATTTAGAAAGATACTAAGTCCTTAAACTCACTCCTTGAAGAGACTAAATCATGTAAGGGGATGCTTCAAATGACCTAAATCTAATGCAATTTAGATTTTATTTTATTTTTATTTTTGGACAATTATTTTGACTCAAGCTAATAGGATTCATATGCCTAATGCATAAGAAATAAAGTTATTGGCCAAAATCAGCGAGAAGGGAGGAGGTGTGTTTCTAGCATGGATCTCAATGGTCAAGCCAAGTATCTCTGGCAAAGGTGGAAGCCCTCCAATCAAGAGTAAAATAAGATGCATTTGTGCATGATATTGTGAAATAAATACTCATCCAGCTAAGGGGTTGCTAATTCTTTTATCTTGATTTTAAAAATAAGCTTTAGGTGAGGTTATGAATTCTTTATTTTTAGTTTTGAGTTGTTAGATTTGGTAAAAGATTTATTTTTTTCTAAGAGCCTAATCCACATCCAGGCTATACATAAAGCAAGGAAGAAACTAGAAAAAAGATGCCACTTAATGCAAAAGCTAAACAAATCATCAATCAATTTATAAAGCTAAATGAAAGAGGAATAAAAGGCCAAGTGTGGTCGAGCACCACCCCACAAACGTGAAAACAAATTGGGTAGCCAAACTCTACCCTTGTACAACCCAGATTAAAAATGAATTAAATTATAATTAAGCAATAAATTCATTATTATTGGGGTCTTCAAGCTTCATTCTTCAGTCTTCTTTTCTTCTTTCTTATTCTCTTCTTCTTTCTTCTTTGGTTCCTTCTTTTGGATGGTTGGAAGGTGGATGCTCCAAAGGTTGCACATGGTGCATAAGATAAGATCTTATGACTAATTATCATCCTAATCCACATAATAATCACTCCAAAATCTTAATTGCAAAATTTACATGAAAAAGAAAAATAATGGAAATCTAACTAACACCTGTAAAATAGAGATGAGCTAAAACAAACCATACAAATCCCAAGCATTTATATTGGACTTATCACCCCACACATGGGTGACTAAGTCCACTATTGGATTATGCTTAGGTATAAGCACCACAAGCAAAAGCATTTATATTTTTTATTACATCCCTTAAGCACAATCCCCTAAAAAATAATGGTTAGATAAGATTTCCCTACCATTCATTCTATGAGCATACATCTAACATCACTCTAAAATATATATCACAAAATAGAATAAACATCAAATTGCACCTAACTAAAGCTAGAAGTGGTGACTTTGGCTAATGTGTGTGCTTTGAGGTTTGTGTGGTATGCTTAGCTATAGCTTTAAGTTAGAATTTTCTAAGTGTGAAGCACGTTCAACTTAGAGGATGGTTTCATTTAAGTGATTTAGTTGATTTTGGGTTGATTTTATTTCATGTTTTGATTAGGTTCAAGTGAATCCTACAATTAATTACTAAGTTATAAAAGAGGAAAGAGAAGAGAACTTCTCTTTTCCTTACCTAAGTAATTTCTAAAGTGAATTCACATTTTAGTTTTGTTTAGTGAATGTTTTGATTAAGTATTTTAAGTAATCTTAAAGTTAGATGAACTCTAAACAAACCCATTAAAAAAAGAAAGGCATTTTAATATTAAATTAAATGAACACAAAACATACATTACTTCATTTCTTTCCCAACATGTATAACATTCATATGAATGAGTCCTAAGCATATCTATACATACAAATGAGAATATTTAACAAACTTTATGATGCATGCTAAGTAATTCATTTAAGGAAATTTGGAAGTTTAAGATGCATGATTTTCATTGAGTAGAGAAGGGGTTTCATATCCAATTTTCACATGCACACATGAAAGTAAGAAAGGCATAAGTGAGTACAACACCATTATTAAGTAGAGGTGTAAGGTACAAGACTTACTTACGGCTACTTAAGGCCTCACAACCTCAGGGTTTTCTAGACAAATATACCACTTTCCTTAAACACAAACATGTGTACAAAAGAAATGAATCGAAAAGAAAGAATGCAAAAATTTGTATTAATTGATTTATTTGGTTTATGCAATTTATATATGCAAGTATAGGTATCCTCCTCAATTGATAGTATAAGAATGAATAGGTTATGTAATTAGGCAAGTGTTAGGTTCTTTTCAAATGAACCACACATCTTACCCAATCCTATTCAAAACTACACTAAAAGAGAAATGAAGGAAAGCCTACACTAAGCACATCTTTATATCTTATTAACATGCAAGCTTATAATTAAAATATAAGTAGCATACTTTTAGTTTTGATAATTGATTCATACATTTTAAAAATAATTTGAATTTAATAGTGATAATAGCCACTCATATTTCTACTTTAGCCAGCACATGCAAATTTGAAATAAAGTAAACATTTTTATTTTAAATTTGAATTTTGAAAAGTAGGAAAGCATGAAACCACATGACATACAAATTTAACATGTTGGAGAAAGAATCAAAGTAATGAAAGCATGTAAACATATTCACTTTAATTAAATCCTAAAGACAATCTTATGAAATAAGAAAGTTTAAAATAAAGCAAAATTCATTTAGTGTGATTTTTGTTTGATCTTAAGTTTGATTTAATTTTGGAAATGTGAGTTAAGTTTCTAGCCCTAGCCCACATGTGTTTGATATTTATGTTTAATTTTTAGATGATTAGATTCTTTTTTATATCTTAAGGTTAAGGTTAACTTAAGCAAGGTAACCCCACCACCTTAGCATAGTTAACCAAGTAATTATGAGCCAATAAATGACATAAAACCTCACAAGGAATTTAAATTTGTAATGAACCTAAAAAGAAAAGGGCCTAATGCGATTTGGCTCAAGATTAATGGTTAATTAAGCTAAGGGGTTTAACTTAAGTAATTTCAAAACACTCCTCACACATGTGAGTTTGGGTTTTGATTTCCTTAATTGAACTTAGGTTCTTGAAAACCTAAGCATCTATCTAAAGTAGATTAATTAAGTTTTTAAAGGTTTTAGAATTTTTAAAGATTAATTAAGAGGGTAATTAATGAATTAACTCTTAATTAAGAGAGGATTAAGGAAAGAAAAGGAGATTTAGGGAATAGCTTAGGAGAAATACCCTAAAATTATTCCTTAAGCCTCCTATTCACTGGATCTAACCTTAATCAACTTAAATGAGAGATAAAAACACTAATAACACTCTTAATTATCCTTAATTACATTATGGGAGTAATTAGGAAATACATTTGCAATTCCCCCAATTAAGCCTTCAATAAATCCCATGAAATTTAGAGAAGGTAGAAGTCATCCCCAAAAACATACCCAAGAAGTTTGGGATTAATCAGAGGATTAATTAAGGGATAATAAGCAAAACAAGATTTCCATTAAAACCCAAAATCAAAGAAAAGTATAATTCAAAATCCATTGAAATTAATTTTAGAATATTCTAGATTTAATTATCTTTTCATAAAAAATTACCTCATATTTTTTTGATTTTTATTAAGGGCAATATGAATTTTTGAAGCATAGGGAATTAATTAAATTAAATTAAATCCTGAACTAATCCCCTTAGCTCACAACACAACATGCGGTGGTGACGGTCAATGCGCTTTACACGCATCGCACTATGTCATCACATCAAAGTGACAATGGCAAAGATGCGGACTCCTCTATCGTTTGATCAAGGATCGAATGACCAGAGATCATCCTGTGGTTTTAAAAGGGATAAAGGGTGTATAAAATGTGCATTTAATCTCATCCGTCCATCCAAATTGCATGCATTGATGGCCAGGATTCTCCCTATTCTTCCCTGAGGATCAATGGAGATCGTCCATGATCTAAGGTCAGATTCGAGCTCGATTGAGCTCAGATTGGGATAAAATTGTACCCACACCATCTAAGCACAATTACAAGCCTATCCAATGGTGGAATTTTCATGCCATGATAATTTCTTACAGAAATGACCAACACCTCCTAAGCCTAGTGGTCAAAAAATTCCATACCTCACCGGTGCTCGAGCTCAATGTGATAGCTTCATCTAGTGGAGACGAAGCCCTGCTAAAAGTTTCAAGCCTTAGGGTTGAGTAGATCTCTCTGTGGACCAACACCTCTTCCTCTTTCTTGCGGCTTTGATCCAATTCAACTCTTCCTTGCTTTGGGAACTTGAATGAGAGCTTGGGTGCACTCGACTTGATCCGAGGGAGTGTGCAAATTGAAGTAGAGTGTAAGAAGAAGTTGAGGATTCAGTGGAGCTCGCCTATTTTCAAATGAAGAAAATTGAGAAATGTTCTTTTTAAATCCCTCCTAGGAAGCTTAGGAATGCTCTCTGATGGCTCCTAACACTCACTAGGACTCAATCGATAATGAGTGAGGGTGATCAATTCAATTAGGGGAGTGCATTTGCCCCTATGGCAATCGGATGGCCAAAGCTTGGGTTGCCATTTTGATCCAATTAACCATATGGAAAGGGTTATTTGATCTATTTGGAGTTGACACATTGTTAGTTTGAGCTCTTGAGTGGATTGGTAACCTCCCATGTGCTCTAAATCAAGTGGAGGGAGGTTTTTGAATTAGCTAATTTGAGCTAGGTGGTTGGGTTTGGCCTTGGGTCCATTTGGGCTGACCCAAACCCATTGGCTTGGGTGAACCACTCTTCATTGGGCCAACTTGACCTATTAGAAAGGTATCAAGTTGATCTGAAGAGAGCTTGACCAAATTACCCATGGATTTGACAAAAAAATGTTCTATGGCCTAGGGGTAGAATGGTCATTTGGATAATTTTTGAATTTGAATATGTTGGGTATGTTGAGAAAATAGGTTTGGCCAAGTTTCATTGGATTTGGAGTTCATTTGGTCATGTTGATGCATTTATCAAAATTTAGGTCAAGGTCAACTTAGGTTGACCAAAACAAATTGGGTCAAACCAAGGGTTGGGTCAAGTTCATTCATATGAAATGTTTTGGTGGCTTTGGTTTGATTCAATTTGGTTTAGTTTTGAATTTGGCTCATATGACTTCATTTAGGTCAAATGGGTCAAGTTGACCTATTTGACCCATTTGACCTATTTGAGCTAGGTCAAGGGTAGATTTAGGTTTGGTTTGTCATATGGAGTGAATTGATATCTTTTTTTCCAATCAATTTTTTTTAAGTTTGAATTTAGCTCAACATGACCCTTTTAGGTCAAGTTGGGTCTAAGGTCAATCGGGCTAGGTTAGGTTTAGTTGGCTAATTGAGTCTTTGGTCAAGTTCAATAAGTGATTTGAAATGAAGTTGACCTAGTGGATTCAATCAATTTGTCTTAGATCAAGTTTTATCACATTTTGACTTTTTAGGTCAAGTTGGGTCAACTTGGGTCAAGTGGCCAATTGAGTTAGGTTAGGCTCAAATATTGACTTGGTCAAGTTCAAACATAGTTCATGAATGAACTTAAGTCAATGGCTTCAATCAATTTGGCCTATAGTGGATTTTGGCTATGTTAGGTTTCATTTTGGCTAACTGTTGACTTGGTCAACCCTTAGGTTTGACTTGGTTTGACCCAATTTGATTGATTGGTCATCCCATGATGACTGTTGATCATGATGAGAGGCATATGTGAGTTTGATTCAATCCAATTTGGTTAGGATTAGAATTTGGCTCATAAGGGTACTTTAGGTGGCTTTGGGTCAAGTGAGCCTAAGTGGGTGAACTGGCTTGGTCAAAGCTTGATTTGAGTTTGATTGAACTTGTATATAGACTTATGATTGAAATATAAATCCATTTGCAAGTGGTTTGAAGTCAAAATAGGTTTTGATTCATTTGACAATTTCATATTCAAAGGAAGAATATGAAGGGATTTGAGGTTTGATTTTTGAATTGGATTTTGATTAAGTGATTGAACTTTGTATTTATATTTGGGTTCATGATTGTATGATCGAATCATGAAAGAAAATTAAGAGTTTGTCTTGAGTTGAAGTTGATGTGGCTAAGTTCAAGATTTTGACTTGAAAGGCTTAGGTTGGATTTTGAGTGGATTTGAGTGTGATTTTTGGAATTGGTTTTGATTGTTTGAATTTATATTTCATTTATATATGTGAATATAAATGAGAATATAAATGGATCATGAGAAAATTTCAAGGATTTGAAGTGATTTGATCATGATTTAGGCTAAGTCCATTAAAAGGGAATTTAAAAGACTTAGGAAATTTTTGGAGTTTGAAGCTTGAATTTTTGAATTTGGTTTGATTGATTTATATTTATATTTCATTTATATATGTCAATATAAATGAGAATATAAATGAGTTATGAGAAAATCCCATGAATTTGAATTGATTTGAATATGATTTAGGTTAAGTCCTTAATTGAGAATTAAGGACTTATGAAAGATTTTAGATTTGGAGTTTAATTTTTGGATTCAATTTGATTGATTTGTATTTATATTTCATTTATATATGTGAATATAAATGAGAATATAAATGAGTTATGAGACAATACCATGAATTTGAATTGGTTAACATCATGATTTTGGCTAAGTCCTTAAGAGGAAGATTAAAGGACTTAAGAAATTTCATGAATTGATTTTGAATTTTGAGCATAGTTTGATTGGTTTGAATTTATATTTCATTTATATATGTGAATATAAATTAGAATATAAATAAATCATGAGAAAATCTTAAGGATTTGATTTGGTTTTGATCATGATTTCAGATAAGTCCTTAAGAGAGAAATTAAGGACTTAGGAAAGATTTGAACTTAGGAATTGCATTCATGGATTTCAATTATGGATTTCAATCATAGATTTCAATTACATGGAGTTTATTTGAGTTTGGAGAAAATCAAATAAGATTGATTTGGAGTTTGGCTTGAAGGAAGGAAAGTTAGGAATGGTACAAGCTAAGAGTAGGCAAATTTTCCTAACACACCTAAGGCATGACCTATTCCTATGGATAACTCTTCTAAGTCTCACTCAAATGCACATTCACTTCACAAAGGACCAAACGATTTTACTAGGGAGCTTGATTTTACAAAATTACCTCACCATCAGGCAGTTCAAAGGACTGAGTAAGCTTCATCTGGTTGAGATGAAACCCTACTGTGCTGCACGAGCCTTGATTTGGTGTAGAGCTCTCGACAAGCCACACAGTAGAGCCTCGCCTTTGATCAAACTCTAGAAGAAGGTTTGGGGATGATTGGCATGAAGTATGAGAATGGTGTGGGCTTGAAGAATTTAGGTTTCATTGAGTAAAGAGGGAGTATTGATCGGAAGAAGGCTGTCCTATTTCAATTTTGCATGCAAAGGAGAATCGATGAGGGAGGCTAGAATACTTGGAAAGGCTGTTTTAAAAATTCTTAGGGAACTCTCACAATGCAATTTGTGTCTATTCCCACTCGAATTGGGGGAGTATACCCCGAAATCATGCGTGAAGGACATCTGGCATGGGCTGGCTTGTTTAAGCCGGCAGGCTACCATCAGGGCATCAAAGAGGTTGTGTCCAACTCCACATTTCTTGTCTTGAGTGGAGGGAGTTGTGGGAGGCTTCCTAAGGGCTGCTGTGTAAAGATCTCTCAGCTTGAATCCATGGGTTTTTGGTTTTGGCCTGATATGAGGAGGAGTTGAACTCCCATTGTTCCTTGGCGACCTAAGGGGATTAGGTGTCGTGGAGCATCACTTGAGTGCTTGGAGGTTTCCATGGTGATGGGGAAGTTAACATTACTTGTTAGTGTGAAGACCCAAAGGAAAGAAGATTTGTCATATGGTTCATTTCTTGGGTGGGGCCCACTATGGATTTGGGCTGGTTTGGGAATGAGTTAGGACTGGTTTGGGTCAGTTAGGGTCCTAAGGTCCCATAGGTTGGTTTTGGGTGATTTGGCTTCATATGGTCAAAATAGGCTCATTTGGGTTAGGTTGGGTTGACCAATTGGTCAAACCATTGTTTCATTAAGTTCAAATGATGTTTTGAAGAGTTTTGGTTCAAGTGGTTTGATTAATTTGGCTTAGGTTTGATTTTGGCTCATTTGGATTCAAATAGGTCAAATGGGCTAAGTTTACCAATTTGACCAATTTGACCAAATTGAATTGGGTTAAGTGTTGGTTCATGTTCAATTGATTAATTGAAAATGATTGTATGCTTTGGTTTGGTTTAATTTGGAATTAATTTGGATTTTGGCTAATTTGACCCTTTAGGTCAATTTGGGCTAGGTTGGGTCAAGATGACCAATTGGTCAAATTGGGCTCAATCATGGCTTTGGTCAAGTTCAATAAGTTATTTGGAAAGAACTTGAGGTATTGGTTGAAATCAAATTAGATCAAATCATGATTTGACCCATTTTAGCTTTTTAGGCCAATTTGGGTCAACTTAGGTCAAATGGTCAATTGAACTTGGTTTGGCTCTATTGAGGGTTTGATCATGTTCAATCATTGATTATGAGGGGGTTTGAGTTAATGGTTTCAATCAATTTGGCATATGATGGGTTTTGGCTTGTTTAGGTTTCATTTGGGCTAAAGGTTAGCCTAGTCAAAGGGCCAAGTTTACTTGGTTTGACCCAATTCAGGGTAGTTAATCACCTTAGGATGATTGTTGATCATGATATGAGGTTTAGCTGGGCTTAGTCTAATCTAATTTGGGTTGGATTAGAACTTGGTTCAAAAAGGTCTTTTAGCTCACTTTGGGTCAAGTAGACCTAAATTGGTCAATTAACTTGATCATGGCTTGATTCAAGTTTAGTTGTATTGGTAAATGGGTTTGAGATGGAAATATAAATCCAATTGCAAATGGTTTGAAGCCATATGGATTTTGGTTCATATGATAATTTCAAGTCAAAAAGGGCTAACTTGGGTTTGACTGGGTTAGCTTGGATTTGGTTTGATAATTGTAGTTTATGTTTATATTTGGAATAATGATTGAAGGAATGATTGAATCATGAGGAAATCCATGGCTTATGAGTTGATTTGGGTATCATTTAGATAAGTTCAAGAATTTGGCTAAAAAGACTAAAATTGGGAATTTGATTTGATTTGGGTTTAGTTTTGGCCACCTTGATTTATATTTCATTTATATTTATGAATATAAATGAAGATATTAATGATTCATGAGAAAATCACTTGAGTTTGGAGTGGTTTGGAAGAAAATTTGACTAAGTTGAGGGATGTAGGTCAAAAGGACTTAAGTAGAGAATTGATTTGGTTTGATTTATTTTTTATCATTGGAGGGTGGGATTCATTTATATTTGTGAATATAAATGAAGGAATGATTGATTTATAAAGAAATCAATTGAGTTTGGGTTGATTTGGATTAAGATTTGGTTAAGCTTATGAAGGTGGATCCATATGGCTTAAGAAAGGTCTTGATTTGGTTTGATTTAGTTTGATTTGATTTGAATGGTTTGAATTTAAATTTCAGTTATATTTGTGAATATAAATGAAGGAATGATTTATTTATAAAGAAATCAACCAAATTTGATTTGGTTTGAAAGGGGTTTTGGCTAAGCATATGAAGGTGGTTCATATGGCTTAGGAAGGGGTTTTGGAGTTTAAATTTAATCATGGGTTACAGTCATTTGGAGTTGGATTTGATTTGGAATTTAGGTTGGGATTTGATTTGAGATTGAATTTAATATTTAAGAAAGTCAATTGAATTGGGGTTGATTTGAATTTGGTTAAGGCTAAGTCCATTAGATAAAATCAATGGGCTTAGGATGGGATTTGAAATTTGAATTTAATCATGGGTTTCAGTCATTTGATTTGGGATTAGATTTATGATCTTGTATTTAAAATTAAGGTTTGGTTTTGAAGATGGAAGTAAGGATTGGGTTTAAGGCTATAGGGTAGACAAGACTTCCTAAATCCCTATGGCATAAGCTCTTCCTATGGCTAACCCTTCCAAGTCTCTAGGCTTAGATTAAGTGTTCACCTAATCACTAGAAGTGTCTTAATACTAAGGAGATCTTAGTGCTACAAGTGTTCTAGATCTATGATGATGAAGTTGAGGGCTCACTCTAAAAGTGAGGTCAAGAAAGGGCACCCAATAGGTATGGTGTAACTAACTAGGTGAACCGTACATATTGGTGTTGACCAAGATGATCAACAACGTCCGAAGGATTACAACCACTAACTGAGACAATCTACTTCTAAACCCAAGATGTAGAAGAAATCAAGATCTTACTATAATGCAACTTAACTTATGCCAAGGGCATAAGAGAGGAAGGAAAGATCCACTGACAGATCTAGCATGAACCTTCCACTAGGGAAGTAGGTTCAGATTGTCCATAAAAAATAAAAGTTTGATTTTGACATGATTTGGGAAGAAAAGATCCACTGGGGATGAGTGCATGAATCTTCCACTAGAGAAGCAAGTTCAGATCATCCACTAGGGATAGGGATTTGATTTAGTTTGATTTAATGAGGGATCCACTGGGGAGAGGATATGATTCGCATTTTGAGGGCACATCTGCTAGAGATATGAGCTCAGATCAGCTGGGGATGAATTGGATTTAAATTTGGTCTCCCCTAGATGGAGGATGGTGAATTTGATGAAATGGACCCTATCGGTATGCGATGGATCCACTAAGAAGGAGTTAATATCAGCCTAGGCCTATCTTAGATTTACAAATCCAAAGGGATAGTCTACCTCATCGTAGGACTAACCTAAGGGTTGACTTTTGATGTACAATGGTTAAGTTAAGAAGAAAGCTTGTAGACTTACAACTTCCTAAACAAAGAACCACTGGGTGATCAGTTGCTAGCACAATAAATCGAACCTGACCTAAGGTGACTATTTGAGCGAATGCCACTGTGAACTCATATCAACTCAAGAAATTTTAGAATCAATTTCATTTAAATTTTAAGATGAACCCTGTCGGTGTGTGATGGATCCACTAAGAATGGGCTAATATCAGCCTAGTCTTATGTTAGATTTATAAATCCAAAGGGATAGTCTATCTACCATGAGGTAGAGCTAACTAACCTAAGGGGTGCCTTTTGGTGTGCAATGGTCAAGTTAGGAAGAAAGCTTGTAGACTTACAACTTCCTGAACAAGGAACCATTGGTGATCGATTGATAGTACAATAAATTGAACTGACCTAAGGCTACTCGTTAGTGTGAAATGGTCATGCTGGAGAGAATGCGTGATAGACTTATATCTCCTAAAGAAAGGATGACCGGTGACGTTTTGGCACAACAAGCTGACAAGATGAAAACAGGACTTCTCCCTCAAGTAAAAAATTATTTTCATATGTAGAAAGTACCTTTTCCTCTTCGATTTGTTGAGATTTAGAAGCTCTTCAGGATATCCTGCTAAAGGTATAAATAAGTTTAAAATGATAATCACAACTAAATTGTATTGTTAGGGTGTATCAAGGGTGGGTCCCTTTGTGAAAACCAGAAAACCAGGGTGCTCTTATGTCCGAGGTCTAAAAAGCGTGTGAATATCTCCATAAAAGCAGAGTGATTCTTAGGGATAGTCTATCTTTTGGCTGTAAGTGCTATCCACCAATGCAACTACCAAGTGGGAGTCCCATAGGATTGGACCTAGACTTGAAGTAGTCGAGGAAAGGAGCCACTAGGGGACTTATCCTAAGCCTCAATATACAAAGTGCATGATGGCTAGTTTAAGAAGAAAGCGTGTAGGCTTACATCTTAAACAAAGTTGTCATGAGGGTAGCTTACCACTTGCATGAGGCCTACTAAACTAATAAGGCACTCATCAGTGTGCAACAGTCAAGTTAGGAAGAAAACATGTAGACTTACTTCCTCTAGAGAAGTAACCACTAGGGTGACACACTAATAAGGTAGCATGTTAGCCCGACCTAGAGTAGCTAATGAGTGAGTGTTGCATGGGAATTATCCCACATCAAAATAGCTCGAGACAAAAGATATGTGTTTGTGTGTTTGTCATATATACTCAACCAAGTTAGTTCACGATGGCTAGTTTAAGAAGAAAGCGTAGTAGACCTACATACTCTTAAACAGAGCCAACATGAGGGTAACTTATCAACCGTGCAGTAAGGCCTACCATTCTAACAAGGTGCTCATTGGTGTGCAGTGGTCAAGTTAGGAAGGCAGCATAGCAGACTTACATCCTCTTGAACAAGGGACCACTGGGGTGATGCGCTAACAGTGTAACACATCAACCTGACCTAGAATAGCTAATGAGTGTGTACCGCAGAGGGCTTGCTCCCACATCAAAATAGCCTGAATGAAAGATATGTGTTCATTTTATATGTGGTTGTGTGTAGTTTATGTTGGAGTTGTGTTGCTAAAGGAAAGGATGCCACTTGGGTTCCTTACACCTACCTAAACACATGGTGATTAGCAAGCAAAGATATTTTTAGCAATATGAAGAGATGGAATTTGAAATAGAATGAAGTTTTATTGATCATTTTCATACAAAATTTATGGATAATATTTCTTCAAGTAGAGCCAGTTGATTGGAAGCATAGGGTGCTCTCCTTTATAATTTATAAGCATAGGATCTCTCTTTGGTAGGCCTTTTTTTATGGTGAAAGGACCTTCCCAAGTGGGTTCAAACTTGCCTCCCATCTTTCAGCAGCAATAATTAGTATCCTTAGAACTAAAACAAGCTCTCACTTGAAATGCTCTAGGTATCAACTTGTTATGAGCTTGAATCATTTTGGCTTTATACAACTTGAGGTTACATGCGGTGTCTCTCCTCCAAACCTTCAAGCTCTTAACTAAAACTTGGCATTTTTTTCCATTGGGATTTCACTACCCACAACTATCCTTAATGATGGGAGTTGGACTTCTAATGGTAGAACTGCTTCAGACCCATACACTAAGATGAAAGGGGTAGATTGAGTTAGAGTCCTGTATGTGGTGCGGTAAGCCTACAAGGTTTCAACTAACTACTCATGCCACTGTCACTTGATATCATCGAGTGTCTTCTTTAATATCTGGATGAGAGTTTTGTTGAAGGCTTCTGCTAAGCCATTTTCCCTCAGGTAATATATGGTGGATTATCTCTAATCTATGCTGTGTCTTTGGGCAAAGTTGTTAATTTTAGTCCTCTAGAATGCAATACCATTATTAGATATAATTTGTCAAGGCACTCTAGCGATATAGTATATGGTTCCTAAAAAGAGCACATGTCTATGACCTCTCTGAGTGTGATTGCCTCTACCCACTTGGAAAAGTAGTCAGTGGCAGCAAGAATGAACCGATGACCCTTGGAAGAAAGAGGATCAATCATACCCACTATGTTGGTACCCCAACACTCAAATAGCCATGAGGCTAATGTAGGATGCAGAATATTGGGTGGTTGGTGAAAGATCACATTGTGTACCTTATATTTGTGGCTTCTCTTAGCTACGTCCATGCAGTCTGTGATCATTGAAGGCCAGTAGTATCTTAGTCTCTTGATCTTGGCTTTCATCTTTAGACCATATTGGTGAGCTTAGCATAAACATGATTGTACCTTGGTCACAATCTTACAGGCTTTGTGTTTTTCTAAATAATTTAACCACATATGATTGAAGGACTGCTGGTATAAAGTGCCATCCATGAGATTGTATGAGAGAGATCTCTGCTTCACTTGATGGGCTAGTGGCTTCTCTTGAGGTAGTTTTCATATTTAGATAATCCATCAATGGTTTCCTCCAATTTGACTCGCATCCCCTTTTGGCAGCAGCAACCTCCCATCGAGAGAGTGTCGATGGAGTTGACATCTAAGCGATAGGACTTGTCTATTTTGGACCCTTATTGGTGTGGACTCATCTTCTAGACATGTCAGTTCTTTGGAAAGCTTGGCTAATGCACCTGTGCATTTTTCCCTGAGAATCTTATAGATGGTAACCAGGATTTGGGCGGCAACTCCATGTTATACTTGTGGTAATGATGAAGCTTAGGGTTTAGAGCTTTGTAAGACCCAACAATTTGGTTGATAACTAATTGAGAATCCCCAAAGATGTTGATCCTCTGGATGCATAGTATAATGACTAACTCTAGACCGACAATCATAGCCTCATATTCGGCTTCGTTGTTGGTGCACTGATTGGAAAGATGATACGAAAATCTAATCACATCATGTTCCGAAGTTAGAAGGACTATCCCCACCCCTGCTATTCCCGGAAAAGTAGATCATGGTTTTTCTCCTATTTTGAAAGGAAGTCACACCATCAAAATACATCTCTGTTGTAAAATTTTTATAAGAATTTCTAAAGAATATAAATATACTTCCATCTTCTCTCTATGCAAAATAAAATGAAGATGGAAATATACTTCTTTTCTTTTTATGCAATTTTGACACCACGTAGATCTGATGTTCTTATTGAGGGTGATCATGAGTGAGGAGAGGTGTACTATCTCTAAAGATAGAAGTCACCACCCTACAATGGACCTAATCACCTTAACAAGGAATTCTAAGGATAATGGATCTGCATGTGTACCAAAGATTCTTCCCCAACTTTACATGGAAAAATAAAGTAGGGTTTATTTTAAATCGTTCGTTAAGTTCCTTATAGGGGCAAGCCCTCATAGTTAATTACATCCTAAAGAATGAGATCCCTAGAATACTCTCGATTAAGATAAATGATCATTGTCTCCAAAGATTTCAATAGGTAGGACTATCAATCAATTAGTTTATTTTAGAAGATCAAATGTGATTGATCAAAGAGAAGGAGTTACTGTCGAAGTCAAAGGAAGATAAGTAGGAGATGCTCACAATGCTAGGAAACCTAGCGAGCATCTCAAATTATCCTATGATTGGGCTTTATATTTTTTGAAATTGAATTATTCATTTGAGTTGAATTTCTATTAGAAGCTTAAGACTTATGATTCTATAACACAAGATTATGGAAATGCCTGAGGTGAGGATTTATGCTTATGGCCCATGGAAGAAGCGAGCTCAACCCCAAATCTAGGACTTACATGAGAGTGACCTTAGTGGGCTAACTCCTCCTATAATTTTAAATTCATGTAGGCAAGTCATATGCTTTATGCAAGATAGCTGGGCTGTTATTTATTTAGAAAGAGACTAAGTCCTTAACTCACTCCCTAAAAAGACTAGATCATGTAAAGGCATGCTTCAAATGACCTAAATCTAATGCAAGTCATATTACATGTTATTTTCATTTTTGGACAATCATTTGACTCAGGTTTATAGGATTCATATGCTTAATGCATGAGAAATGAGATTATTGGCCAAAATGAAAGGAGGAGCTATAGCTCTCAAAGGTCAAGCCAAGTTTCTCTAGAAAAGGTGGAAACCCTCCAATCAAGAGTGAAAACAATATGCATTTGTGCATGATATTATAAAATAAATACTCATCCAGCTATGGGGTTTCTAACTCTTTTATCTTGATTTTTAACCTAAGCTTTAAGTGAGGTTATGAGTTTTTTATTTTAATTTTTGGATTGTTAGATTTGGAAGAAGATTTATTTTTTCCTAAGAGCCTAATCCATATCCAGGCCATACATAAAGTAAGGAAGAAACTATGAAAAAGATGTCATCTTAATGCAAAAGCAAAACAAATCATCAATCAATTTATAAAGCTAACACAAAAGAATAAGAGGACATTTGTGGTCGGGCACCACCACATAAACTCGAGAAAAAAATTGGGTAACCAAGTTCTACCCTTATACAACCTGGATTACAAATGAATTAAGTACAATTAAGCAAGTAATTCATTGTTATGGGGGTCTTCAAGCTTCATTTCTTCATTCTTCTTTTCTTCTTTCTTCTTCTTTTCTTCTTTCTTCTTTGGTTCTTTCTTTTTTATGGTGGGAAAGTGGTTGCTCCAATGGCTTCACATCATCCTAATCCCCATAACAATCATTCCAAAATCCTAATTGCAAAAATTACATAGAAAGGAAAGGTAAATCTAGCTAACACCGATAAAATAGAGATTAGCTAAACAAACCAGATAAATCCCAAGCATGTATATTGGACTTATCACCCCACACATGGGTGACTAATTCCACCTGGCCTATTGGATTATGCTTAGGGGTATAAGCACATGTACAGTAAAAGCATTTATATTTTTTATTTATTACAGCGCCCCTTAAGCACAATCCCTTGTAGAAAATAATGATTAGACTAAATCATCTTATCATTCATTCTATGCACATTCACCCTAACATTTAGACTAAAACATATATAACATAACAAAAATAAACATCAAGCCATGCACCACCCTAACTTAAAGCTAGAAGTGGTGACTTAGTCTAAATGTGTGTGCTTTAGAAGGTTTGTGTGGTATGCTTAACTATGGCTTTAGGATTTGTATTTTCTAAATGTGGAAGTGTTCAACTTAGAGGATGGTTTCATTTAAGTTATTTTACTGATTTGGGTTGATTTTATTTTGTATTTTTATTTGGTTTGAATGAATCCTACAATTAATTATTAAGTTTTAAAGAGAGGGAAGAGAGAAGAGAACTTCTCTTTCCTTCCATAGCTTAAGTAATTTCTAAAGTGGATTCATGATTAGTTTCATTTAGTGAATGTTTTATTATGTTTTTAATTAATCCTAAGTTTAGATGAACTCTAAACAAACTTATTAAAAAAGAGAGGCATTTTAAGTTTAAGTAAAGTGAACTAAATTCACAAAGCACACATCACTTCATTTCCTTCCCAACATGTTTAACATGCATATGGATGAATCCTAAGCATATCTATACATACAAATGAGAATGTTTAGCACACTTTATAATGAATGCTAAGTAGTTTACTTAAGAAAATTTGAATGCATATGATGCATGATTTTCATTAAGTAGAAAAATGGTCTCTTATCCAATTTTCACATGCACACATGAATGTATGAAAGGCATAAGTGAGTATGATGCCATTGTTAACCAGGGGGTAACAAGACAGGCTACTTAAAGCAACCCTAGGGTTGTCCAGACTAATATACCACTTTCCTTAAATACAAGCATATGTACAAAAGAAATGAATGGAAAAGAAATGATGCAAAAGTTTGTGTTAATTTATTTATTTTTGTTTATGCAATTTATATGTACAAGTGTAGGTATTCTTCTTAAGTAATAGCATAGGAATGAATAGGAGATGAAATTAGGCAAGTGTTAGATTCTTTTCAAATGAACTAAACACTTTACCAAGTCCTATTCTAAGCTATACTAAAAGTGGGGAGAAGGAAGACTACACCAAGTACATCCTTATATTTTACTCACATGCAAGCACATTAAAAAAATATAAGTAACACACTTTCGGTTTATGATTCATATTTTGAAAATAATTTGGATTTAATAGTGATAATAGCCACTCATATTTCTATTTTAGTCAAAACATGCAATTTGACATAAAAGAAAACATTTCACTTTTATTTTGATTTTTGAAAAGAATGAATGTATGAAATTCATATGACATACATATTTAGCATGCTGGGAAGGAACTAAAATGATAAAAGCATGTAAACACATTCACCCTATTTAATTCCTAAAGATAATCTTATGAAATAAGAAAGCTTAAAGCAAATCAAATTATTTTCATAGAAGGTTTGGTTTGGTTTTGAGTTTGATTTAATTTGAGAAATGTGAGGAGAGTTTGCTATTCTTAACCAATTCCCACAGATGTATGATATTTAAGTTCAATTTCTAGATGATTAGATCCATTTTATATTTTGATTAGGTTAAGGTATGAATTTAGTGCATTAATTACCTTACCATAGCATATTTAATCAAGTAATCATGAGCCAATGAGATGACATAAAATCTCACAAGGAATTTAAATTTGCAATGCACCTAGGAAGAAAAGGCCTAATGCAATTTGTCTCATGATTAGTGATTAATTAAAATAAGGGGTTTATCTTAAGTAATTTCACAACCCCTCTCACACATGTGAGCTGGATTTTGATTTCCTTAGTGTAATTAAACTCTCAAACACCTAAGCATCTATCCAAGATAGATTAATTAAGTTCTAAGAAGTTTTAGAATTTTATAAAATTAATTAAGGGGGTAATTAGTGAATTAACCCTTAATTAAGAATGTATTAAGGAAGAAAAGGGGGTTTAGGGAATAACTCAAAGAAAATATCCCAAAATTATTTCCTAAACCTCACATTCCCTTAATCAAAACTTAATTGACTCAATTAGAGGGTTAAACCACTAACTATAACCTTAATTAAGATTAATTACATTAAGAGAGTAATTAAAAGTTGAACTAGAAATTCTCCTAATTAACCCAGCAATAAATCCCAAGAAAATTATGGGAGGCAGGAGTCATCCCACTAATTAAGCATAAAAAGTTTGGGATTAATCAGAGGAGTAATTAAAAGGTAATTAGCAAATTGACATTCCTAATAAAACCTAAATTTAGAGAAAAATACTATTTAAAATCCATTGAAATTATATTTAGAATATTCTATGTTCAATTACCGTTCATATGCAATTTATTTTATATTTTTTTGATTTTTCTACACTTAGATATGGATTTTAGAAGGTTTAATGATTAATTAAGAATTATTTAAAGCTTAATTATATTATTAATCTCGTCAGCACCACGTGTGCCGTTGACGCGGCACGTGCTTTACATGTGCCATTATGGGATTGGGTATTTAACCTGTTACATTATAGCACCGTGTGGTGGCGACACTACGCATTCTCCTCAGCAGTCTGATCAAGGATCGAAGGTTGAGATTAAAGCCATGGATCTAAGGGTGGAAAATGTATATATTACACATTTTAATCTTGGCCGTCCATCCAAAATGTGCAGATGGATGGCCAGAGATCCATCCATGTCGCTCTCTATGAGCCATGGACACAATCCATGTTTGAAGCCATGATACGAGCTCGATTGAGCTCAGATTGGGATGAAACTCAACCCACACCATCAACATGCAACCTAGATCACATCTAACAGTTAAGACTCTATGGGATTAACATTCACTTCACAAAGATCCAAACCATTGCTAGATTAAGCTCAGAAAATGGCTAACCTAGTCGGAGGTGATCACCGACAGTCGATTCCCTTGGAGAAGCTTCATCTGGTTGAGATGAAGCTTTGCTGAAGGTTTGAGCTCTTGAGGTTGAGTGGATGCTTCTATGGATCAACCTCCCTTTTCCTTGAGCTTGACCTTGATCAAGATGGCTCATCTTGCTTTAGGAACTTAGGAAAGAGTTTGGGTGAGCTTGACTGAGGTCCTTGAGGGAGTGTGCAAAAGAAATTGCACTAGTTTTGAGTGTGGAGTGAGTTGGATCTTCAATGAAGGTCCCTTATTTTCAAGCTCTGATAACTGAGAAATGAAGTTTTGAGATTACTCTAGGATTCTTGGAGAGGATGAGGAATTGCTTCTCTGGCTTTCTTAAGTTTAATCGAATTGAGGAATGTTTAGTTTGAAATGAATTAAGGGGAGTATATCTCCCCCTTTGGCAATCGGACGGCCGAAGCTTGCCATGCCATTTTGGATCAATTACCTTGATTTAGTGAGTTTGTTAGGATGTTAAATGAGTCATTGAGTACAATTTGGCCAGAGGAGTGGGAAGGTGAACTCCCCATGTGCTCAAAATAAGTGGAGGCATGATTCCCATGTGGCTATTTCAAGGGGAGTGGTTAGTTTGACTATTGGGCTAGGTTGGGCTGACCCAAAACCATTGGGTTGGGTGCACCACCCTCCCTAGTGTTTACTTGATCCACTAGGAGAGTGCCAAGTGTGTATGAAGAGGATTTGACCAAATTCCAAGTGGAATTGGCCAAAATTTACCATATGGACTAGGTTAAAATTGTCATTTGACCTTAATTTCAGTTTGGGTATGTTTGATATGATGAGAAAATAGGTTTGACCAAGTTTCATTGAATTTGGAGTTGGTTTGATGTGATTTGGCTCATGTTGACTCATTTAGGTTAAAATGGGTCAACTTGGGCGAAGTTGACCAAGTGGTCAAATTGGGTCAAACCAAGGGTTGGGTCAAGTTCATATGACCATTTGAAATGTTTTGGTTGCTTTGGTTAGATTCAATTTGGTTTAGGTTTGAATTTGGTTCATATGACTTCATTTAGGTTAAATGGGCCAAGTTGAGCAATTTCACCCATTTGACCTATTTGAGCTAGGTCAAGGGTAGGTTTAGGTTTGGTTGGTCATATGAAGTGGATTGGTATCTTTGTTTCCAATCAATTTTGGTTAAGTTTGAATATGGCTTAATATGACCTTTAGGTCAAGTTGGGTTGAAGGTCAATTGGGCTATGTTTGGTCTAGTTGGCCAATTGAGGCTTTAGTCAAGTTCAACAAGTGATTTAGAATGAGCTTGACCCATTGGTTTCAATCAATTTGGCTTAAATCAAGTTTTCACACATTTTGACTTTTTAGGTCAAGTTGGGTCAACTTGGGTCAAGTGACCAATTGGGCTAGGTTAGGCTTAAATGTTGACTTGGTCAAGTTCAAACATTGATCATTGGTTTCAATCAATTTAGCCTATGATGGATTTTGACTATGTTGGGTTTCATTTTGGCTAAGTGTAGACTTGGTCAACCCTTAGGTTTGACTTGATTTGACCCAATTTGAGTGATTGATCAACTCATGATGCTTGTTGATCACGATCAGAGGCTTAGGTGAGTTTGATTCAATCCAATTTGGTTAGGATTAGAATTTGGCTCATAAGGGTACTTTAGGTCACTTTGGGTCAAGTGAGCTGAAGTGGGTCAAATGGCTTGGTCAAAGCTTGAATTGAGTTTGATTGAACTCACATTTTGACTTATGATTGAAATATAAATTCATTTGCAAGTGGTTTGAAGTTAAATGGGTTTTGATTCATTTGACAATTTCAAGTTCAAAGGGTGAACATGAAATGGATTTTAGCTTTTGAATTGAGTTTTGGTTAAGTGATTGAAGTTTGTATTTATATTTGAATTCATGATTGAAGGATTGATTGAATCATGAATAAAAATCAAGAGTTTGGCTTGATTTGAAGTTGATTTAGCTAAGTTCAATAATTTGACTTGAAAGGCTTAGGTTGGATTTTGAATGAATTTGAGTTTGACTTTTGGAGTTGGTTTTTGGTTGTTTAAATTTATATTTAATTTATATATGTGAATATAAATGAGAATATAAATGGGTCATGAGAAAATTTCATGATTTTGAAGTGATTTGAACATGATCTAGGCTAAGTCCTTAAGAGAAAATCAAGGTGACTTAAGAAAGATTTGTGAATTGATCTTGAATTTTAGATTTAGTTTGATTGATTTGAATTTATATTTCCTTTATATATGTGAATATAAATGAGAATATAAATGACTTGTGAGAAAATTTTATGAATTTGAATTGATTTGAAGATGAGTTTTAGGCTAAGTCCTTAAGAGAGGATTTTGAATTAGGAATTTGAATTTTGGATTTGATTTGATTGGTTTGAATTTATATTTCTTTTATATATGTGAATATAAATGAGAATATAAATGAGTTATGAGAAAATTTTATGAATTTGAATTGATTTGAAGATGATTTTTAGGCTAAGTCCTTATGAGAAAAATTAAAGGACTTAGGCAAGATTTGGAATTTGGATTTCAACTTGGAATTTGATTTGAATTTATATTTCATTTATATATGTGAATATAAATGAGAATATAAATGGGTTATGGAAAAAATTCATGAATTTGAATTGATTTGAAGATGATTTTTAGGCTAAGTCCTTAAGAGGGAAATTAAGGACTTAGGAAATATTTGGAAGTTGGAATTTCAATCATGGGTTTCAATCATGGGCTTCAATCCTATGGAATTGATTTGAGTTTGGAGAAAATCAATAAGGCTAAAATTGATGTATGTTTCATGTTGATTTGATTTGGAGTTTGACTTGAAGGAAGGAAGTAAGGAAAGTGGTTCAAGCTATAGGGTAGGTAGATTTTCTTAACACTCCTAAGGCATGACCTATTCCTACGGCTACCTCTTATAAGTCTCTAGGGGGTGGCATTTCTAAGATAGCTGGGATCTTCTCCATATCGATTTCTATCCCATGGTGTCAGGTAACAAACCTAAGGAATTTCCTTGAAGCTACTCCGAATGAACACTTTAGGGGATTCATTTTAAGGTAAAATTATCTTAACCATTCAAGAACTACTCTCAAGTTGAAGAGTTGGTATTCCTTTTCTTTACTTTTGACTACAAGATCATCAACATAACATTCAACTTGATGATGAATGAGTTCATTGAAGATGGAGTCATGGCACCTAGTATGTAACAGCAAATGCAAGACCTTATAATAATATATTCCAGTTGGGTTCAAAAAGTAGTATTTTTTTTCATCCTCGGGGCCATCTTAATTTGGTTGTAGCTAGATGACCCATCCATGAAAAAGAATACTACATGAGATGAGGAAATGCCCACCATTAACTCTGGTATAGGAAGTGAAAATTCATCCTTAGGACATGCTTTATTTAGATCCCTAAAATCAACGCATTTGAAAATTTTGGCCATTCTTTTTCTTAACTGAAATGACACTGACCAATCAGGTGGGATATTTTTCTTCCTAAATAAAGTCAACATCGATCAGTTTCTTGATTTTAGAAATGACTTGCTGTTCAATGTCTAATCGTATATGTCTAGGAGCTTGCTTGATAGAGTTAGCATTAGGATTTATTACTAGTTTGTGGACTGCTACGTCAAGAGATAAACTAGGCATTTCCTCATAACTCCATGCAAAGTAGTCCTTAAACTCATTCAATAGCCTAACTAAGTCATTGACTTCTTCTTCATTCAATAAGGAGCTGATATATGTCAGGTGTGGATCTTCTTGTATTTCTAAGTTGATTTCTTT
Organism: Cymbidium sinense; assembly: GCA_021442155.1. Classification (NCBI taxonomy): domain Eukaryota; kingdom Viridiplantae; phylum Streptophyta; class Magnoliopsida; order Asparagales; family Orchidaceae; genus Cymbidium; species Cymbidium sinense. The sequence continues at coordinate 276,844,134 of CM038214.1, read as the reverse complement.
GAGTTCATCGATGGTTGATCTGATTTCTTGTTCAAATTCTGGCGGTGCATCTTCAAGCTCATTTGGGTCATCTGAAGTTTCTAAGCACACCTCCTCACATGAGTTAGCATGATTTGAAAAGAACCTAAGATGTAATTAACTATGGAGGCTTGCCTTCATAGGGAATTTAAGAACTTGGTTTAATATAAACCCTACTTTATTCATCTTTGTAAAGTAGGGGAAAAAATCTCTGGTACATTGGTAGACCCATCATGCCTCAGGAATCCTTATTATATTATTAGGTCCATTATAGGCTAATGCCTCTATCTGCGGAGATAATACATCATACCTCAATGTTGTACCCGATCATCTAAAAGTACCCCCACAATACATCCAAAAATAAACACCATAAGGCCCTCTCACCATGTTCATTGAATCCTCTGAACATCATCCTTTATTTTTGGAGTTTGGAGATATCAATCCTCAAGTAGGCAAGTGTTCTTACACTCATAATGTTGACTGATATATCTGGGTCAACCAGAACTCTGGATAGCCTGTATCTGCCAAGATCCACTGTATTGTAAAGAGGCGATTATGTCCGGTAGTCCCTAGGAGTAAGTCTTCATCGCTGAATGTAACACCTAAGATGTCCTTTGAGTGGCATGCCATCTCTTTAGTAGCGGTCAACTGAGCTAAATATATCTTTGATCAAGTAAGGCCTTGATTAGAGATTCCCTCATTTCTTTGGATAAGATAAGGGTATCATATATGCTTAACTTAGCTAGAAACTTTCTAAGGTGAGCTAGGACATTGTAATTAACTCTGTCTTGGTCTTCCATAAGCATATTCATGGGTGGAGCATCCTATGGAGGGCCTATCAGCTCACTAGAACCATTGACTTGCTTACCCTTATCCTAAAGTGCTACCTTAGGAGGTAGAACTTTGCCACTATGTAGATTGACTTCAGTGATTTCTTGGAATGATGATCTTGTGGAAAGTTCTACCTTCTCATTGGGCATACCTACAGCTTCTCCTATGAGATCCTTAGAGTCAGTTGACTCCAAGTCAATCTCAAGAGGTGAACATGATTAATTTAGAGAAGGATAGTCTGGCTATGAATCAAAAAGGAAAGAATCGGAACTACTAGAGCTATTATTTTTATTTAGACTCGGAGAGCATTTAATATGAATAAAATCAAGAGCATTAGAAGTAGACAATATATAAGTAGAATCAGCTTTCTTCATTAATTTCTTTTTGGGTGAAGGTACATGATAGAAATTAAGTAAAGTAAGTGGAGTAAGGGATTTAGTGCCCTTATCCGTAGATACAATGCTCCTTTCGGTAGAAGAGGAGCTAGCAAAAGAGATGGTAGTTGTAATGATGGAGGGTGTACTAGACTCGTACGATGGCTGCACTATTGGACTATCCTGGGCAAGTATGGTGAGCTGCTGTTACTGTTTGGCTGTCACCCTCCCCCAATTGTCCTTTGCAATTAGCAAAGCATCCTTGGTGTTGCAGGTTTGAGATATTTAGGCACGTGTAAGGAAAGCTTCTTGATTTTAGAAATGATCTTCTTAGTGGTTCAGGATAGGGAGATATCCTAACCTTCTTTGGTTTAAAAGGTTTGCAAGTATCCCCAAAGATTACTCTAATAGAACTGGATGGTTCTTCTAATAAGTATTTCTTAGGGATAACTATGGCTCCCAACTTGTAGCTGTGCTTAAGCTAGTCCTTTAAAGTGATACAATCCTCTAAGATATGGCCAAACATGTGGTGGTAGGGGCAATAGCTAGGATCATTGCTCTTGCCCACTTCCTCCAGCCTCTTAGGCTCTAGTAACTAAAAGTCAAGATTCTTTAAGAGATTCTTAAATATTTTCCAAACTATCTTTATTTTGAATAAATATGGATTATTTAATCTATTGGCAAGAGTAGGTGAAAAGTAGCTACCTTGCAATGGATATGAATACCCACTAGGTAAGCGAGGTGGTGGAAATGGTCATTATAGCTACGGTGGTGGTATGATGGTGGTGGAAGAGGAGGTGGCAAAGGAGGCTGTGAGCTCGTAGTCTCTCATCATGCACTCGGTTGGCTACTTCCCTCTCCACCGACTATCCCTGGCTTCTTCTCAAACACCTTCTGCAGCTTGGGCCTAGATGATTGGTCAGGAAAGGGCAACTGTTTAACTTCCTCTTGTAGGCTAGCTACCTTGTTGATTAATTTCTAAAACATTTAGATGGTAAAGCCCTTAAGCATGAAGATGACCGGGTCGTGGATATTCTTGAGAAGAATCTCAATGGCATGTTGTTCAAATAGCTGTGGTTCGCATTTCATGCTCAGGTTGCGCCACCTGAGAATGTAATCCACAAGGGACTCATTGAGTTTCTATTTCTCTACAATGAGGTCACCTACAGTCACCCTCTATTACAGCTCAAACCTCGATGAAGGTGCTCCAACTCAATAGAAGTCTTCACCATGCTTGGACGTTGTAACAATCAAATGCAACGGCTGAATTAACGAAAAGGAAGAGGAGTGGGTTCGCAATCAGCTCTAAAGTATGAAATGTGTTATCGTGGGATTCCACTGCCATCAAAGATCTTGAAGGATAGTGGCAACAAATCCAAAATAAAATAAAAACTAAATAAAAACCTAAACCTAAAAAAATAAACCTAAAAATAAAATCTAAAAATAAATAATAAATAAATCTAAACTTAAACTAACAAAAAGCCTAAACCAAAAATAAACATAAACCTAAACTAAAATAAAATAAATAAAACCTAAACTTAAACCTAAAATAAACTAAACCTAAACCCTAAACTAAATAAAGTAAAATAAATTAAAAATAAACCTAAACCTAAACTAAAAAAAAACCTAAAATAAAAACCTAAAACCTGAACCTAATAAAATAAAATAAAAACTTGAACCTAAACCTAAAAATAAAAAATAAAACCTAAACCTAAAAAAAAAAATAAAACTAAACTAAAAAAATAAAAATAAACCTAAACCTAATCCAAAAAATAAACTAAAATAAAAAAAAACCAAAACTAAAATAAATAAACCTAACATAAATAAACTTAACTAAATAAAAATAAAAAAATGAAACAAACTAAAATAATAAAATAAACCAAATAAACTAAATAAACCTAAACCTATTGGTTTACTTTTTTTTTTAAACTTGCTTGACCTTACCCTAAATCCTAAACTAAATCCTAAACCATAAAACTAACTCCTACCACACCCAAAACCTAATCCTAACCTCCACCACTGAGCTCACACCCACCCAACCACACCCTAAAACTCCCATAATTAAACATAACCACAAACCACTACCAAATCCAACTCCCCAGGCCACAAAATAAACCCTAGGCCTACCACTGTCCCACCAAATCCTGAACCAACTCTGACCACTTAACCACTGGGCCCTACCCTACTAACTCCTAAAAAACCAAATCCTAAACTAAGGCCAAAAAACCAAACCCCTAACTTAACCACTCCCAGATAACATGTAACTAACTAATAAAACTGACCCTAAACCCTAGCTAAACCTAAATCCAACCACAAACCCTAAAAACCTAAACCACTAAACTCCTAAACTCACAAAATAAACCTGACTAAAATGAATAACCCTGACTTAACCTAAATCCTAAACCTAAACCCTAACCAACCCTAAACCACAACCCCAAACCCTAAAACCCTAAAACCAAAAAAAACTAAAATTAAAAGTAAAACCTAAACTAAAATAATATAATAATATAAAATAAATTAAAGTTAAACTAAAACTAAAATCTAAAAAAATAAAATAAAATTTAAAAAACTAAACTAAAATAAAATAAATAGAGCCTAAACTAAACTAAATAAATAAAATAAACCTAAAATGAAAACATGAATAAAATAAAACTAAACGTAAAATAAAAATAAAATAAACCTAAGATAAAGTAAAAAAAAAAACTAAATGAAGACCTAAACCGAATAAATAAACTTAAAAATAAATAAAAAATAAAACCAAAATGCTTAACTAAAAAAAACCTAAACTTAAACTAAAATAAACTAAACTAAAATAAATAAAAGCTAAACTTAAACCTAAAATAAACTAAACCTAAACCCTAAACTAAATAAAATAAAATGAACTAAAAATAAGGATATACCTAAACTAAAACATAAAACCTAGAAATAAACCTAAAATAAAAACCTAAAAATAAATAAAAAATAAAACCTAAACCCTAAACTAAAAAAAAATAAACCTAAAATAAAAATTAAATAAACCTAAACCTAAACCTAAAATAAACTAAACCTAAAATGTAAATTAAATAAAGAAAATAAATTAAAAATAATCCTAAACTTAAACTAAAAAATATACCTGAAAATAAACCTAAAATAAAAACCTAAAACCTAAGCATTAAAAAATAAATAAAAACCTAAACCAAAATTTTAAAATAGTAAATAAAACCTAAACCTAAAAAATAAACTAAAAATAAAACTGTAGTAAAAAATAAACTTAGACCTAAACATAAACTTAAACAGTAAACTAAAATAAATAAACTAAATGAAATAAAAATAAAATAAAAATAAACCTTAATAAAAATAAAAAATATACTAAACTATAATAGATAAAAATATAAACTAAATAAATTTATTAAGCCTAAACCTATCAGTTTACTTAATTTAAAAATAATAAAAGAATAAAAACAAACAAAAATAAATAAAATATACCCTAAACCCTAAATGCTAAAACTAAAAAACCCCAAATCAAATCATAAAAAAACCCAAATCCAAATCCTAAAATCTGACCCTAAGAACCATAAACCCAAATCTAAACCCTAAAAACCTCCTAAAAACCAACCCTAAAACCTAAAACCTAAAACTAAAACCAAAACTAAATAAAATAAAAATAAAAAAATAAAACCAAAACAAAAAAATTTTAAAAATAAATAATAAAAATAATAAAAAATAATATTAATAATAAAACTAACCCCAAACCCAAAACCCAAAACCACCTAAACTACTAAATACCACTCCCAAACCTAAAACCAAACCCAAACCCAAACTAAATCAAAAAACCCTAAACCTAAAATCCCTAAACTAAATAAAACCTATAAATAAAATAAATAAAACTTAAACCTAAATACAAATAAAATAAACTTAAATCAAATATAATAAAATAAACTAAATAAACCTAAAAACTCTTATTAAAATGTTTTAATAACTAAACCCTAAATGCTAAACCCTAAACCTAAAAAATCCTAAACCCTAAACCCTAAACTCTTAAACCCAATACCCTAAACCCTAAACCTAAATCCTAAACCTAAACCCTCCACAAAATACACAAATCTAAAATACTAAATAAATTAAAAATAATAAATAAATAAAATCTAAACTAAAACTTAAACCTAAACCTAAACTCAAAATAAAATAAAATAAAATAAACTAAACCAATAAAAAATAAATAAAACCTAAACTAAACTAAAATAAGCATAAAATAAAAACATAAATAAAATAAAAGTTAAACATAAAATAAAATAAAATAAACCTAAAATAAAATAAAATAAAACTAAATAAAACCTAAACCTAAAAGTATGCTAAAAAATAAAAGCTAAACCCTAAACTAAAACCTAAACTAAACCTAAACTTAAACCAAAAAATAAACCAATAAACCTACAAAATAAAATAAACCTAAACTAAATAAACTAAACTAAAATAAATAAAATAAAATAAACTAAAAATAGACCTAAATCTAAACTAAAAAATAAAACCATAAAATAAATAAACTAAAATTAAAAACCTAAACTGAAACAAATTAACCTAAAATAAATAAATTAAACTAAATAAAAATAAAAATGAACCTAAATAAAAATAAAAAAACAAAATAAACTAAAATAAACCTAAACATATGAGTTTATTTAATTTAAAAAAAATAAAAAATAAAAAAACCCAAACCCTAAACCCTAAACCTAAATACTAAACCTTAAAAGCCCAAAAAAACCCTAAACCTAAACCTACAACCCTAAGGCCTAAATGCTAAACCCCAAACCATAAACCCAAAACCATACACCCTAAATCTTGAGAACCAAAAAACATAAACCTAAAGTAAATAAAATCCACAAATAAAATAAATATATAAAACTAAACCAAAACTTAAACTTAAACCTAAACTTAAATAAAAGTAAAAAAAAAAATAAACTAAAAAAATTAAATAAATAAAACCTAAACTAAAAATAAAATAAACCTAAAATTAAGTTAAAAAAAAAAAATAAAATAGAATAAACCTAAAATAAAATAAAATAAAAATAAAATAAAACCTAAACCTAAAAAATAAACCAAAAAGTAAAACCTAAAATAAATAAAAAAAAACCTAAACCCTAAACTAAAAAAAATCTAAACCTAAATAAAATAATAAAATAAATAAACCTAAACGAGTAAAATAAACTAAACCTAAAATAAAACTAAATAAAATAAAATAAACAAAAAATAAACCTAAACTTAAACTAAAATATAAAAACTAAAATAAACCTAAAATAAAAACCTAAAACCAAAAAAAAATAAACCTAAACCTAAAACCAAAAATAAAATAAAACTTAAAAATAAAATATAAACCTAAACCAAAAAATAAAATAAAAATAAAACTAAACAAAAAAATAAGCATAAACATAAACCTAAACCTAAAAAATAAACTAAACTAAAAAACCTAAACATAAATAAATAAACCTAAAATAAATAAACTAAACTAAATAAAATAAAAAATAAACCTAAATAAAAATAAAAAATAAAATAAACTAAAATAAAAAAATAAACTCAATAAACGTAAACCTGCTAGTTTACATAATTTAAAAAAATAAAATAAAATAAAAAATACCCTAACACTAAACCCTAAACCCTAAAACTAACCCTAAACCCTAAACCCTAAAACCCTAAACCCTAAACCATAAACCTAAAATAAACCCTACTAAACCTAAAATCTTGAACCCTAAACCCTAGAACCCTAAACATAAACCAAAACCCTAAACCTAAACTAAATAAAGCCTAAAAATAAAATAATAAAAAAAACCAAAACTAAAGTAAAATAAAGAAATAAAATAAAATAAAAACATAAACAAAAACCTAAACCTAAACTTAAACCTAAACTTAAACTTTAAAAAACCCTAAATTAAACTAAAAAAAGTAAAAAATTGAAATAAAATAAAATTAAACGTAAATAAAAAAAAAACTAAATAAAACCTAAAACCTAAATATAATAAAAGATAAGAAATAAATAAACCTAAAACCTAAACCTAAAAATAATAAAAAAACTCTAATATAAATGTAAAATAAATAAACTAAATTAAATAAAATAAAATAAACCAAAATAAAACTAATAAAATAAATAAAATAATAAATAAAAATAAAACTTAATTTAAAAAATAAAAAAAATAAAAAATAATTAAAACCAAAACCCTAAACTTAAACCCAAACTCAAACCCAACCTTACACCCTAAATCCTAAACCCTAAACCCCTAAACTCTTAAACCCTAAAACCTAAACCCTAAACCTAAAACTCACAAACCTAAACTCTAAAACCTAATCCACAAAACCTTACCTAAACTTAAATTAAATAAAACCTAAAAATAAAATAAATAAAAAGACCTAAACCTAAATAAAAATAAAAATAAACCTAAATCAAAATAAATAATAAAATAAACTAAAATAAATAAAAAAATAAACTAAATAAACCTAAAATTACTAGTTAACTTTATTTAAAAAAATATTAAAAAAGAACCCTAACCATAAACCCTAAACTCTAAACCCTAAACCTACAACCTTAAACTCTAAACACTAAACCTTAAACCTACCCAAACCCCCCAAACCTAAACCCTAACCCTAAATACTAAAACCAAAACCAAAAAACTAAATAAACCTCAAAATAAAATAAATAAATAAACCTAAACTTAAATAAAATAAAAATAAAATAAAATAAAAAAAAAACAAAAAAACTTAAAACCTAAAAAAAAAATAAAAATAAAAACTAATCAAAAATAAAATAAATAAAAACCTAAATTAAACAAAAATAAATAAAATATACGTAAAAATAAAAAACCTAAATAAAAAAAATGTAAAATAAAAATAAAATAAACCTAAAATAAAATAAAATAAAAACCTAAAACTTTAAATGAACTTGAAAATAAAATCTAAAAATAAAATAAAAAATAAAACTTAAACCCTAAAATAAAAAAAAACATAAACCTAAAATGTTAAACTCAAAAATAAACCTAAAAATAAAACCATAAACTAAAAATAAAAAAAACCTTAACCTAAACTATAATTTACTAAACTAAAATAAATAAAACCTAAACCAAAACCTAAAAATAAACTACTAAACCAAAACCCTAAATAAAATAAAATAAACTAAAAATAAACCTAAACTAAACTAAAAAAAAATAACTTAAAAAAAACCTAAAATAACCTAAACCTAAACCTAAAAATAAAATAAAAACCTAAACCTAAACCTAAAAATAAAAAATAAAACCAAAACCTAAAAAAAATAAAATAAAAATAAAAATAAACTAAAAAATAAACCTAAACCTGAACCTATACCTAAAAAATAAATTACAATAAAAAACCTAAACTAAAATAAATTAACCTAAAATAAATAAACTAAACTAAATAAACATAAAAATATATCTAAATAAAAAGAAAAATAAAATAAACTAAAATAAATGAAAAATAAACTAAATAAACCTAAACATACGAGTTTACTTAATTAAAATAATAATAATAATAATAATAATAATAATAATAATAATAATAATAATAATAATAATAATAATAATAATAATAAACCCTAAACCCTAAACCCTAAATCCTAAAACTAACCTAAACCCTAAATCACAAAGCAACCAAACCTAAACCCCATAAACCTAAAAACCTAAACCCCAAACCTAAACCTAAACCCTAAAACCCTAAATAAAATAAGAAAAATAAAATAAAAACCTTAACTAAAACCTAAACCTAAACCTAAACCTAAACGTAAAAATTAAATAAAATAAAAAAAATAAAAACTAACCTGAAATTAATTAAATAAAAACTTAAACTAAACTAAAATATAAAAAACCTTAATAAAATAAAAACTAAATGTAAATAAAAAATAAAATAAAATAAAATAAAAATAAAATAAAATAAAAACCTAACCTAAAAAATAAAATTAAAAATAAATAAACAAAACCTAAACCCTAAACTAACAAAAAAACCTAAACCTAAAATAAACCTTAACCTAAACTAAAATAAATAAAACCTAAACCTAAACCTAAAATAAACTAAACCTAAATCGTAAACTATATAAAATAAAATAAACTAAAAATAAACCTAAACCTAAAATAAAAACCTAAAACCTAAACTTAAAAAATTAAAATAAAAGCCTAAACCTAAACCGAAAAATAAAAAATAAAGCCTTAAAATAAAAAATATAACCTAAACCTAAAAAATAAAAGAAAAATAAAACTAAACTAAAAAATAAGCATAAACCTAAACCTAAACCTAAAATATAAACTAAAATAAAAAACCTAAACTAAAATAGATAAACCTAAAATAAATAAACTAATCTAAATAAAAATAAAAAACAAACCTGAATAAAAATAAAAAAATAAAATAAACTAAAATAAAACAAAATAAATGCAATAAACGTAAACCTACAAGTTTACTTAATCTAAAATAAATAAAAAATAAAACAAAATAAAAAAAAAACCCTAAAACTAAACTTCAAACCTCCTAAACCCTAAACCTAAACCCTAAACCCTACAAACTACAAATAAACCCTAAACCCTAAAACCTAAACCCTAAACCCTAAACCTTAAAACCTATAACACTAAACCCTAAACCCTAAACCACAAATCCGAAACCCTAAACCCTAAACCCCTATAAACCTAAAAATCTAAACCTAATCTAAATAAAACCTAAAAATAAAATAAATAAATAAACCTAAACCAAAATAAAAAATCAAAATAAAAATAAAAAAAATAAAACCTACACCTAAACCTAAACCTAAACCTAAAAAATAAAATAAAAAATAAATAAATAACCTAAACTAAACTAAAAAATAAAAAATTGAAATAAAATAAAAACTAAACCTAAAATAAAAATAAAATAAGCCAAAAATAAAATAAAATAAAAACTAAATAAAAACCTAAACCAAACAATAAATATAAAAATAAAACCTAAATATAAATAAAAAATAAAATCTAAAACTAAACCTAAACCTAAAAAATAAACTAAAATAAAAAACATAAACTAAGATAAATAAACCTAAAATAAATAAACTAAACTTAATAAAAAAAAATAAAAAACTAAATTAAAATAAAAAATAGAAATAAAAAACTAAAATAAATAAAAAGAAAACTAAATAAACCTAAACCTACAAGTTTACTTGATTTAAAAAAATAAAAAAAAATAAGAAATAATAAAAAATAAGAAAAAAACCCTAACCATAAACCCTAAACCCTAAAACTAACCTTAAACTCGAAACGCTAAACCCTAAACCCTAAACCTTAAACCTTAAACCCTAAAACCCTAAACCCTAAACCCAAAACTCTAAAACCTACAACCCCAAATCCTAAACCCTAAACCCCAATCCCTCAACCCTAAACCCTAAACCCTAAACCTTAAACCTCAAACACTGAATCCTAAAAACCTAAAAATCTAACCTAAACTAAATAAAACCTAAAAATAAAATAAATAAAAAAACCTAAACCTAAATAAAAATAAAAATAAACCTAAACTAAAATAAATAATAAAATAAACTAAAATAAATAAAAATAAATGAAATAAACTTAAACCAACCAGTTTACTTAATTGAAAAAAAATAAAAAATAATATTAAATAAAAAAGAGTCCAAACTCCCTAAACTAAACCTAAACTAAACCCTCCCTAAACTCAACCCTAAACCCAAACTCCTAAACCCTAAACCTAAACCCACAAACCCTAAACCCTAAACCCTAAACCTAAACCCTAAACCTAAAACCTAAACCTTAAACCCTAAAACCAAATCCAAAATAAACCTAAACCTAAAACCTATAACCCTAAAACTAAACTAAACCTAAACCTCTGAAACCTAAACCCTAAACCTCAAACCCTAAATCCTAAAAACCTAAAAATCTAACCTAAACTAAATAATAAATAAAAATAAAATAAATAAAAAAACCTAAACCTAAATAAAAATAAAAATAAACCTAAACTAAAATAAATAATAAAATAAAATAAAATAAATAAAATTAAACTAAATTAAACTAAACCTACCAGTTTACTTAATTTAAAAAAATAAAAAAATTATATTAAATAAAAAAATAAAAAAGCCCTAACTCTAAACCCTAAACTTTAAACCCTAATCCTATAACCCTAAATCCTAAGCTCTAAACCCTAAAACCCTAAACCCTAAACCCTAAACCCTAAACCCTAAAATCTACAACCCTAAATCCTAAACTCTAAACCCTAAACCTTAGACCCTAAACCCTAAACCTTAAACCGTAAACCCTAACGCCTAAAACCCTAAACCCTAAACCCTAAACCCCAAACCTTAAACCCTAAACCCTAAAAACCTAAAAACCTAAACTAAATAAAACTTAAAAATAAAATAAATAAATAAAACTAAACTAGAATAAAATAAAAAATAAAATAAAATGAAAACCTAAACTAAAACTTAAACTTAAATATAAAACTAAAATAACATAAAAAATAAAAAATAAATTAAAATTAAATAAATAAAAACCTAAACTAAACTATAAAATAAAATAAAACTAATAATTAAAAACCAAAATTTAATAATAACTAAATGTAAAATAAAAATTAAATAAGCCTAAAATAAAATAAAATAAAGACTAAATAAAAACCTAAACTTAAAATAAAAACTTAAAAATAAAACCTAAAATTAAGTAAAAATTAAAACCTAAACCCTAAACTAAAAAAGAAACCTAAACCTAAAATAAACAAAATAAAATATACTTAAACCTAAACTTAAATAAATAAAACCTAAACCTAAAATAAACTAAACCTAAACCTGAAACTAAATAAAATTAAATAAACTAAAAATAAACCTAAACCAAAACAAAAATATAAAACCTAAAAATAAAAACCTAAAACCTAAAACAAAGAAAATAAAATAAAAAGTTAAACCTAAACCTAAAAATAAAAAATTAAACCTAAAAACAAAAAATAAAACCTAAACCTAAAAAATAAAATAAAAATAAAACTAAACTAAAAAAAAACCATAAACCTAAACCTAAATGTAAAAAATAAACTAAAATAAAAAACCTAACACTAAACCCTAAACCCTAAAACTAACCTTAAACTCTAAACTCTAAACCCTAAACCTACAACCCTATACTATTAACCCTAAACCTTAATTCCCTAAACCCTAAACCCTAAACCCTAAACCCTAAACCCTTAACATTAAACCCTAAACCCCAAACCCTAAACCCTAAAGTCTAAACCCTAAACCCTAAACCATAAACCCTAAACCCTAAACCTGAAAGCTTAAACCCTAAAAACCTAAAAATCTAACATAAACTAAATAAAAACTGAAAATAAAATAAATAAAAAAACTTAAACCTAAATAAAAATAAGAATAAACCTAAAGCAAAATAAATAGTAAAATAAACTAAAATAAATTATATAATTAACTATGATAAATAAAAAATAAACTAAATAGACCTAAACCTACTAGTTTACTTAATTTAAAATAATAAAAAATAATAAAAAATATAAAAATATGAAAAGCCCTAACTCTAAACCTTAAACCTACAACCTTAAACCCTAAGTTCTTAACCCTAAAACCCTAAACTGACCACTAAACTCCCCTAAACTAAACTTAAACCCTAAACCCTCTTAAACCCAAAACTTCAACTAGACCTAAACCATAAACTCCTAAAACCCTAAACCTAAACCTTAAACCCTAAACCCAAAACCCAAAACCCTACACCTCAACCCTAAAACCTACAACCCTAAACCCTAAAACCCTAAGCCAAGCTCCCAGACCCTAAACCCTAAACCACTAAACCCTAAACCCTAAACCAACCCAAAACCCAACCAACCCAAAAAAACCTAAAAAACTCAAACTAAATAAACCTAAAATAAAATAAATAAATAAACTTAAACTAAAATAATAAAACAAAAAAACAAAATAAAACCTAAACTAAAACCTAAACTTAAACCTAAAAAAAATAATAATAAAAATAAAACCAAATAAATAAAATAAAAAATAAACTAAAAAAAAATAATAAATAAACCTAAAAAATAAAACCTAAATAAAATAAAATTTAAACATAAAATAAAAATAAAATAAACCTAAAATAAAATAAAATCAAAACTAAATAAAAACCCAAACCTAAAAAAATCTATAAAAAAACCTAAACCCTAAACTAAAAAAAAAAAACCAAAACCTAAACCTACTCTAAAAAAGAAACTTAAAAGTAAAACCCTAAACTAAAAATAAAATAAACCTAAAATAATCTTAAACCTAAAGTAAAAAAATAAAACCTAAAATTGAAAAATAAAATAAAAATAAAACTAAACTAAAAATAAACCTAAACCAAAATTTTAACCTAAAATATAAACTAAAAAAAACCTAAACTAAAATAACTAAACTAAACTAAATAAAAATAAAAAAACTTAAATAAAATAAAAATAAAATAAACTAAAATAAATAAAAAATAAACCTAATAAACTAAAAAAACTTAACTTAGGAGTTTACTTAATTAAAAATAAATAAATAAATAAATAAAACCCCAACCCTAAACCCTAAACCCTAAACCCTGAAACCATGAACCAAGAACCCTAAACCCTAAACTTGAAACTTTAAAATCCTAAACCCTAAACCCAAAACCCTAAACCATAAACCCTAAAACCCAAAACCCTAAACCCTAAACCTTAAACCCTAAACCCTAATGCCTACAAACCTAAACCCAAAACCTTAAACCCCAAACCCTAAACCCTAAACCCTGAAAACCTAAAAACCTAAACCTAAACTAAATGAAACTTAAAATAAAAAATAAAAAAAACTAAACAAGAGGAAAATAAAAAATAAAATAAAATAAAAACCTAAACTAAATGTAAAAATAGCATAAAAAATAAAAATAAAACTAAAATTAAATAAACAATAACCTAAACTAAATTGAAAAATAAAATAAATCTTATAGTTAAAAACCTAAATAAAATAAAAACTAAATCTAAAATTAAAAACTAATGTAAGCCTAAAATAAGATAAAATAAAAACTAAATAAAAACCTAAACCTAAAAATAAAGCCAAAAAATAAGTAAAAAATAAAACCTAAACCCTAAACTAAAAAAAACCTAAACCTAAAATAAACAAAATAAAATAAACTTAAACCTAAACTAAAATAAATAAAATGTTAACCTACGCCTAAAATAAACTAAACCTAAACCTAAACTAAATAAAATAAAGTAAACTAAAAATTCACTTAAACCAAAATAAAAAAAATAAAACCTAAAATAAAATCCTAAAACCTAAAACTATGAAAATAAAATAAAAACTTAAACCTAAACCTAAAAATAAAAAATAAAACCTAAACCTACAAATAAAATAAAACTAAAACTAAACTAAAAAAAACCATAAACTAAACCTAAACTAAAAAAATAAACTAAAATAAAAAACCTAAACTATAATAAATAAACTAAACTAAATAAAAATAAAAATTAAACCTAAATAAAAATAAAATATTATATAAACTAAAATAAAACATACTCAATAAATGTAAACATACCAGGTTAATTCATTTAAAAATATAAAAAAATAAAATAAAAATAAAAAACCATAACACTAAACCCTAAACCTTAAAACTAACCCTAAACCATACACACTAAACTCTAAACCTACATCCCTAAACCCTAAACCCTAAACCCTAAAACCTACACCATTAAACCCTAAACCCTGAACCCCAAACCCTACACCCTAAACCATATAAACCTAAAAACATAAAAATAAAATAAAGAAAACCTAAAATAAAATAAATAATAAAGCCTAAACTAAAATAAAATAAAACAATAAAATAAAAACATAAACTAAAACCTAAACCTAAACCTAAACCTGAAATGAAAATAAAATAAAAAAATTAAAAAAAAACTAAACTAAACAAGAAAATAAAAAATTTAAATAAAATAAAAACTAAACCTAAAATAAAATAAGCCTAAAATAAAAAAAAATTAAAAGTAAATAAAAACCTAAACATAAATAATAAACCTAAAAATAAAACCTAAAAATAAATAAAAAATAAAACCTAAACATAAACTTAAACCAAAAAAATAAACTAAAATAAAAAACCTAAACTAAAATAAATAAACCTTAAATAAATAAAGAAAAAGAATTAAAACTAAAAATAAAAATAAATAAAAATTAAAAAAGAAAATAAACTGAAATACTTAAAAAATAAACTAAATAAACCTAAAACTACTAGTTTACTTAATTTAAAAAAATTAAAAATAATAAAAAATAAAAAAATCCTAACCTTAAACCCTAAACCCTAAAACTAGCTCTAAACCCTAAACTTTAAACCCTAACTCTACAACTCTAAATCCTGAAACCCTAAACCCTAAACCTAAAACACTAAAGCCTCAACCCTAAAGCCTCAACCCTAAAACCTATAACCCTAAACCCTAAAACCTAAACCCCAAACCCTCAACCCAAAACACTAAACCCAAAACCCTAAACCCTAAAAACCTAAAAACCTAATCCTAAACTAAATAAAAACTTAAAATAAATTAATTAAAAAAACTAAACTTCAATAAAAAAGAAAAATAAACTTAAATCAAAATAATAAATAAAATAACCTAAAATAAATTAAAAATAAACTAAGTAAACTTAAACTTATGAGTTAATTTAATTTAAAAAAAGTTAAAAAAAATAAAAAAATAATAAAATAATAAAAAACCTAACCCTAAACCCTAAACTCTAAACCTATAATACTAAACCCTAAAACCCTAAACCCTAAACCATAAACCTAAACCTACAACCCTAAAACATACAACCCTAAAACCCAAAAAAAAAAACCTAAACTAAATAAAACCTAAAAATAAAATAAATAAATAAACCTAAACTTAAATAAAATAAAATAATAAAATAAAATAAAAACCTGTAGTAAAGCCTAATCCTAAACCAAAACTTAAACATAAACATAAACCTAAACCTAAAAATATAATTTAAAATAAAAAATGATAAAAAAAAATAGAAATAAAATTAATAAAAACCTAAACTTAACTAAAAAATAAAATAAGCCTAAGAATAAAAAACCAAAATAAAAGAAAAACTAAAAATAAAATAAACCTAAAATAAAATAAAATAAAAACTAGATAAAAATCTAAACTTAAAAAATAAACCTAAAAATAAAACTAAAAAAAATAAAAAATAAACTCTAAAACTTAAACTAAAAAAAAATTTGAAACCAAAATAAAAATAAAATAAATCTAAACCTAAACTAAATAAATAAAACCTAAAATAAACTAAATCTAAACCTAAACCTAAACTAAATAAAATAATAGAAACTTAAAATAAACTTTAAACCTAAACTAAAAAATATAACCTAAAAATAAACCTTAAACCTAAACCTAAAAAATAAAATTAAAACCTAAATTGAAACCTAAAAATAAAAAATAAAACCTAAACCTAAAAAATAAAATAAAAATAAAAATCAACTAAAAATTAAACCAAAACCTAAAAAAATAAACTACAATAAAAAAGCTAAACAAAAATAAATAAACCTAAAATATATAAACTAAATGAAAAAATAATAAAAAATAAACCTAGGTAAAAATAAAAAATAAAATAAAGTCAAATAATAAAAAATAAACTAAATAAACCTAAACTTACCAGTTTACCAAATTTTTTTTAAAAAAACCTAAACCCTAAATCCTGAACCCTAAACTGTAAACCCTAAATGCTAAAACTAAACCTAAACTGTAAACCCGAAACCTACAACCCTAAACCCTAAAACCCTAAACCCTAAACCCTAAACCCTAAAACCCTAAACCCTAAACCCTAAACCCTAAAACCTACAACCCTAAATCTTAAGAACGAACAGAACGTTGACGACATCACATCACCCAGGCTCGGTAGATCTAGCGGTGGAGAAGGTGGAGGTGGCAATTATCACAGTGGTGGTGGGGGATCTGGAGGTGCTAGTTGGAGCAGTGGTGGTTATGGAAGTGGGAGGAGCGACGGAGGTTACAGCCATGGTGGTGGCAGAGGGAGAGATTGGGGATACCATGGCGGATCATGCTACTCGAGAGGCAGGGGTGGTTCTGATGGAAACTAGGGAAACTGAAGAACGACTAATCCGATTAGTTACTTATGGAACTATGTATTTACAGTAGAGATGGTTCTACTTATCTAACATTTTTGATTTGCTCTATGGGTGGTAATTTTTGATCTATGTCATCACTTGTGTCTTAGAAAACTTAGGGTGCTACTTGGTTGATGAAATCGAAAAAGGAAATTTTGAATCTGACATTTTTCTTGGTTAAAGAAAACCTAAAACCCTAAACCCTAAACTAAAACTTAAACCCTAAACTAAAAATCCTTAATTTAAAATAAACTTAAACTTACTAGTTTAGGGGCTTAGGGTTTAGGATTTTTAGGGGCCCCATAAAAATAAACTTAGCCCCATAAAAATAAACTAAATAAACTTAAACCTACTAGTTTACTTAATTTAAAAAAATAAAAATAATAATATTAAATAAAAAAAGCCCTATCTCTAAACCCCAAACTTTAAACCCTAAACCTACAATCCTAAACCCTAAGCCCTAAACCCTAAAACCTTAAACCCTAAACCCTAAACCCTAAACCCTAAACCCTAAACCCTAAACCTAAAACCTAAACCCTAAACCCTAAACCCTAAACACTTAATGCTAAACCCTAAACTCTAAACCCCTAAAATAAATCCTAAATCTCAACTAAACCCTAAAAACTACCATAAACCCTAAATCCTAACTAACTTCAACCCACCCTCACCAAACTCTAAACTCTAAACCCTAAACCCACCCTAAATCCTAAAACCTAAAAATCTAACCTAAACTAAATAAAACTAAAATAAAATAAATAAATAAACTTAAACCTAAATAAAATAAATAAATATAAAATAATAAATAATAAATAAATAAAAAATTAAACTAAACTTTACTTAATTTTAAAAGAGTAAAAAAAACTCTAACTCTTTAAACCCTAATCCTACCTAAAACCCAAAACCCTAAACCCTAAACCCTAAACCTTAAAATCTACAACCCTAAACTATAAACATGCAACCCTAAACCCTAAACCCTAAACCCTAAACCTTAAACCCTAAACCCCAAACCTTAAACCCTAAACCCTAAAAACCTAAAAACCTAAACCTAAACTAAATGAAACTTAAAATAAATAAATAAATAAACTAAATAAAATAAAAAAATAAAATAAAATGAAAACTTAAACTAGAACCTAAACCTAAATATAAAATAAAATAACATAAAAAAAAAAATAAAAACTAAATTAAATAAATCAAAACCTAAACTAAACTATAAAATAAAATAAAACTAATAATTAAAAACCAAAATTTAATTATAACTAAATGTAAAATAAAAATTAAATAAGCCTAAAATAAAATAAAATAAAAACTAAATAAAAACCTAAACTTAAAATATAAACTTAAAAATAAAACCTAAAATTAAGTAAAAAATAAAACCTAAACCCTAAACTAAAAAAAAACCTAAACCTAAAATAAATAAAATAAAATAAACTTAAACCTAAACTTAAATAAATAAAACTAAACCTAAAATAAACTAAACCTAAACTCGAAACTAAATAAAATAAAATAAACTAAAAAAACCTAAACCAAAAAAAAAAACCTAAAAAAAAGAACCTAAAACCTAAAAGAAAGAAAATAAAATAAAAAGTTAAACTTAAACCTAAAAATAAAAAATTAAACCGAAAAACCAAAATTAACCTAAAAATAAAATAAAAATAAAACTAAACTAAAAAATAATCGTAAACCTAAACCTAAATGTAAAAAATAAAGTAAAATCCTAAAACTAACCCTAAACTATAAACTCTAAACCCTAAACCTACAACCCTATACAGTAAACCCTAAACCCCTAAACCCTAAACCCTAAACCTTAAACCCTAAACCCTTAACCCTTAACATTAAGCCCTAAACCCTAAACCCCAAACCCTAAACCTTAAAGCCTAAACCTCAACCCTAAACCCTAAACACTAAACCTCAAAGCCTAAACCCTAAAAACCTAAAAACCTAACCTAAACTAAATAAAAACTAAAAATAAAATAAAAAAAACTTAAACTTAAATAAAAATAAGAATAAACCTAAATCAAAATAAATAATAAAATAAACTAAAATAAGTAAAATAATTAACTATGATAAATGAAAATAAATTAAATAGACCTAAACCTACTAGTTTACTTAATTTAAAAATAATAAAAAATAATAAAAAATATAAAAATATGAACAACCCTAACTCCAAAACTTAAACTTTAAACCCTAAACTTACAACCTTAAACCCTAAGCTCTTATCCCTAAAACCCTAAACCCTAAACCCTAAACTCTAAACCTTAAACCCAAAAATCTACAACCCTAAACCCTAAACCTTAAACTTAAAACTCTCCAAACTACCTAAGCCCACTAAACTCTTAAACCTTTCTCCCTAAACCTAAACCAAAAACCCAACCCCCTAAACCTAAACCTAAAACCTACAACCCTAAACCCTAAACCCTAAGCCCCAAACCCTAAACCCTAAACCCTAAACCCTAAATCCCAAACCCAAAACCCAAAACCCTAAAAACATAAAAACCTAAACCTAAACTAAATAAAACCAGAAAATAAAATAAAGAAATAAACCTAGACCTAAATAAAATAAAATCAAATCAAATAAAACTAAAACCTAAACTTAAACCTAAAAAGAAAATAAAATAAAAAATGAAAACTAAATTAAATAAAATAAATAAAAACCTAAACTAAACTAAAAAATAAAATAAACCTCAAAATAAAAAACCTAAATAAAATAAAATCTAAACATAAAATAAAAATAAAATAAAATCAAAACTGAATAAAAACCCAAACCAAAAAACTAAACCTAAAAAAAAGCCTAAAAAAAAACCTAAACCCTGAACTAAAAAAAAACCAAAACCTAAAACCCTAATCTAAAAAAGAAACCTAAAAGAAAAGCCCTAAACTAAAAATAAAATAAACCTAAAATAATCTAAAACCGAAAGTAAAAAATAAAACCTAAAATAAAAAATAAAACTTAAAACTGAAAAATAAAATAAAAATGAAACTAAACTAAAAATAAACCTAAACCAAAATCTAAACCTAAAAAAGAAACAAAAAACCTAAACTAAAATAAATAAACCTAAAATAACAAAATTAAACTAAATAAAAATAAAAAACCTAAATAAAAATAAAAAATAAAATAAACTAAAATAAATAAAAAATAAACTTAATAAACTAAATAAACTTAACCTAGGAGTTTACTTAATTAAAAATAAATAAATAAATAAATAAACCCTAACCCTAAACCCTAAACCCTAAAACTAACCCTAAACCCTAAACTCAAAACCTTAAAATCCTAAACCCTAAACCATAAACCCTATACCATAAACCTTAAACCCTAAACCCTAATGCCTACAACCCTAAACCCTAAACCCTAAACCCCAAACCCTAAACCTTAAACCATGAAAACCTAAAAACCTTAACCTAAACTAAATGAAACTAAAAATTAAAAAAAAAAACTAAACAAGAAGAAAATAAAAAATAAAATAAAATAAAAACATAAACTAAAAGTAAAAATAAAATAAAAAATAAAAATAAAACTAAAATTAAATAAATAATAACCTAAACTAAATTAAAAAATAAAATAAACCTTATAATTAAAAACCTAAATAAAATAAAAACTAAATGTAAAATAGAAACAAAGTAAGCCTAAAATAAAATAAAATAAAAACTAAATAAAAACCTAAACATAAAAATAAAACCAAAAATTAAGTAAAAAATAAAACCTAAACCCTAAACTAAAAAAAACCTAAACCTAAAATAAACAAAATAAAATAAACTTAAACCTAAACTAAAATAAATAAAACCTAAACCTTAGCCTAAAATAAACTAAACCTAAACCTAAACTAAATAAAATAAAGTAAACTAAAAATTCACCTAAACCAAAACAAAATATAAAACCTAAAATAAAAACCTAAAACCTAAAACTATGAAAATAAAAAAAAAACTTAAACCTAAACCCCAAACCCTAAACCTTAAACCATGAAAACCTAAAAACCTTAACCTAAACTAAATGAAACTAAAAATTAAAAAAAAAAACTAAACAAGAAGAAAATAAAAATTAAAATAAAATAAAAACATAAACTAAAAGTAAAAATAAAATAAAAAATAAAAATAAAACTAAAATTAAATAAATAATAACCTAAACTAAATTAAAAAATAAAATAAACCTTATAATTAAAAACCTAAATAAAATAAAAACTAAATGTAAAATAGAAACAAAGTAAGCCTAAAATAAAATAAAATAAAAACTAAATAAAAACCTAAACATAAAATAAAACTAAAATTAAGTAAAAATAAACCTAAACCCTAAACTAAAAAAAACCTAAACCTAAAATAAACAAAATAAAATAAACTTAAACCTAAACTAAAATAAATAAAACCTAAACCTTAGCCTAAAATAAACAAAACCTAAACCTAAACTAAATAAAATAAAGTAAACTAAAAATTCACCTAAACCAAAACAAAAATATAAAACCTAAAATAAAAACCTAAAACCTAAAACTATGAAAATAAAAAAAAACTTAAACCTAAACCTAAGAATATAAAATAAAACCTAAACCTAGAAAAATAAAATAAAACTAAGCTAAAAAAACCATAAACTAAACCTAAACTAAAAAAATAAACTAAAATAAAAAACCTAAACTATAATAAATAAAAAACTAAATAAAAATAAAATTAAAATAAAAATAAAATATAAAATAAACTAAAATAAAACATACTCAATAAACGTAAACATACCAGCTTACATAATTAAAAAAAATAAAAAATTAAAATAAAACCATAACACTAAACCCTAAACCCTACACACTAAACTCTAAACCTACAACCCTAAACCCTAAATCCTAAATCTTAAAACCTACAACATTAAACCCTAAACCCTGGACCCCAAACCCTACACCCTAAACCTTATAAACCTAAAAACCTAAAAATAAAATAAATAAAACCTAAAATAAAATAAATAATAAAGCCTAAACTAAAAAAAATAAAACAATAAAATAAAAACATAAACTAAAACCTAAACCTGAACCTAAACCTGAAATAAAAATAAAATAAAAAAAATTAAAAAAAAAACCTAAACTAAATAAGAAAATAAAAAAATTTAAATAAAATAAAAACTAAACCTAAAATAAAAATAAAATAAGCCTAAAATAAACAAAAGTAAATGTAAATAAAAATCTAAACATAAACAATAAACCTGAAAATAAAACCTAAAAATAAATAAAAAATAAAACCTAAACCTAAACTTAAACCCAAAAAATAAACTAAAATAAAAAACCTAAACTAAAATAAATAAACCTTAAATAAATAAAGAAAACTAAGTAAAAAATAACCTAAATTAACCTAAACATACTAGTTTACTTCGTTTAAAAAAATTCAACATAATAAAAATAATAAAAAATAAAAAATCCTAACCTTAAACCCTAAACCCGAACCCTACAACCCTAAATCCTGAAACTCTAAACCCTAAACAATAAACCCTAAATACTAAAACCTAAACCTAAACCTAAACCATAACCTTAACCTAAACCTAAACCCCAAACCCTACTAAACACTAAACCCTAAACCCTAAACCCTAAACCCCAAACCCAAAACCCTAAACCCTAAAAACCTAAAAACCTAACCCTAACTAAATAAAAAACTTAAAATAAATTAATTAAAAAACCTAAACTTAAATAAAAAAGAAAAATAAACTTAAATCAAAATAATAAATAAAATAACCTAAAATAAATTAAAAATAAACTAAATAAACTTAAACCTACCAGTTAATTTAATTTAAAAAAAGTTAAAAAAATCAAAAAATAAAAAAATAAAAAAACCAAACCCTAAACCCTAAACTCTAAACCCTAAACCTACAACCCTAAACCCTAAAACCCTAAACCCTAAAGCCCTAAACCCTAAACCTACAATCCAAAATCATACAACCCTAAAAACCCCAAAAAAAACCTAAACTAAATTAAACCTAAAAATAAAATAAATAAATAAACCTAAACTTAAATAAAATAAAATAATAAAAGAAAATAAAAACCTATAGTAAAGCGTAATCCTAAACCTAAACTTAAACCTAAACCTAAACCTAAACATAAAAATATAATTTAAAATAAAAAGTGAAAAAAATAGAAATAAAATTAATAAAAACTTAAACTAAACTAAAAAATAAAATAAGCCTAAGAATAAAAAACCAAAATAAAAGAAAAACTAAAAATAAAATAAACCTAAAATAAAATAAAATAAAAACTAAATAAAAATCTAAACCTGAAAATAAAACTAAAAAATAAATAAAAAATAAAATCTAAACCCTAAACTAAAACAAAATTTGAAACCTAAAATAAATATAAAATAAATCTAAACATAAACTAAAATAAAAAAACCTAAAATAAACTAAATCTAAACCTAAACTTGAACTAAATAAAATAATAGAAACTTAAAATAAACTTTAAACCTAAACTAAAAAATATAATCTAAAAATAAACCTTAAACCTAAACCTAAAAAATAAAATTAAAACCTAAACTGAAACCTAAAAAGAAAAAATGAAACCTAAAGCTAAAAAATAAAATAAAAATAAAAATCAACTAAAAATTAAACCAAAACCTAAAAAATAAACTACGATAAAAAACCTAAACAAAAATAAACAAACTTAAAATAAATAAACTAAATGAAATAATAATAAAAAATAAACCTAGATAAAATTAAAATATAAAATAAAGTCAAATAATAAAAAATAAACGAAATAAACCTAAACTTATCGGTTTACTTAATCTTTTTAAAAAAACCTAAACCCTAAATCCTAAACGCTAAATCCTAAACCCTAAATGCTAAAACTAACCTAAACCCTAAACCCTAAACCTACAACCCTAAACCCTAAAACCCTAAACCCTAAACCCTAAACCCTAAACCCTAAACCCTAAACCCTAAAACCCTAAAACCCTAAACCAAAAACCCTAAACCCTAAACCCTAAACCGTAAACCCTAAAATCTACAACCCTAAACCCTAAACCCCAAACCCTGAACCCTAAGCTAACCCTAAACTAACCCTAAACTAACCCTAAAGCTTAAGAACGAGCAGAACCTTGATGTCAGGAACATCACTATCAACTAGGCTCAATCTAGATCTAGCGGTGGAGGCGAAGGTGGAGGTGGCAATTATCACAAAGGATGGTGGTGGGGATGAGGTCGGTTGGAGCAGTGGTGGTTATGAAAGTGGGAGGAGCGACGGAGGTTACAACCATGGTGCTGGCAGAGGGAGAGATTGGGGATACGATGGCGGATGATGCTACTCGAGAGGCGGGGGTGGTTCTAATGGAAACTAGAGAAACTGAAGAACGACTGATCCGATTGGTTACTTATGGAACTATGTCTTTACAGTAGAGATGGTACTACTTATCCAACATTTTTGATTTGCACTATGGGTGGTAATTTTTGATCTATGTCATCGCATGTGTCATAGAAAACTTAGGGTGCTACTTGGTTGATGAAATTGAAAAGAAGAAATGTTGAATCTAACTTTTTTCTCTATTAAAAAAATCCTAAAACCCTAAACCCTAAACTAAAACTTAAACCCTAAACTTAAAACCTAAACCCTAAGCCCTATACCCAAACCATTAAAATCCTAAACCCTAAACATAAACCCTAAAAAAGAAATAATAAAAAATAAGAAAAAAAACCCTAACCATAAACCCTAAACCTAAAACTAACCCTAAACCTAAAACCCTAAACCCTAAACCCGAAACCCAAAACTTTAAAATCTACAACCCTAAACCCTAAACCTTAAACCTCAAACACTAAAATCCTAAAAACCTAAAAATCTAACCTAAACTAAATAAAAACTAAAAATAAAATAAATAAAAAAACCTAAACCTAAATAAAAATAAAAATAAACTTAAAATAAAATAATAAATAAACTAAAATAATTAAAAAAAAATAAATAAATAAAAACTACATGGGTTTGCTTAATTAAGAAATTAAAATAATATTAAACAAATAAAAAATACTGACTCTCTAAACAGGCCCTACCAAACCTACTAGCCTAAACCTCCAAACTCCCAAACCTACCCAGGCCCTCCACCCAAACTGACCACAAAACCTACCTGGGCCTAAAACCACTTCCTGAGCCACTCCATAAACTAATGACCTGACCCCCCCAGGCCCTAAAACTCCCAATCACCCTCCCAACCACTCCTAAACCCTAAACCAACTCCTATCCTACCCCAAACCCTCTACTCCCTAAATCCTACCCTAAACCTCTCAGACCACTAAATACCTAAAATCTAACTAAATTAAATAAAACTAAAAATAAAATAAATAAATAAACTGACCTAAATAAAAATAAAATAAACCTAAACTAAGATAAATAATAAAATAAATGAAATATAAAAATAAACTAAATTAAATAAACTGCCACTTTTTAATTTAAAATAAAAATAATAAAGATAAACAAAATAAAAGTACTGACTCAACCCTGACTTTACCCTAATCCTGACCTAGGCCTGGCTCTAAACTAAACCCTAAACCTAGGCCTACCCTTCCCAAACCTAAATTACTAACCCTAAACCCTAAAGCCTAAACCCTAAACCCTAAAGCCTAAACCCTAAACCCTCAACCCTAAACCCTAGACCCTAAACCCTAAACCTTAATCCCTAAACCCTAAAGCCTACAACCCTAAACCCTAAACCTGACCCCAAACCTACCCTAAACCACTAAAACTAAACCTAAACTAAATGAAACTTAAAAATAAAATAAATAAATAAAATTAAATAAGAATAAAATAAAAAATAAAATAAAATGAAAACCTAAACTAAAACCTAAATTGAAATATAAAAATAAAATAACATAAAAAATAAAAAAATAAACTGAAATTAAATAAATAAAAACCTAAACTAAACTATAAAATAAAATAAAACTAATAATTAAAAACCAAAATTTAGAAATAACTAAATGTAAAATAAAAATTAAATAAGCCTAAAATAAAATAAAATAAAAACTAAATAAAAACCTAAACTTAAAAATAAACTTAAAATAAAAATAAAATTAAGTAAAAATAAACCTAAACCCTAAACTAAAAAAAAACCTAACCCTAAAATACACAAAATAAAAAAACTTAAACCTAAACTTAAATAAATAAAACCTAAACTTAAAATAAACTAAACCTAAACCTGAAACTAAATAAAATAAAATAAACTAAAAATAAACCTAAACCAAAACAAAAATATAAAGCCTCAAAATAAAAACCTAAACCTAAAAGAAAGAAAATAAAATAAAAAGTTAAACCTAAACCTAAAATAAAAATTAAACCTAAAATAAAAATAAAACCTAAAAAAAAATAAAATAAAATAAAACTAAACTAAAAATAATAACTAAACTAAACGTAAAAAAATAAAATAACCTAATACTAAACCACAACTAACCCTAAACAAACTCTAAACTAGGCTACAAACCCACATATATATAAACCTTAAAACCCCAACCCTAAACCCTGTGAAACCCTAGGCCATAACATTAAACCCTAAACCTTAAAGCCTAAACCCTCAACCCTAAACCCTAAACACTAAACCTCAAAGCCTAAATCCTAAAAAACCTAAAAATCTAACCTAAACTAAATAAAAACTAAAAATAAAATAAATAAAAAAACTTAAACCTAAATAAAAATAAGAATAAACCTAAATCAAAATAAATAATAAAATAAACTAAAATAAATAATATAATTAACTTTGATAAGTAAAAAATAAACTAAATAGACCTAAACCTACTAGTTTACTTAATTTAAAAATAATAAAATAATAAAAATATAAAATATGAAAATACTAACTCTAAACCAACTTAAACCCTAAACTTGCACCCAGGCCACAAAAAACTCAAACACCTAAACTCTAACCCAGGCCCAAATCTGCACCACTCCCTCACCCAGGCTCACCACTCAGCTCACCCCACTCTAAACCTAAACCCTGGGCCCTAAACCCACCACTCCCCTCCTACCCAGGCCCTAAACCTGGGCTTATAACCTACCACAGGCCCCAGGCCTTAATCTACCCACCATAAATCCCAGGCCCACTCAAAACCCTAAAAAACTGACCTAAACTAAATAAAACCAAATAAGATAAATAAATAAACCTAAACCTAAATAAAATCAAAATCAAATAAAATAAGAACCTAAACTACCTAAACTAAAAAATAAAATAAAATAAAAAATGAAAACCAAATTAAATAAAATAAATAAAAACCTAAACTAAACTAAAAAATAAAATAAACCTAAAAATAAAAAACCTAAATAAAATAAAATCTAAACATAAAATAAAAATAAAATAAAATCAAAACTAAATAAAAACCCAAACCTGAAAAATAAACCTAAAAAACAACCCTACAAAAAAACCTAAACCCTGAACTAAAAAAAACCACAACCTAAAACCCTTATCTAAAAAAGAAACTTAAAAGTAAAGCCCTAAACTAAAAATAAAATAAACCTAAAGTAAAAAATAAAACCTAAAAATGAAAAATAAAACCTAAAACTAAAAAATAAAATAAAAATAAAACTAAACTAAAAATAAACCTAAACCGAAATCTAAACCTAAAAAATAAACTTAAATAAAACCTGAACTAAAATAAATAAACCTAAAATAACAAAACTAAACTAAATAAAAATAAAAAAACCTAAATAAAAATATAAAATAAAATAAACTAAAATAAATAAAAAATAAACTTAATAAACTAAATAAACTTAACCTAGGAGTTTACTTAATTAAAAATAAATAAATAAATAAAAACCCTAACCCTAAACCCTAAACCCTAAAACTAACCCTAAACCTAAAACCATGAAACCCTAAACAAATAACCCTAAACCCTAAACTCAAAACCTTAAAATCCTAAACCCTAAACCATAAACCCTAAAACCCTATACCATAAACCTTAAACCCTAAACCCTAATGCCTACAACCCTAAACCCTAAACCCTAAACCCCAAACCCTAAACCTTAAACCATGAAAACCTAAAAACCTTAACCTAAACTAAATGAAACTAAAAATAAAAAAATAAAAAAAACTAAACAAGAAGAAAATTAAAAATAAAATAAAATAAAAACATAAACTAAATGTAAAATTAAAATAAAAAATAAAAATAAAACTAAAATAAAATAAATAATAACCTAAACTAAATTAAAAAATAAAATAAACCTTATAATTAAAACCTAAATAAAATAAAACTAAATGTAAAATAGAACAAAGTGAAGCCTAAAATAAAATAAAATAAAAACTAAATAAAACCTAAACATAAAATAAAACTAAAATTAAGTAAAAATAAAACCTAAACCCTAAACTAAAAAAACCTAAACCTAAAATAAACAAAATAAAATAAACTTAAACCTAAACTAAAATAAATAAACCTAAACCTTGGCTAAAATAAACTAAACCTAAACCTAAACTAAATAAAATAAAGTAAACTAAAATTCACTAAACCAAAACAAATATATAACCTAAAATAAAACCTAAACCTAAAACTATAAAAAAAAAAACTTAAACCTCCTAAGAATATAAAATAAACCTAAACCTAGAAATAAACTAAAACTAATAAAACCATAAACTAAACCTAAACTAAAAAAATAAACTAAAATAAAAAACCTAAACTATAATATTTAAACTAAACTAAATTAAAATAAAAATTAAACCTAAATAAAAATAAAATATAAAATAAAATAAAATAAAACATACTCAATAAACGTAAACATATCAGCTTACTTAATTAAAAAATAATAAATTAAAATTAAAATAAAAGAAAACCATAACACTAAACCCTAAACCCTACACACTAAACTCTAAACCTACAACCCTAAACCCTAAACCCTAAACCCTCACCCCATTACCACTCCCACCCCAAACCCAAAAAAAAATAAATAAAACCTAAAATAAAATAAATAATAAAGCCTAAACTAAAAAAAATAAAATAATAAAATAAAAACATAAACTAAAACCTAAACCTGAACCTAAACCTGAAATGAAAATAAAATAAAAAAATTAAAAAAAAACCTAAACTAAATAAGAAAATAAAAAAAAATTAAATAAAATAAAAATTAAACCTAAAATAAAATAAATAAACAAAAGTAAAAGTAAAAAAAACCTAAACATAAACAATAAACGAAAATAAAACCTAAAATTAAATACAAACCTAAACCTAAACTTAAACCCAAAATAAACTAAAATAAAACCCAAACTAAAATAAAACCTTAAATAATAAAGAAAACTAAAAAAAATAAATAAAAAATAAAAAGATAAACTAAAATACATAAAAATAAACTAAATAAATGTAAACATACTTGGTTTACTTAATTTAAAAAAATTAAAATAATACAAATAATAATAAAAATAAAATCCTAACCCCCTAAACCCTAAAAGCCCTATCCACATCCTACAATCCTAAACTCTAAACCCTAAATAATAAACCCTAAATCCTATAACACTAAACCCTAAACCCTAAAGTCTAAACCCTAAAACCTATAACCCTAAACCCTAAACACTAAAACCTAAACCCTCAACCCTAAACACTAAACCCTAAACCCTAAACCCTAAACACCAAACCGAAACCCTAAACCCTAAAAACCTAAAAACCTAAAAACCTAATCCTAAACTAAATAAAAACTTAAAATAAATTAATTAAGAAACCTAAACTTAAATAAAAAATAAAAATAAACATAAAATCAAAATAATAAATAAAATAACCTAAAATAAATTAAAAATAAAATAAATAAACTTAAGCCTATAGTTAATTTAATTTAAAAAATGTTAAAAAAAAATCAAAAAACAAAAAACAAAAAAACCTAACCTAAAACTCTAAACCCTAAACCGACAACCCTAAACCCTAAAACCAAAACCTTAAACTCACGACCTTCCTCTCGGCTGCGCTCTCTCTCTGGCGATTTTATGTTCCCGTGCAATTTTCTGTGGTTTGGCCGCATTTCGGGCTATCCCGATCGTGATCGCTATTTTATTGCTTGGTTGCGCTTCCTCTCTCAGCTTGGTTGCTTATGTGACTCTCACTAGATCGTTCAATGGTGGAGGCATCGCTCTCCGCACAACAGAGCTCGTCGCTCCTGGATGCGTCAGCTTTGCCCTTCGATCCTGAAGGTATTTTGGATACGATTGCATCCGTTAATGTGCCTACTGTAAGGATGCTCTTTCTGGTAATAACCCTTGCTTTAATGCCTCGGTTAACTTAATTTCAACCTCATTCCGTGGATTTTCGGCTGTCATGTGTTCTGACCAGGATGTGGAGAAATTAGCTAAGCCTTTTGAGTTCTTTTTAGTTGGTAAATTCTCTCTATGACGCCCTACTCTAGATAATATCTGATCTTTCTTCCATAGCTTAAAGCTTTCGGGAGTCTTCACTATTGGGCTGATTGATCCTCAACATATCCTTATTCAGTTATCAAATGATTTAGATTATTCTCGAGTCTTTGCTCGTCACTCTTATTTTGTGTATAATTGTCAAATGCGGCTTTTGAAATGGTCACCACTTTTTGATGTCAAAGAGGAATCCCCTATTGTTCCTTTATGGCTTCTTTTCCCAACATGAGAATTCACTATGTTACTCACCAAGTTCTATTTGCGGTTGGGGCTCTATTTGGTAGACCCCTTCAAATTGATCAAGCCACTGCCGCTAAATCTTGGCCATCTATTGTACGTATCTTGGTTGAGATTGACATTACCAAAAAATGCCCCAAAGAAGTTTGGATCAGTTCAAAAAATTTGGATATAACCAGAAAGTAGAATTTGAAAATTTGCCCATCTTTTGCACTCATTGTAAGATCCATGGTCATGATCACTATGAATGCTTTGTGTTACACCCTAATCTCAAAAAGAATATATCATAGGATACTAATACCTCTCTTGGAATTGGGAAACTAATAAGTTAGCTTATTTTCCTAAAGCTACTCATAATGGAACTCATCCTCCTACACCTACCCCTTTATTACCTACTGATTTGCCTAATGAAAAACATTCTGAGCTTGTTATAAATACTACTATTAATGTGTGTGAAGAAACTAATGATAACTTACCTAGCATTTCTTCTACTTGTAATAATTTGGCTTCTCATGACAATCCTTTGCTCCATTTGAATCTTAATGACAATTTTAATTGGAATCCTATATTGGATCAAAATAATGTTCAACCTTTGGTGTCAGACCAAAATCTGAATATGTATCTTGGCAATGAGAATGATATTTATACTATTAATGGTGCAAGAACCTCCCTTCGCTTTCTCTGAGTGATACTCAGTATCCCAATTTCTCATTCTTACTCGATACTAAAGTAGAGAAATCTCCACTACTAAAACATTGACGTACTCCTATTCAATACCAAAACCAATCCCTTTCGATGGAGATACTTTGGATCTGATAGACCCTTCCAAACTTATTAAAAAATCTTATAAAGCCAAAATGACTAATAATAACTTTACTAGAACCACACGTTCTTCTCTAACACCTCACAAATAATTATGTCCTCCTCTCTTACCTTTTCCATTTTGGATTTTTTATTATGATTAATTTTCTTATTTGGAATATCCGGGGTTGTGGGACTCTCACACCCTGGCAGTGTTAGGAGCCTCTGTCGTGCTCATAACATCAAATTACTTGTTATTATTGAGCCTTTCTTTAACTCTTCCAAGATTGCCCATGTTGCTAGATTGCTTGGATTTCAAAATTTCCTCTTCAATCTTAATAATTAAATTTGGTGTTTTTGGAATAATTCCATCACCATTTCTATCATTGATTATCTTGATCAATTGGTTAATGTCAAAATCTCATTAGGTGAGTTTTCAGCTTTTGGTTCCTTTATCTATGCTTCTTGTAATAGAGCATGTAGGAACATCCTTTGGAATCACTTAAGAACCTTCGCCTCCTCAGTTAACCTTCCCTAGTTGGTTGGGGGTGATTTCAACACTATCATTGCTTCTTCAGAAAGGAGGGGAGGATGTTCTCCTAACCTCCATTCCTTGGAAGACTTCTTTAATATGATCCTAAATTGCAATCTGATTGACATTAGTTTTTTTGGGTCTGATTACACGTGGCATAACTCTAGACTTTGGCAGCGTCTTGACAGGACCCTCTTTAATTCTCTTTGGATCAATCAATGGACTCTTACCTCTGTTGAGGATTTGAGCAGAACTTTGTCTGATCATGCTCCTCTTTTGATCTCTATCAAAACTCCCCCCTTTAACCCTTCTACTCCCTCACCTTTTAGATTCCAAAATATGTGGACCCAACTTGGCGATTTCACTAATGTTGTTTTCACTAATTGGATGGCTCTGTTCACCCGGATAATTAGTTAAAGACATGATTGACTTTGGCTTAAGCTCAAAAGACTTAAACAAAACCTCAATTGGTGGAACAAGCATATATTTAAAAATCTTTTTACCAATCTTAAAGCTATGGAACAAGTGGTTTGTTCTCTTGAAGAGGCTGTCTTAAGCGAGTAAGCATGAGTTGAGCATTGCCAAAGATAACTTGATTAATTACAAAAATATGGAGGAAACCTATTGGTGTCAAAAAGCCGCTAGCAAACATATTGCTGATGGTGACAGAAATAAAAGGTATTTCCATGCTATTTGCAATAAACGGAAAGCATTTAACTTGATTAAGAAAATTAAGAACTCTAATGGTGGCTGGATAACTGATAATAATGAAATTAAGGAATCTGTCATACAACACTTTCAAAATTTATTAAATTCTAACCCTTCGTTAGAAACCCCCTCCAACACCCATCTCATCCCTTCTATGATTAACAATGAGGATATCCATGTGCTGACTATGCATCCCTCGAAAGCAGAGATTAGTAGTACTCTCAATAGCATAAATACTAATTCTATTGCTGGCCCTGATGGCTATACGACTTTCAACATTGTTGGCCTTTTATTAAATCTAATTTTGTTGATGCTGTTATTGATTTCTTTGATGGCAGCTCTATTCCCAGATATTTTTCAAGTACTTCTATTGTCCTTATTCCCAAAACCAATAATCCTAAAACTTGGGGTGATTTTAGACCTATTAGTCTTTGTACCTTTTTCCAAAAACTCATTGCTAAATTAATTAATAATAGGATTAGCCCTCTGCCCCCTAAAATCATCTCCCCTAACCAAATTGGCTTCGTTAAAAATAGGGCAATTTTTGATAATATTCTTCTCGCTCAAGAGTTGGTTCATGACATTGATATTCCTTCGAAGGAGGTAATATCCTCTTCAAACTGGACATATCTAAAGCGTTTGACAACCACTCATGGGATTTCCTCTTTCAAATCTTATATTTGTTTGGTTTCTCTGATAATTTTATCCGGCTCACTAATGTCGGTTTTCTGCTATCATGAATGGTGAGTCCTTTGGTTTCTTTACTTTGAGCCATGGTTTACGACAAGGTGACCCTCTTTCTCCTTCTCTTTTTATTATTACTGTAGAATATCTTTCGAGGAGCCTCAATGATCTTTTCATTAAAAATCCTAACATGTTTTTTAAAACTCATGGTGGTTTCCCTATTTCTCATCTTAGCTTTGCTGATGATTTTATAATCTTCTGCAATGCCTCTCTTCAACATGTTAAAACTATTAAGAATCTCTTAAATGATTTTGGCAAAGTTAGTGGTCTCTTTCTCAATGAAAGAAAATGCTATTTATTCCCTCGCCTAATATTCCTACCAATAGACTAAATCAAATCTCCGAATTACTAATTTTAAGCAAAATCAACTTCCCATTAATTATCTGGGCTCGCTTTTAAAGGTAAAAGATCTCATCTTTTGATGACCTTATTTAGAAAATATCTAATAAAATTTTGGTTTGGGAATTTCATTTACTCTTCGGTGGTAGGCTCACCTTGATTAAGAGCACTCTTAATTCTATGCCTTTATATCTCATCCAAACCATTGTGCACCATTTCTATCATCAGAATTGAGCGCCTCAAAAAAAATTTTTAGCTCCAATACCTCCTCTAAAAGAATGCACTGGACCTCTTGGTTTAAAAGTTGTGACACTTATGATGAAGGTGGTCTTCATTGTAAATACATAAAAGAAGCTATCAATGCCTTTTCCTATAAACTCTGGTGGAATTTTAGAGTAATCATAGTCTTTGGGCTAATTTCATGATTAAATATTGCTGGGTAAGCACCCCTCATTTGTCCCTTTAAACGGGTGATTCTCCTATGTGAAAAGACTTTGTTCTCACAAATGGGATGCGTAATCCTTAATTTTGGGGCATTAACTCTCTTTCTTTTGGCAAGATAACTGAGTGGATTCCATTGATGACTTACTCTCCACCCATTCCACTTGCTATTAGAGTAAACTCTTTCCGCATAACAACAAGTGGAACAATAGTAAGCTTGTTGATTTTATCCCTTTTACTTTCTTGAATATGGTTTCTACTATTCCTATCACTCCAAATAATCAAGACCGATTCTCTTTAACCTCTCACATAATGGTGATTTCAACCTCAAAATGTGTGGCTCCACATTAAAGATAATCATGATTCCTCCTATGTGATTCCAAACTTTGGAATAATAATATCCCTACTTCTTATTCTCGTTCTTACTTGGCATATTCTAAAAATTTTATCCTGATTCCTTGTTGTGGGTAAGGGTTCCATTTACCCTCTAAATGTCAATATTGTTTCCATATTGAGAATGTTAATCATGTTTTTGTTAATGGGGTCATTGCTTCTAAACTTTGGATTTGGTATGATGATCTTTTTAACACTATCAATTTCAATGGCACTCTTACTTTATATCAACTTCTTGAAGTCTATTTTGATAATACTATTAAAGGTCACATTAAAGTTATCACTGCTATCACTCTTATCTGGTTCATATGGATGGACTGAAATGATGCAAAACATCATGGGATCCATATGAACCACATGAGGATTATTGCTAAAACTAAAAACAAAATTCGTGACTTGTTTAAAGCCAATCTCATTCATTATAGACAATTCAAAGGCTGTAAATATGTGGCCAATAAAATGGGCTTTAACCTGCCGGACCAACCTTATCGAAATGACAAGATTGTTTATTGGAAAAAATCTCTTGACCATATTATTAAAATTAATACTGATGGCTCTGTCTCTCATAATGGCTCTGGTTATGGTGGCAATTTTAGGAACTCTAAGGGTATAGTACTATATGCTTTTGCTTATCCTCTTATTTCCCACACTGTCCCATTTACTAAGCTTATGGCAGTCTACAAAGCTCTTGAGATTTGCCTCCAAAATGGCTGGCTCAATATTTGGATTGAGGTGGATGCTCTTCTGCTGATTGATCTTTTGACTTCCACCAAAATGAGCAGCACTGAATTGTACTACCTTCTCAAGCAAACTAGAGCTCTTCTTTCCCAAATGAATTTTAACATCACTCATGTTTGGCGTGAAGGAAATGCTTGTACTGACTACCTTGCCAATCTGGGTGCTAGATCAGATGGTATTATCTTCTTTGATCAACTCACCTTACCCAAACACTTGCGTGGGCTGGTTAACTTGGACAATTCTGGGTTTCCTTATCTTAGAACTTAATCTAACCTTTTGATGTATACTGTCCATTGGTCTTTTAACTGTATGCCTCTTTGTTTTATGGCTTTTTGCTCCTTTTTGTGTCTTTTGTGGATGCTTCACACAGATATTACTTGCTATCTTGATCTCTGTGCCATGATTTGGTGTTTTAATAGGTTCTCCTCTATTTGGAGGCTCTCTACTTTTGGCATTTACACTGATAAAGGGCTATTGTTGAGCTATGTGCATACTAATACCTGATTGGAATTTTGTTGAGCTATGTGTCACCGCTATTGGTTTTATAACACCAATCCTATTTGGAATTTTAATATCAATGTTGCCTTCATTCCTAATCCTAGGGGCTTAATCATGGATGGAGATATTTATTTTGATGGGTTTAGCTGCCATTAATTTTGCAACCGTTGTTTCTCAAAGATATTACTTTTGGAGCATCTTAGTTACCTATGTTGTTTCTATGCATTGTATTAGTGCTCATTATGCTGGTTGCAATATTTATTTTAATGATTTACTGTTAGGTTATTGGATTTTAGCTAAAAATGACTGGTGGCTAGCTTTTGACATGTTGCTTGTCTCCCCTATTAGATCTTGGGCTGCTGCTGATATTCTCTTTAACTCTAGCTTTGAGCTGACGTTTTCCTTTTATTCCTAGGAGTTATCTTTTATTTTATTTTTCTACATGAAGAGGTTTTTTGGCCTTCTTGCTGATTTTTATCTTCTTGGCTGTTGTCTATACTGGAATCTGGACCCCATTCAGCTTGCTCTCTTTGGAAACCATTCTCTAATTCAGCAGGGTCCCTTTGGTGGGATCTTGTTGTGGGAGGCTTTCTTCTTTTCTTCCACCTGCCAAGGTTGTTTTTTGTAGGTTTTCTTATAGACAGCGACCTCCTTACCTTAGACTTATTATTGTGCGTAACTTTGATATTACTTGGTTATCTTTTATGCTTCTTTTACTTTGCCCGGTGGAATGGGCATTCTATTGTTTCTTTCTGACTGCTATTTTTTTTGAACTGGATGGAGTTTCTTCGTGATTGATTCTCGCTATTTTGTTCAAGAGAGATCCTTTTGTGCAGGATGTTTCTGAGATTGGGGCTTTGGTCTATCTCTTTTATTGCTCTTGTCTGGAGAGGATTTGTTTTTTGCTGGCTATTTTTTTCTTCCCCGCAGAATGGGTTTTCATGTTGCCTCTTTTGGTTTTACTTTGTTTTCCTCTCATTTTAGGCCTTCGCTAGATCAGATTTTGATCCGGAAAGGTCTTGTTATTCTCTCAATGCTAGTCATTGGTTTTTTGGGACGTATTTCCAGATTATTATTTTGGTGACTTATGGATGTTTTTTTATTCTCGATTCTCCAACTATTTATGTTATTATCAGCTGGGCTATTTTTGATCAAACATGGTGTTGCTCTTTTCATCCTGGTTCTATTTTCCATAGTCAGAATTCTTCTCTTTTATTATGGGATCGATTTTATTCACTCTCTACTCTTAATGGCTTTTCCTATGGTCAACTTGTTGGTATCTCCTTTCTTAGTTGTTGGCTGAATTGGACCCTTGAGGCTACTATCAATCTTGTGTTTCTAGACTTGTTTCCCATGCTTAGTAGGTTTGGAGTTACTTAATGGATTTTCATTCTGCCTTTGCTGAGGTTGTGGGTACTACTGTTTACTATGGTGGGAATTACTTGAACTCATTCATTCTCTATTTTATATCTTTGTTCTTAAAGATTGCTTTTCTTAATGGGTGTAAAACTATAACAATGTCTCCACCGTTGGTTTTAGAATTTTGAGTACCTTGCCCAAAGAAGTTTTTTTTGTTTTCTTCTCTTTCCGCTAACATCTGGGCTCGTTGGTCTTCCTCACGGTTTCCCTCTATATGATTTGATGGGAACATGCAATTTGAAGATCATTCTTCTATTTTGCTTGAACTTAATCAATGGTTTATCTTATATGCTTAATTGTTATTGGCCAACCTCCGGTTATTATATCATTATCTTTGGCGAATGGATTAAAGTACCGCTACTAAGCAATCGCACTAACTGCTTGCACCGAATGTCTCTTACTGGATTGGCTTGTGGTGGGAGCTTTCATTACCTATCCCTCCCTATTCTTACTCATTCCTATTTTGTAATCAGATATGAGTTAGTTTTCTTGACTTTCTTGCTTCTTGCAAATTACTTTTGTCCAAGGTAGACTATTGAGCATCAAATGGTTGCAACCTTCCTTATTGTATTTGTTATTTTTTTGAAATCCCATGTCTACTTTAATATCTCTTTGGAGGAATGGAATTATTCATTACCTCCATTGTTGATTTTGGTTTTAGAGTACTTTTCGCCAGTGCTCTTTGTTTTTTGTCTTATTTTGTCGCTAATATCAGTCTTTCGATCTTTCCTATTGTTATTTTCCCTCTCTTGGCTATGATGAGAACATGCATCATGAGGAGTACTCTTCTGCTTACGGTCTTAATCAATTATTTTACCTTTTATAGATAGTTGGTTATTGGTCACCCAACCGGTTATTACTGTATTGCTTTTTGTAACGGATTGTTTTTTTCTACTAAGCAACCTACATCAACTTTTGCTCTGATTATCTCTTACTGGAATTTTTTGTGGTGGGGAGAGCCTCCAAATAAAGGAGAAGCGCTTTTACCTTATTTTACTATCTGCTTTTCTTTCCAACCCATCCTTCAGAACTATGGTGGGTTCGGCTTTCTGGTTTCTAGCTTACTTAATTCACTGGCCGGGCAATGTGTTGCCTATTTGTTGTTCGCTATGGTCTTTGCGCCTTGAAAACCATTTTACTTCTTGTTTCTCTTATCTTTTGCCTAGCTTTGTTAGACTTATGCATATCACTGTTAAGATGATCTTAACTAATTCATATTCAAACCTTATCATGCTCTATCTGAATGGGTGGACTTTTAGTGAGCTTGCTGCCTAATGCTGAATATGATGAACTACTTGTATTAGTGCTAGGAATTCATTGACATGGTGTCTTATATCGGTCCTATAACCGTGATGGGAACCCTTTCTCATTCTCGCTTTTTCGAATTTCTTTATCTACCTTGTATATGGTTTTGATTATATTTGCAGGTACTAAGGATATCAAGACTTTTACCAAATGGATGCTATATAGGTGCTTTTCCTTTTTTTTCTCTTGCAGGTTACTCCATTGTGTCCTGCATTCTCACATCTTGCAGAACATTGACCCTTATCCTTCATTTTCTTATATATGTTAATCAATTTGTATCTTTTGCTTGCTTTTCTCTTTTCTGGAGTTTATCCCCTTTAAGGACCTTGTAACCCTTTTTTTTGTGGCAATAAAATTCCCCCTATATGGGGTTTCCAAAAAAAAAATCCTAAACCCTAAAACCCTAAACACTAAACCCTAAACCCTAAACCCTAAACCTACAACCCTAAAACATACAACCCTAACAACCCCCAAAAAAACCTAAACTAAATAAAATTTGAAAATAAAATAAATAAATAAACCTAAATTTAAATAAAATAAAATAATAAAATAAAATAAAACTATAAAAACCTAAACCTAAACTTAAACCTAAAACCTAAAACCTGTAACCCTAAACCCTAAAACCCTAAACCCTAAACCCTAAACCTAAACCATAAAATAAAAGCTAAACAAAAAAACCCTAAACCCTAAAACCCTAAACCCTAAACCCTAAAAACTTACAATCCTAAATAAAAAATAACCCTAAACCCTAAACTAACCCTAAAGCTAAGAATGAAACCTTGATGAAAACATCAAACTAGGCTCGCCTAGATCTAGTGGTGGAGGTAATTATCTGGTGGTGGGGGGATTGAGGTCTGGTTGAGCAGTGGTGATTATGAAAGTGGGAGGAGGGACGGAGATTACAACCATGGTGGTGGCAGAGGGAGAGATCATGGATGCTATGGCGGATCATGCTACTCGAGAGGTGGGGGTGGTTCTGATGGAAACTAGAGAAACTGAAGAACGACTGATCCAATCGGTTACTTATGGAACTATGTCTTTACAGTAGAGATGGTTCTACTTATCTAACATTTTTGATTTGCTCTATGGGTGGTAATTTTTGATCTATGTCATCGCTTATGTCTTAGAAAACTTAGGGTGCTACTTGGTTGATGAAATCGAAAAGAAGAAATGTTGAATGTGACTTTTTCTCTATTAAAAAAACCTAAAACCCTAAACCCTAAACTAAAACTTAAACCCTAAACCTAAAACCTAAACCCTAAGCCCTATACCCAAAACCCTAAAAATTCTAAACCCTAAACACTAAACCCTAAACCCTATACCCTAAACCCTAAACCCTAAACCCTAAACCCTAAAAAACTAAACCCTAAACCTAAAACCCTAAACCCTAAAACCCTAAACCCTGAAAGCTACAACTCTAAGCCATAAACCCTAAACTAACCCTAAGCCCTAAACTAACCCTAAACTAACCCTAAACTAACCCAAAACCCTAAATTAATTGAAAATCCTAACCCTAAACCCTAAACCCTAAACCTTGAATAAAGATGTCATTAGGAGTATATCTAAAGAATGACCTAATCCTAACATAGTTATGGTAGCTAAAGAAAACATCTTCAAGAGACTTTCCCTTGACTATTAGAGATTTGAATACCCTAAACCCTAACCCAAAATCATATTATAATACTATATATTATAGTATAATGTAGTATCATATATTTGAGCATGTAGTGATGTGTTTTGGATGTTATAAGATCTTTTGAAATGTTTTAGCATATTATCGTATTGTGCCCTATAGTCTATATTAATATAAATCCTTAAAATATTGATTTAATAAATTAAATGATGAAATTTGTTAAGTTTGAAGTGGAATTAGGTTGTAGTACCACAGGTGTGCTATGCCACTTGTTGTCTTAAAAGTATGATTTTATGTTCAAAATAAATAATATATGTTGTAACATAGTATTGCATCATATAACATAATATATTGTTCTGAGCATTTTAAATTCTTTTAGTATTTTACAATCATACAGTCAAGCCTGCACTAGTATTATTTATTAAAATGTTGATTTAGACTTTAAAATGGTGGAATTTTGCCAAATTCATAATAGGTAGAGCATGGCATCATAATATATTATTTCAATTTAAAATATGTAAGTGATATGACTAAAATATATAGTTTTTTATTCTTTTGACTAATTTTATGATTTTTTATCTTAAGCAATCCCTTGTGATGTGATATGCAATATAATATAATATAACATGTTATAGTGTATTATAATATGGGATGTCATAATATAGTGTAGAATCATGCATTATAGCATACTATTGTGTAGCATATTTTATATTTATATGTAGTATTCTTAGACTTTTATATTGATATATTTGAGATGATTTGGCCAAATTTAAGATAAGCTTTAGGGAACATCATTGGGGGTTCGCTATGGTGTGTCATTTAATAAAAAAATAATAATTTTTCATCCAAAATAAATGTTCATCTTTCAACCAAATTTTATAAATTTTTTGCTTAAAGTGATTCATTTTAAGGTGTAATATAAGATAGTATATTATATGAAAGCATATTAAAATTTAAAATACATAACAATATAACTTCACATATATATAAATGTGGTGGTGTGTTACTAAATGTTATTGTACATTTTAATATGTTTTACTTTTGTTATAATACATTCTGTCCAAACTCACAAAAATATTAATTTGAAGGCTGAGATGGAAGAATTTAGCCAAATTCACGACACACACTAAGAAGCAACACCAAAATTACGCTATTTTGTACCATTTATAATAAAAAAATAACAATTTTACATCCAAAATGACATTATTCATATTTTGAGAAAATTTTGTTATTTGTTCCTTTTAAGTGATTCTAATGAGCTGTAATGTTAGACAATATATTATATTATAGTAAATTTTAATATAACACCATATATTATAATATAATATAGTGTGCTAATTCATACTATAATATATTTAGCATGATATTATATAGTTAGTTTGAGCTTGCACCATCACAAATCATAAAATGTTGATTATAATGTTAAGATGATGTAATTTTAAATAATATATTGTTATGCTTTTGGTTGAAGTATTAAAGGTGTACATAAGAGAAGAAATAAGATTTGATGAGAATTTTATGTCAAGGACATGGAGGGAGATCCGCTAGGGGATCACACATGCATTGGACATGACATGTAAGGGGTCTATGTTGAGGGCATAGAAGAAGAAAATATGCTGGGGATAAAGTTTGAATTTGATTTGATTATATGATTTGTGAAAAAAAGATTTGTTGGGGATAAGAATCTATAATGCACCAGGGATTAAGATCGACTCGACTTTAATTTTTTTGTTTTAAGTTATGTGGAGACATATTTACTAAAGGTATGGGCTCGAGTTCTGCTGGGGATCGAGTATATGAACCTTCCTCTAGGGAAGTAGGTTCGGGCTATCCGTTGGGGATTAAGATTTGAGTTTGATTTCATAGATTTATTTGGGGATGTATCCACTGAGGATAATAGTTTGGTTGGGTTTCTTTGATTTAGAATCTACTGAGGGAGTTGGTTTAATTTGGTTCCACTTAGGAGGTTTGTTTTATATTTGATTTTTTTGCTTAACTTGTTCATATATGATTTGGGGCTCCACTAGGGAGAAGGGTGTGATTTAACTCCATTGGAGTAAATCAGATTAGGTTTAATTTAATCTGAGTTAATGTATGGACCTTGTTGGCATGCGATGGACCCACTGAGAAGGGGCTATATCAGCCTTGACCTGCCTTAAGTTTACAAATCCAATGGGATAGTCTACCGGTTGCAGGGTAGAGCTAGCCAACTTAAGGGGTTACCTTTCGGTGTACAATGAATGTGGTAGGAAGAAGGTGTAGCAGACTTACATCTTCCAAAGTGAGGAGCAACCACTAGGGTGACCTGTTGGATGCACAACAAATTGAACCTAATCTAGCGACTACTGAGTGAATGCGTAGGGACTTATGTCAACTCAAAAGTAGTCAGGATTAATTTTATCTTAATTTCATGTGATTTGATACGGTTTATTTTATCTAGTTTAATTTTGAATTGAGGGCATATCCGCTGGGGATGTGAGCTTGGTTAAATTTGATAGATTTAATTTATGGACCATGTTGGTGTGCA
Source organism: Cymbidium sinense (assembly GCA_021442155.1). Taxonomy (NCBI): domain Eukaryota; kingdom Viridiplantae; phylum Streptophyta; class Magnoliopsida; order Asparagales; family Orchidaceae; genus Cymbidium; species Cymbidium sinense. Next base: position 276,801,233 of record CM038214.1, on the reverse strand, counting down.
ATGGAACCACTAAGAAAGAGCTATATCAAACTTATTCTATTTTAGATTTATAAATCCAAATGGATAGTCTACTAGTCATGGGGTAAAGCTATCCAACATAAGGGGTTGCCTTTCTATGTGCAACTATTGTGTTAAGAAAAAGGCATAGAAGACTTACATCTTGTAAAGTAGGGAGCAATCGCTGGGATGACTTGTTGGTAGCACAATAAATCAAACCTGACATAGAGGCAACTATTAAGTGAATGACTCTGGGGACTTATATCAACTGAAGTGTAGTCAGACAATTCTTATAGGGAGTTTTACTAACACTGCCCTAAAGATAAGATACTTGTTTAGAAAAAGGTACCGCTAGGGGTGTCCTCCTAATCCATAAGTGAATATATTTTTTGTTTATATGTTTGTGTAGACCTGTAGGGAACCACTCGAGAAGGTCGCATTGAGTGATCTCAGGGACCAAGGGAGAATCTACACATCCACAAGATGAATTCTCCAACCACAGGGGTGGTTACTAGGAAAGGGGAACTATCCAATCCAATAGTAACTCGAGTAGTGTTTAAATGGGGTCGCAAAAGATGTTATCCAAATATAGTGCCCACAGGGGAAGTGTTGCTGGGGCGTTATCCTGAGCTCTAGAAAAGAAGGCCTATAGGTGTACATTGTCCAAATCAAGAAGAAAGTATATCAAACTTACATCTGCCAAGACTGGTGTATCCTAAGGTGCGAGAACCAACCAACCTAAAGTGTATCCATTAGCATAGTGAGAATCGACCAACCTAAGCAGCCCATCGGTGTGCAACGATCAATCTGGAAAGAAAGCATGTAGACTTACCACTTTCCAAGCAAAATTGATTATCAGGATAATATATCATCGGTGGGACATATGCAATATGACCTAGAGTGACTATTAAGTGGTGAGCACTGAGGAAGGACTAGACCTAGACTTGAAGCAGTCAAGAGGGAAAGAGCCACTAGGGGACTTATCCTTAACCTCAAAAATACTGGACCAAGTCAGTGCACGAAGTCTAATCCATGAAGAAAGCATAGGAGACTACATCCTCTTAAACAAAGCTAACATGAGGTAGCTTAGTAGCCACGCAGTAAGGCCTACCAAGCTAACAAGGCACTCATTGGTGTGTAGTGGCCAAGTAAGGAAGGAAAGCATAGTAGACTTACATCATTCAAAGCAAGAAGACTACTGGGTGACACACTAACAGGCTAAAACATCAGCCCAACCTAGAGTAGCTACTGAGTGAGTGCTGATGGCGGCATTATCTCAACTCAAAATAGCACGAGATAAAAAAATATTTGTTTGTTTTATATGTTTGTGTGTAGTTTGTGTTTGTGTTGTGTCGATGAAGGATAGGACACTGCTTCAGTTCCTTAAACCTACCCTAAACACATCATGGTAGATTCACAAAGAAGAATACTTTCAACATGGAAGATATTGAATTCAAAATGGAATTTTCATTGATGATAATTATTTTCAAACATGATTTATAATATTTCTTTAAGTAGAGACCACTGATTAGAAGCATTGGAAGTTCTCCCTTATAATTAATAAGCTGATAAGATCCTCCTTGGTAGGCCTTCTCTATGGCAAAAGGGCTTTCCCAAGTAGGTTCAAACTTGCCTCCCATCTTATAACAGGCAACAATTGGTGTCCTTATAACTAAAATAAGCTCTCATACTTGAAAGCTCTAGGACAGACCAACTTATTTTGAGCTTGAATCATTTTAGCTTTGTACAACTTGAGATTTTTGGCATGCCCACAAGCATCTCTCCTCCAAATATTTGAGCTCTTCTAATAGAAACTTGGCATTTTGCTCTATTGTGATCTTGCTACCCACAGCTACCCTTAATGCTGGGAGTTGGACTTCTAATGGTAGAATGGCTTCGGACCCATACAATAAAGAGAAAGAAGTAGACTGAGTTAGAGTTCTATATGTGGTGCGGTACGCCCACAAGGCTTCAAATAATTGCTCATGCCACTGTTAATTATTATTGTCGAGTGTCTTCTTTAGTATTTGGATGAGAGTTTTATTGAAGGCTTCTGCTAAGCCATTTTCCCTCAGGTAGTTGATGGTAGAATATCTCCAATATATATTATGTCTCTGGGAAAAGTTGTTGATCTCAGAGCTCTTGAATGTAGTACCATTACTGGATATAATTTGTTAAGGCACTCTGAACCTATATACGATATGGTTCTTAAAAAATTGGAGCACATGATAAGCTATGACCTCTCTAAGCAAAATCACCTTCACCCATTTGGAAAAGTAGTCAATAGCAGCTAAGATGAACTGATGACCCTTGAAAGAAGAAGGATCAATCAGACCCACTATGTCGATACCCCCAACACTCGAATGGCCATGATGCCAATGTAGGATGTAGAATGTTGGGTGGTTGGTGTAGGACCACACTGTGAATTTAATATTGGTGGCATCACCTAGTAGTATCCATGCAATCTTTGATCATCGATGGCCAGTAATATTCTAATCTCTTAATCATGGCTTTCATCTTCGGACCGGATTGGTTGGCTCCACATAATCCTGAGTGTACCTCAGTCATGATCTTACGGGTTTCATGCTCATCTAAACAACATAACCACATATGATCGAAAGACTGACGGAATAAAACACCATCCACACGAGCATAAGAAAGTGCTCTCTTCTTCATCTGATAGGCTTGGGACTTTTCTTGAGGTAGTTTTCCTTTATTTAGGTAATCCATGAATGGTTACCTCTAATCTAACTCCTCATCCTCCTTGGCAATGGCAACCTCCCTTCAAGAGAGTACTATTGATGAGTTCAATATCAATATGTGATAAGACTTGTCTATTTTTTACCTTTATTGATATGGACTCATCCTCCAGACATGCCAACTGCTTGGCAAGCTTGGCTAAAGCATACGCTATGGCATTCTCTCCTCAAGGAATCTTAAAATTAGTAACCTCTGGGATATAGGCCAACAACTCTATGGCATACTTGTGGTAGTGATGGAACTTGGGCTTCATAACCTTATAGTACCTAGTGATTTGGTTGATAATTAGCTGAGAATCCTCAAAGATGTTGATGTTCTAGATGCTCAGAGTAACGACTAACTTCAAACCAACAATCATAGCCTCATATTCGACTTCATTATTGGTGTAAAGATTGGACAGATGATATGTGAATCCCATCACATCGTGGTATAGAGTTAGAGAACTATTCCTACATCCCTGCCTTTCTTAGAATAGTAGATTATGGTTCATCTCCTCTTTGTGGGGAAGCCACACCAACATAGTACATCTCCCTGGTGAATGCTTGTATCCCCTAAGTTCATAATTTATTCATCAAGGAGATCATCACTGAGCGAAGAGTCAGGAGGAAGTGGGTACTACTAAGAAATTTGCTAGCGCTTATCCTTTCACCGCATGGAGGGGTACAAAGGTAATGTCAAACTAAGAGAGGATCATGGACCATCAAGCTAACCATCTAGATAGCGTCAGTCAGGTACTGTAGTGGATTGATCCTAGAGATTATGTTTACCTTATGAAGAAACATGTAGTGCTAGCTTTTGGGATAGAAAGATTAAAGCTAGGCAATGCTTCTCAATGTGTGGATAATTAGCCTCATCAAGGATTAGATGATGGCTGAGGTAGAAGAGTGCATTTTCCTTCCCTTTGTAATTGGGTTGGGCCTACAAAGCACCAAAGGAGTCGTCTAATGCAGTAGTGTAAAGTATGAGCAGCTTGCCCGTGATAGGGGCTGCTAGAACCAGTGGTGTCATCAGGTAATGCTTGATATCTTCTAAGGCATGCTCATAATTGTCATCTCACTTGAACTTAGCATCCTTTTTGACAAGTGCTGAGAATGGCAGACATCTTCTCGATAGGTTGGATATAAAGCATCTTAGATACACCAACCGCCCTTGGAATAATCTGAGTTGAGTTAGACTTTTAGAGGGTGGCATTTCTAATATCACCTTGATCTTCTCCGGATCAATTTCGATCCCTAGTGTCGAACAACAAACCCAAAGAATTTCCTTGAAGCTACTCCAAATGCACACTTCAGCAGGGTTCATTTTGAGGTTAAATTGTCTTAACTGTTCAAAAATTACTCTCAAGTCAAAGAGATGGATCTTTCTTTTCCCTACATTCGACCATGAGATCATCGACATAGCACTCGACTTAATGATGAATGAGTTTGTCGAAGATTGGAGTCTGTTGACCTCATTTTTAGGATGAGCTGCCAACCACTCCATCTTAGACATATGACTTCTCTTAGACTTTAAGAGTTCCTTAATCTTAAGACACACATAGTGATTAGGTGGACACTCAACCTAGCCCTAGAGACATAGAAGAGTTAGCCATAGGAATAGGTCGTGCCTTCGGGGTGTTAGGAAAATTTTCCTACCCTATAGCTTGAACTGATTCTCACTTCCTTCTTTCAAAGTCAAACTCCAAACTCATATCAAACCAACTCCAAATCAAACTAACTCCAAACTCCAAATCAAATCAACATCAACTTAAATCAATTCCAACATAATTGATTTTCTCAAACTCAAATCAATTCCAAAAAATTGAAGCTTATTATTGAAACCCAATTCCAAGTTCAAAAATCTTTTTTTAAGTCACTTTGATTCTATCTTATGGACTTAGCCTAAATCAAATCTAAATCAATTCAAATTCAAGAAGTTTTCCCACAACCCATTTATATTCTCACTTGTATTCACATATATAAATGAAATATAAATTCAAATCAATTAAACCAAATTCAAAAATCAAATCCAAATCAGAGATCTTTCTTAAGTCACTTTGATTCTATCTTATGGACTTAGCGTAAATAAAATATAAATCAATTCAAATTCAAGGAATTCTTTTATAACCCATTTATATTCATAAATATAAATGAAATATAAATTCAAATAATCGAAACTAAATTCAAAGATCATACTCAAATTCAACCAAAATCCAACCTAAGCCTTTCAAGTCAAATTCTTGAACTTAGCCAAATCAAATTCAAACCAAACCAAACCCTTGATTTTTCTTCATGATTCAATCAATCCTTCAATCATGAATCCAAATATAAATACAAAATTCATTCACCAAACCAAAACTAAATTCAAAAATCAAACCTAAGTCAAACTCATGTTAACCCTTCTGAACTTGAAATTGTCAAATGAATCAACACCCATTTGACCTCAAATCACATGCAAATGGATTTATATTTTCACCATAAGTACATATGTGGGTTCAATCGAACTCAAATCAAGCTTTGACCAAGTCAATTGACCCACTTAGGCTCACTTGACACAAAGTGACCTAAGGTACCCTTTTTGAGCAAAATTCTAATCCTACCCAAATTGGATTGAACTAAGCCTAACTAAACCTCACATTATGAGCAACAATCATCATATGATGTTCAATCACTCAAATTGGGTCAAACCAAGTCAAACCTATTGGTTGACCAAGTCAACACTTAGCCAAAATGAAACATAAACTAGTCAAAATCCACCATAGGCCAAATTGATTGAAACCATTGATCAAAACTCATTCATGATCATTATTTGAACTTGACCAAGTCATCATTTGACCCAAACCTAGCCCAATTTGACCTAAAAAGTCAAAATGTGAAATCATGATCTTAGCCAAATTAAGTGAAACCAATGGGTCTAATTCATTCTAAAATGATTGTTGAACTTGACCAAAGCCTCAATTGGTCAACTAGACCCAACTTAGCCCAATTGACCTTGAACCCAACTTGACATAAAAGGTCAAATTGAGCCAAATCTAAATACAAACCAAATTGATTGAAAAAAAGATACTAATCCATTTCCAATAACTAATGAAACATAAACCAACCCATGACCTAACCCAAATAGGTCAAATTGGTCAACTTGACCCATTTGACCTAAATGAAATCAACTGAACCAAAACCAAATATAAACCAAATTGAACAAAACCAAAGTTTCCAAAAAAAAATTCAAATGGTCAAATCAACTTGACCCAACCCTTGGTTTGACCCAATTTGACCAATTGGTCAACTTGACCCAAGTTGACCCATTTTGACCTAAATGGGTCAACATGAGCCAAATCATATCAAATCAACTCCAAATTCATTGAAACTTGGCTTAACCCATTTTTCAATCATACCAAACATAATCAAATTGAATTTCAAGCCAAATGACCATTTTACCCCTAGGCCATAGGGTAACCTAAAATCAAAAAGACTTGGAATTTGGTCAATTCCTTTTCATGAGCACTTGGCATCCTCTTAGAGGACTAAATGGTCACTAATGGATACGGTTCACTTGGCTCAATGGGTTTGGGTCAGCCCAACCCAACCTAAGGTTCAAACTAACCACCACTTAGGAATTGAGCACATGGGATCCCTCCTCCACTCAATTAAAGCACATGAGAGCTTCACGACTCCACTCCACACTCAAAATCGAACCATATGCAAGTCCTAACAGCCTAACAAACCCACTCAAGGAGGTGAATTGAATCAAAATGGTAAAGCTCTACACAGTCATCCAATTCACATATGGGGAGATATACTCTCCCTAATTCCACTTCATTCCACATCACACAAACTCGATTGACTGAGTGAGAGCTACCTCAAGCTTCCCAATCAAGAAATCCCCAAACATTTGGAATTTCCATTTTAAATCAGGAGAGCTCAAGTGAAATTCCATCTCATCCAATACACAAATTCTTCAGACTCAATCTCCCAAGTTCTAAGGCAAGGGGAGGGACTTTGATCAAGGCCAAGCCCAATTGAAGGAGGGCTTGGTCCATAGGAAGATCCACTCAACCAAATTACTTCAAATCTTCAATAGGGCTTCATCTCCACCAGATAAAGCTACCTCAATGGAATCGAGCGCTAGTGATAGCCTCCAGTGAGGCATGCCCTCAACTCAAGCTTAAACTAGCCATGGTGTGGTCCTTTATGAAAGAAATTCTCACCTCATGAGAAACTAGTCATTAGATGTCTTCTCACTTGCATGATGATTGTGTGGACTGAGTTTGAGCTCAATCCGAGCATAATCGAGCTCAAATCATGCCATGAAAGATGGATAGTGGCCATCTCCCATAGGCGAGCTTAAGGATGGATCATGGGCCATCCATCAACATGTTTTGGATGGATGGCCATGATCAAGATGCATAGGATCCCTGATTTATTCCCTTAAGAACTGTGGGCTTGATCTCAGCCATTCAATCCTTGATCGGACTGGTGAGGAGAAAGTGAGTATCATCGCTGTTGACATGGTGCTATGATGTGATAACTCAAGTGACCATTCCTGTCATGCCACATGGAAAGCATGCGCCGTGTCAGCCTCCATGTGGCGCCGACGGGATTAGTCATTTAATTAGCCTATTTAATTAATGGATAATCATAGAAACTTCAAAATAACATAACTAATTCTAGAAAAATTATAAAAATACAAGGTAAAATGCACTATAAAGATATTTCATAGGAGAATAATCTAAAAATGTTTCCAATGGATTACTCACTAATTATTTCATTAATTCATTTCAAATTTCTATGGTATATTTAGTAGGATGACCTTTGCCTCCCCTAATTTTTTTGGGATTTATTGATGATTTAATTAGGGAGATCATGTAATGAATCCTTAATCACCCTCTTTAAGGGTAATTAAGCATATAAATAATGGTTTAGTTCCTTTATTAAGTTAATTAAGCCTTGCTTAAGTAGAGAAGAGGTTGATGGAGTGGATTTGTGGAATTTTTCCTAAGCCATTCCCTAAGCCCCTTTCCTTCCTTAATCCAAACTTAATTAAGGGCTAATCCCCTAATCACTTGCTTAAATACTTTGATAAAATTTCCAAAATATTCTAGAACTTAACCAATAATTCTTGGGTAGGTGCTTGGGTGTTCAATAACTTAAGTAGTTTAAGGAAATCAAAATCCAACCCACATGTGTGAGAAGGGTTGTGAAAGTACTTAAATTAAACCCTTTAGCTTAATTAATCACTAATTATGAGCAAATTACATTAGACCCTTTCTTTCCTAGGTGCATTGCTGATTTAAATACCTTGTGTGGTTTTATGTCATACATTGGCTCATAACAGTGGTAATCACTTAAGAACTTTAATTACACCTAAATAACTCATCATCTCACATTTCTCAAATTGAAATCAAACTCAAACAAAATTCAAACTCTCTTTAAAACAAATTTGATTTATAATTCTATTTCATAGGATTGTCTTTAAGAATTAATTAGGGTGAATGAATTTACATGCTTTCATCAATTTATTTCTTTCCTAGCATGCTAAAAGTGTATGTCATATGAAACTCATGTATTCATGCCTTTTAAAATAAAATTTAAAATGAAATATTTCTTTTATGTCAAATTGCATGTTTTGGCTAAAGTAAGTATATTAATGACTATTATTACTATTAAATATTAAATTTTTTTTTTAAAACATAGAAATCAAATATCCAAACTTTAAGGAATGCTACTTATAATTATTTATAAGCTTGCATGTGAGTAAAATATAAAGATGTGCATTGTGAGGCTTTTATTCTATTCTCTTTTAACATAGTTTTGAATAGGATTTGCAAAGTGTATGGTTCATTTGAAAAGAACATAACACTTGCTTGAATCCACTCCTATTAATTCCTATGTTATCAATTAAGAAGGACATCCACATTTATACATATAAATTATATAAACAAATCAAACAAACAAACATAAACTTCTAATTTGTCTTTTTCCATCCATTTCTTTTGTACATGTGTATGAATTTAAGGAAAGTGGTATATTAGCCTGGAAAACCCCGGGGTTGAGAGGCTTTAAGTAGCCCTAAGTAGGTCGTATCCCTTACACCCTTGGTGCTAACAATGGCGATGTACTCACTTATGCCTTTCATCATATATGTGTGCATATGAAAAATGGATAAAATAATCCCTCTTTTCTACTTAATGAAAATCACGCATCATAAAGCATCCAAATAGCAATACGTAAGTGTGCTAAACATCCCCATTTTTATGTGTAGATATGCTTAGGATTCATCCATATGCATGTTACACATGTTGGGAAAGAAATGAAATGATGTGTGTTTTGTGATATTAATTCACTTTACTTAATCTTAAATTGCCTTTCTTTTTGAATAGATTTGTCTAGGAAAAATCTAAACTTAGAATTAATTAAAACACATAATAAAAAATTCACTAAACAAAAATCAAATATGAATCCACCTTAGAAATTACTTAAGGTAGAGAGAAAAAAGATGTTCTCTTCTCTTTTCCTCTCTTTACAACTTAGTAATTAATTATAGGATTCACTCAAACCTAATCAAAACACAAAATAAAATTAACCCAAAAAAATTAAACAACTTAAATTGAAACCACCATCTAAGTCTAACATTTTATACTTAGGAAATCTAAACCTTAAAGCCCTAGCTAAGCATACAACACAAACCTTAAATGACACACACATTAGGCTAAGTCACCACTTCTAGTCCTATGTTAGGACAGTGCATGGTTTGATGTTTTCTTTTATTTTGTGATATTTTATTCTAGTTTGGATGTTAGGGTGTATGTGCATAGACTGAATGGTAGGGCGATTTAGTCTAATCATTATCTTCTACAAGGGATTAAGGCTTGTTGTTGTTGTTGTATTGTCTTCTACAAGGGATTGTGTATAAGGGGCATTATAATAAAAATATAAAATTACTTTTGCTGTGCAAGTGCTTATACCCCTAAGCATAATCCAAAATAAGCCAGGTGGACTTGGTTACCCATGTGTGGGGTGCTAAGTCCAATTTATATATATATACATGCTTGGGATTGTATGGTTTGTTTAGCTAATCTCTGTCTTGCAAACTTTAGTTAGTTTTACTTTTTCCCATTTTCATGTAAATTTGCAATTAAGATTTTGGAATGATTGTTATGGGGGATTAGGATGAACATTGGTTATAAGATTACAACTTATGTACCATGTGAAGTCTTTGGAGCTACCACATTCCAACCATTCAAAAGAAGGAACTAAAAGAAGAAAGAAGAAATAAGAAAAGAAAAAGGAAGAAAGAAGAAAAGAAGAATGAAGACCCCCCATAACATGAATTCCTTGATTAATTATAATTAATTCATTTGTAATCTGGGTTGTATAAGGGAAGAGCTCGGCTTCCCAATTTGTTATCGAGTTTGTGTGGTGGAGCTCGACCACAAATGACCTTTTATTCTTTTGAGCTAGTTTTATAAATTAATTGGTGTATGTTTAACTTGTGTATTAAGATGGCATCTTTTCCTAATTTCTTCCTTGCATCAATGTATGGCCTTGATCACGATCAGACTCTTAGGAAAATAAATTTTCTACAAAACCAATTAATTCAAACTAAAAATAAACAACTCATAACCTCATCTAAAGCCTAAGTTAAAAAAATTAAGATAAAAAATAAGCAACCCCTTAGCTGAATGTTATCTTACTTTTCTAATGTCATGCATAAAAAGCATATTGTTTCAGTCTTGATTGGAGGGCTTCCACCTTCGCAAAAGAACTTAGCTTGACCTTTGAGAGCCATGGTGGAAACACACCTCCTTATCTTGTTGATTTTGGCCCATAATCTAATTTCTCATGCGTTAGGCATAAATAATCCTAAATTTGGTGTCAAATTAATTATCTAAAATAAAAAAGTAAAACATATGAAAAATTTGCATTAGATTTAAGTAATTATTCATGCACTTACATGATCTAGTCTCTTAGGGAGTGTGTTCCAGGACTTAGTCTCATTCTAATTAAATAACAACCTTGCTATCTTGCATAAACATATGACTTGCATACATATTTTAAAACTATAGGAGGAGTTAGTTGGCGGCCACCCCTAGGCGATTGTAAGTCCAATAGTCGGGTGGTTTATCCTCTCTTGTGTAGGTAAACTAAATACCCATTTTTGCCTTAGATTTAGGTCATGCTTTTGGCTCTCGCCAAAGCTCCCTAGATTTAGGTTCTGAGGTTGATACTTCCCTTTGCAGGATATGAGCATAAATCCTCACCTCTTTGGAATTTTCGTGACCTTGTATCATGGAATTATAAGCCCTAGCATTCTAATAAAAAAATTCAACTCAAACAAATTAATTCAATTTAAAAAATGTAAATCCCAACCATAGGTAGTTTAGGATGCTTACTAGGCTTCCTAGTATCTTAAGCATCCCCTACTTATTTTCATTTGGCTTCGATAAGAACTCCCTCTTCTTGATCGATCCCTCTTGACATTCTAAAAATAAACCAATTGATTGATAGTCCTACCTTTTTGAAATCTTTATAGACAATAATCATTTACCTTAATCAAGAGTATTCCTAAGGAATCCGTTCCTTAAGATGTAATTAACTATGAGGGCTTGCCCCTGTAGGGAACATAACAAACCCGATGTATAATAAACCCTGCTTTACTTTTCAATGTAAAGTAGGAGAAGAATCTCTAGTACATTTTGAAGACCCATAGTCCTTAGGAGTCTTTATTGAAATGATTGAGTCCATTGTAGGGTGGTGACTTCTATCTCTCAAGATAGTACACCTTTTCTCAATGCTGTACTCGATCACCCTAATAAGAATATCTGCGGATCTGCATGGCATCCCAACAAGACATAATTTTATATATATTTTTATTTTCATTTATCCTTCTTTTCCGAAAGGGAAGGAGATAGATGAAGGCGAAGATATATATACAAATTTCACCATAGAGTCATAGCCCACTGTTATGTAGCACCGACATTTTTAAGGCTGAAAGGCATGACCTTATAGCAATAGATTCTTATCGGGGTTCCAAAAGCAATGTTTCTTTAATCTTCAGGGGCCATCATTATTTGGTTATATCCAGATGAGCCATCCATGAAAGAGAAGACTGTATGAGATGAGACAATGTCCACCATCAGCTCTGGGATTGGAAGTGGAAATTCATCATTTGGACATGCCTTATTTAAATCTATAAAATTGATGCATATACCAATATGGAAATTCTTTTTCTTAATTGGGATAATGCTAGCTAACCAAGTAGGGTATTTTTCTTTCTGGATGAAGCCATCATCGATCAATTTCTTAACTTTAGAAATGACTTATTGTTCTATGTCTAATTGCATGCATCTAAGCGCTTGCTTGATAGGGTAGGCTCTATTGCTAGTTATGGAATGCTACGTTAGGAGCCAATCTAGACATTTCTTCATAACTCAATGTAAAGAAGTCCTTAAACTCAGTCAATAGCCTAACTAAGTCATTGGTTTTAATTTTATTCAACAAAGAAGTGATGTATGCCCGGTGTGGATCTTCTTCAGTTCCTAAGTTTATTTCCTTGAGCTCATCGATGGTTGACTTGATCTCTTCTTTGAACTCTAGCGGTGCATCTTTTGACTTCAAAATCATCTAGATCATATGAAGTTTCTAAGCACAGCTCCTCATATAAGTTAATGTGATTTGGAAAAAACCTATCAGATTCTAAATGATTAGTGATGACTAAGCAGTAATCATCATCATCATCGACTAGACCAACTGTATCGAATCCTAGTCCTGATCTTGATTGAGAGTATTTATATTTATTCTTCTATATTCTTTTGAAGTAGTCTGACTTGTACTTTGACCAAGTATGTGGGATTAACCCTTTCCTTGTTAAATTATGAACACAAGGCAAGTACCAATCAAATTAAAAAAAATCAGATTAAATCAAAATCCTTCCTAAGCCATATGACCTATCCCATAGACTTAGCCAAATCTTAATTCAAATAAAGTCAAACTCAATTGATTTTCTCACAAATCAATCATATTTTCAATCATCTTTTCAAATTTAAATGAAATATACATTTAATTCATCAAAACTAAATCAAACCAAATCAAAATACAAACTTAAGCCACATGACCCAACTCCAGGGACTTAGCCAAATTAGTTCATTCCAAAACCCAAATTCAATTATTTTTCTCATGAATCAATCATACCTTCAATCATATTTATAAATATAAATGAAATCTACAATCATCAAGCTAAACCAAAATCAACCTAAGTAAAACCCAACTTAACCCTTTTGACTTGAAATGTTCAAATGAACCAAAACCCATTTGAACCCAAGCCAATTACAATTGAATTTACATAACAATCCCAAGTCCATATATAAAATCAACTAAATCAAACTCAACCCAAAATCAAGCCAATTAAACCCAATTGTTCCACTTGGCCTAAAGTGGCCAATTTAACCTATTTGAGCCTAATTTTAATCCTACCCAAATTGGATTCAACCAAACCCATCAAAACCTCCCATCATGATTGTTGATCACCCTAAGTTGATAAAATTCATAAATTGCATCAAACCAAGTCAACTAGGTCATTTGACCAAGTCAATCCTTTAACCCATATGAACCTAAACTAGCCAAATTACAACCTAAGCCAAATCCCTTGAAACTAATGATTCATACCAAATTAATATGACTTGACCTTGGTTGAGTCAAAACCCAATTGGCCCTCTTGACCCAAGTTGACCTAAACTGAGCTAAAAGCCAAAATTGGGTCAAATCAAAATATAAATCAAATTGATTGCAACTAATTGCTCAAGTTCATTCCAAATTGATTGTTGAACTTGACCAAAGCCATGATTGGACCCAATTGAACCCAATTGATTTACTTAGCTGAAATTGACCTAGAGGTTCAAGTTGGCCTAAATCAAAACTAAATCCAAATTAATTGAAATCAAAGCCTAAAACCATTTTCAATTCGTCAACTAAACTTAAACCAACACCCAACCCAAGCCAATTTGGCCAATTTGGTCAAATTGGTCAACTAAACCCATTTGACCCAAATGAATTCAAATGAGCTAAACTTAAATCTAAACTAAACTAAACCAAACCAATTGAACCAAAACATCCCAAATGATCATATGAACTTGACCCAACCCTTGGTTTGACCTAATTTGACCAATTGGTCAACTTAACTAACCCAATTTGACCTAAATGAGTCAAATTGAGCCAAACCTAACCAAATCAACTCCAATTGACTTGAAATTTGGACTAACCTACTTTTGGATCATTTAAAATCTACCCAAATCAAATCCAATGTCAAATGATCATTCTACCCTTGGGTCAAGGGCATCACATGAGACAAATCACCCATGTAAGAGGCCATTTCCATTCCTTGGCCACTTGGTACTCTCCCAATTGTCCACCTTGGCACCTAGGACACTACCCAACCTGACCCAAGGGGTGGTTGGGTTGGCCATGACCCATGGGAGGTTAAATCACCTCACCCTCTCCATTCAAGCATTTGAAACCCATAGGACTCCCATGGTTCCTCCTTAGCAACCACCTCCACACCTTCAACCAACCATGCCGAGCAAACTCACCTCCTCCCTACCACCCATGACTCCTTGATATTGCCAGATGGACACTTGAAGCCAAACCCCATCCCACCATCTGATTAAGATGAAGGGGGTATACACCCCCTTCGTTTCCACTCAAACACACAAAAAAATCATTTCTCGTAGCCCTAGCTACCCAGGACTAGTCGCTAAATCCATTCCCTAAGCTCCCAAGCTCGTTCCTCAATCAAAAAAGTGACATTTCCATCTGTCTTGAAATAGGACACTCCCATTTTGACTTAACTTTCCCATTTCTCCATCAAACTCAAACTAACTCTGCATGCACCTTTCGTAGGCCTTTTCGAGCAAGAACAAATAATCTCCTAAGCTTCTCGAGCATCGGAGGTGGGACAATGATCAAAGTCGAGCTCCAAATCATTGGTTCATGGCCTTCTAAGTGAATGTCAAAGAATTGATCCAATTGCTACTCAACATGGCTTCATCTCCACTAGATGAAGTTTTCTCAATCATTTGAGCCACTAGTCTTGAGCTCCGGTAAGGTATGCTTCCAAAACTGATCTTTAGGCAAAAATGGGTTGAAGCTTTTTGAAGAAAACTTACATCTCGTATGATCTTAACCATTGGATCTCCTTCAATCAATGTCATGAAGGTGTGGGATCCTTTAGAGTTAATCCAAGATCGGGTAAGCTCGAATCAAGTGAGTAATGGCAGATGGACTTCATTCTCCCTAACTCGTGTGACGTTAGATCACGCACCGCCCATTCTGTGTGATTGGAATGGACGATCATGATTAGATTCGATAAATCAATCTAATTTCATCCCATTTGATTTCATTCTTATGTATTTCCACATTAGAATTTGAATAGAGCTTTAATTCATATATATAAATGATTAAATAAAAAAATATACAATCGTTGCATTATTTTATTTCCCCCATTTATGTATACATGCATGTGTGTCCAAGAAAAGCAAGTATATAGTCTGGACATCCCAGGAATATGAGGCTTTAGTTAGCCCCAAGGAGGTCATTTGATTACCTCACTTCCCTGGTTTAATAATGTCATGTATTTGCTTATATTTTTGTACATGTATATGTATATGTGATTAGTGAATGAATATCCCATTTTACATTAAAATTGCATGCATTCATAATTGACTAAGTGGTTGAAGTAATTAGCCATATGATTTGGAGCTTACTTCCTATGTTCATGTATATGAATTTACATATGTTTGAATGCAAATGGGTATATAGTTTGGACATCTCGAGAATACGAGGCTTTAGCTAGCTCCAAGGAGGTCATTTGATTACCTCACTTCCCTAGTTTAACAACGGCACATTCCTATTTAATTTCATTCTTATGTCCTTTTTGTATAAGAATTTGAATAAAGTTTTAAATTAATAAGTTTAAATAATTAAATTAAATAAAATATAAATTCTAAACATACACATATATTCATCATTTTAAGTGTGCTAAAATATATTACATGTATAGATACACTTAGGATTAAATCATATGCATGTTACATGTGATGGAAAGGAATGATTTAATATATGTCATGTGGTAGTAATTCAATTAAATTAATTTTAAGATGCCTTTCATTTTGAATAGGATTATTTAAAGTGAACCTAAACTTAGGATTAATTAAATCATTTAATAATCCATTCACTAAAGAGAACTATATAAAATTAATATACTTTAGAAAGTGACTTAAGGTAGGGATGAAAGAGGGTAATCCTCTTTTCCTCTCTTTATAACACTTAGTTGTTAAGTGTAATCTAATGAAACAAAAGAAAAAACAAATTAAAATTATCAAATCAATTAAACTACTTCAAGTGAAATCAACCTTTCATGTTAAATTGAATCCTTTTACACTTAGAAAATACAACACTAATGCCTAACAAGACTTACCACACAAGCCTTAATACACACATTAGAATCAAGTCACCACTTCTAACTCTAAGTTAGGACGGTATGATATGATGTATATTTTCTTTTATGATGTATTATTTTAGATTGGATGTTAGAGTGTATGCTTTCGTAGACTGGATGATAGGCTAATATTAGCCTAATCATGTTTTTTGCAAGGGATTATGCTTAAGGGATGCTTAAAAATAAATGTGAAGGCTCTTTTTACAGGTTGCTTAAATCCTTAAGCATAATCCAAGTTAGGATAGCTGGACTTAGTTACCCATGGGTAGGGTGCCAAGTCCAAATGATAAATACAACTGCTTGGGATTATATGTATATTTAGCTAACCTCTATTTTTTAGGTGTAGTTAGATTTAGTTTTCCCACAAAAATGTAATTTTTGTAATAGGAATTAGGATTAGTGCTATGGGGTATTAGGATGAACAGTGGCTCGAAGGCTTTGTCTTGAGGTGCCCTGTGATGCCTTTGAAGCAAGCACCGTCCAAATCAAAGAAGGAACCAAATCAAAAATGGAGATATAAAGAAAGAAGACCCCCATAGCATTTAATACAATTAAAATTATTCTTTCATATTCCAAGTTGTAGAAGAGTATAGCTCATCTACCTATCTTTCCTCTCTTCGGGCTGTACGGTAGTACCCGACCACCATAGCCTTTTATTCTTTTATGATAGTTTATATAATTATTTGATGTTATGTTTACACTGCGCATTAGGATGGCATGCTTTTCATAGTTTTTAAAATGATTGATGCTTTAATGTGTCTTGGATACGATTAGGCTCTTAGGATAAAAATAACTTTTCTACCCAACTAATCACTCATAACTAAATTTTAGACAACTCATAACCTCATCATAAACCCTAAAACATAAATAAAATAATTAAAAGATTTAGCAACCGCTTAGCTATATGGTTGTTTATTTCACATCATGCATGCATATTCTTTCTCTCTTGAAGATGAAGGATCTAAATCCTTGCACGATAAATGAATGCTTGACCTGTTATTGCATCTCTTGTGGTGGAGAACATTTTCTTCTAGCTAATTTGACCCTTAACATATTTTTTCATGCATTTAGGCATAAGAAATCCTAAAGCCTCTTTCAAAATGATGTGTCTAAAATAAAATAAAATTTGAAAAGATTTTGCATCTATAGATTAAGTCATATGCTCATACCACTCATGCTCTAGTCTCTTAGGGAGTGTGTTTAGGACTTTGGTCTCTTTCTAATTAAATAACTACCCTAGCTATCTTACAATTCATAAGACTAGACTACATGGTTTTAAAATCATAGGAGGAGTTAGCTGGTGGCCACGCCAGGCGCTTATAAGTCCAGAAGTTGAACAATTGATTCTCTCTTACGGAGGTAAACCCTTATGTCAATCTGTTGGTTAGATTTAGGTCATGCTTTAGCTCTTACTAAAGCTAACTAGATTTAGGATCCGAGGTAGCTATTTCCTTTCAGCTATGAGCATAAATCCTCACCTCTTAGGCCTTCTTACAACCTTGTGTTGGTGGAAAATAAGCCCTAGTAATCTAATTAAATTTCAACTCGAAATAAATAAATCTCCTCAACTTCAAAATTATAACGCCCAACCATAGGATAGATTGGAATGCTCACTAAGCTTCCTAGTATCATGAGCATTTTCTACTTATTTTATTTGGATTCCAAAAATAAGTCTTCTCCTTGAACTTTCCCAATAGATTTTCTAAATACATTCAATCCTTTGATAGTCTAACCTTGAAATATTTGGAGATGATAATTTTCTACTTCAATCGAGAGTATTCTTAAGAAATTTCATTTCCTAAGATGTAATTAACAATGGAAGCTTGCCTCCATAAGGAACTTAAGAACCTGGTTTAATATAAACCCTACTTTATTCAACCATGTAAAGTAGGCAAAAAATATTTGGTACATTCAAGACCCATCATGCTTTAAGAGTCCTTATTACGTTATTAGGTCCATTGTAGGGTGTGACTCTTTCTTTGAATAGTACATCATACCTCAATGTTTTACCTGGCCACCTCAAAAAGTACCCCCCCTACCGCCATACATCCAAAAATAAATACTACAAGGCCCTCTCGCCTTCATCATTGAATCCTCTCAACATCATCATTGGAGATGTCGATCCTCAGGTAGCAAGGATTCTTAGACTCATAATGTTGACTGATACACCTGGGTCAACCAGAACTCTGGATAGCTTGTATTTGCCAACATCCACTGTAATATAAAAAGGCAGTTGTGCTCAATCATCCCTAGGAGTAAGTCTTCATCGCTGAATGTAACTCTTAAGATGTCTTTCGACTGGCATGCCTCTATTTTAGTAGCGGTCAGTTGAGCTAAGCATATCTCTAGATCAAGTAAGGCCTTGATTAGAGATTCTCTCATCTCTTTGGATAATACAAGGGTGTCATATATGATTAACTTAGCTGGAAACTTTCTAAGGTGAGGTAGGACATTGTAATCAAATTTGGTTTGGTCCTCCACACGCATATCCCTGGGTGGAGCATCCTATGGAGGGGAGATCTGCTCACTAAAACTAATGACTTGCTTATCCTTATCCTGAGGTGCTACCTTAGAAGGTAGAACTTTGCCACTGTGTAGGTTAACTATAGTGACTTCTTGGAATGATGAGCTTGTGGAAAGTTCTACCTTGTCATCAGGCATACCTACAGCTTCTCTTATGGGATCCTCAAAGTCAGTTGACTCCAAGTCAATTTCAAGAGGTGAACTGGATTGATTTAGAGAAGGATAGTTCAACTATAAATTAGAAAGGAAAGGATCAGAACAACTAGAGCTATTATTTTTATTTAGACTCAGAGAGATCAACAGGAATAAAATTAAGAGCATTAGAAGTAGACAATATATAAATAGAATTAGCTTTCTTAAGTAATTTCTTTTTGGGTGGAGGTACATGATAGAAATTATGTAAAGTAAGCGGAGTAAGAGATTTAGTGCCTTTATCCGTAGATAGAATGCTCATGTCGGTAGAAGAGGTGGTAGCTGCAACGGTGAAGGGAGTACTGGACTCGGACGGTGGCTAGGCTACTGGACTATCCCGAGCAAGTATGGTGAGTGTTGCTACTGGGCTGTCACCCTCCCCGAGTTGTCCTTTGTAACTAGCAAACTTTCTTTGGTGTTGGAGGTTTAAGGTACTTCAGCACCTATAAGGGAAGTTTCTTGATCTTAGAAATGATCATCTTAGAGCTTTAGGATGGGGAGATATCCTAACCTTCTTTGGCCTTAAGAGGATCGCAAGTATCCCCAAGGATTACTCTACTAGAATTGGATGGTTGTTCTAATAAGTATTATTTAGGGATAACTATGGCTCCCAACTTGTAGTTGTGCTCAAGCTAGTCCTTAAAAGAGATACAATCATCTAAGATGCTTCCTCTGGCTTCTGAGGCTCATGTAACTGAAAGTCAGGTTTCTTTAAGAGATTCTTTATGATTTTTCTAACTACCTCCCTCTTAAATGAATATGGCTTATTCAATCTATCGACAAGAGTAGGTAGAAAGTAGCTATGTAGGAATGGATATGAATACCTCTGCTAGGTAGGTTGCTGAGGTGGTGGAAATGGTCGTTGTGGCAGCTGCGGTGGCTGGTATGATGGTCGAGGTGGTGGAAGGGGAGGGGAGGTGGAGGCTAGCTGTCTCTCATCTTGAACTGGCTAGATGCTTCCCTCGTCCACACAAGCATTCTTCTCAAACACCTTATACGGCCTGGGCCTAGATGATTGGTCGGGAAAGGGAAACTGTTTGGCTTCATCTTGTAGTCTAGCCGCCTTATTGATTAATTTCTCAAATATTTTGATGGCAAATCCCTTAATCATGAAGGCAACCAGGCCATGGATATTCTTGAGAAGAATCTCAATGGTATGTTGTTCGGACAGTTGTGGTTCACATTTCTTGCTCAGGTTGCACCGCCTAAGAATGTAATCAACAAGGGACTCATTGAGTTGTTGTTTCTCTAGAATGAGGTCACCCATAGTCACCCTCTGTTAAGCTCCAGCGAACCTCTTGATGAAGAGGTGCTTCAACTCAGCAAAAGTCTTCATGGAACCGTATGGCATTTCAGTATACCAATCAAATGCAACACTTGACAGACTGTTAACGAAAGGCATAAGAGGACTGCGTTGCTGCCACCGGTGTTGCAATAGCTGGCTCTAAAGCGTGCAATGTGTTATCATGGATTCCCACTGCCATTAAATATCTTGAAGGATGGTGGCAAAAAACCCTAATAAAATAAAAACTAAATAAAAACCTAAACCTAAAAAATAAACCTAAAAATAAAATTTAAAAAATAAATAAAAAGTAAAACCTAAACCTAAAACTAAAAAAAAACCTAAACCTAAAATAAACAAAATAACATAAACATAAACCTAAACTAAAATAAACTAAACTAAAATAAATAAAACCTAAACCTAAACTAAACTAAACCTAAACCCTAAACTAATTAAAATAAAATAAATTAAAAAATAAACTTGAACCTAAACTAAAAAAAATATAAAACCTCAAAGTAAACCTAAAACCTAAACCTAAAAAAATAAAATAAAAACCTAAACCGAAACCTAAGAATAAAAAATAAAACCTAAACCAAAAAATAAAATAAAAATAAAACTAAACTAAAAAATAAACATAAACTTAAACCAAAACCTAAAAAATAAACTAAAATAAAAAACCTTTACTAAAATAAATAATCCTAAAATAAATAAAATAAACTAAATAAAATAAATCCTAAATTAAAATAAAGAAAGCTAAATAAATAAAAATTAAATAAACCTAAACCTACCATTTGCTTGATTAAACCCATAAACCCCTCTGACCCTAAATCCTCCCAAAACCTGAGCCTAAACCCTAAACCACCCTAAATCTATCCTAAACCCTACTAACCCTAACCCTGACCCTCTAACTCCATCTAACCCCCTAACCTAACCCTACCACACCCTAAACCCTACCTAAACCACCACCCACCACCTCCACTTGACATAACTAAAGTACTGAGCCCTCTAACACTAAACCCTAAACCCTGGGCCCTCCTTGACCCAAACCCAAATCCTGGGCCTAAACTCTAAACCTCTCAATAAAACCTAAACCTAAACTAAATAACCTAAAATTAAAGATGGAAAAACCCTAAACCTAAATAAAATAAAATAATAAAATAAAATAAAAACCTAAACCTAAACTTAAAAATAAAATAAAATATACTAATAAAAATAAACTAAAATAAAATAAATAAAAATATAAACTAAACTAAAAAAATAAAATAAAGCTAAGAATAAAAAACCTAAAGAAAGTAAAATAAACCTAAAATAAAATAAAATAAATTCCTAAACCTAAAAAATAATCCTTAAAATAAAACCTAAAAATAAATAATAAATAAAACCTAAACCCTAAGCTCAAAAAAAAAATCGAAAGCTAAAATAAAAATAAAATAAACAAAAGAAAATAAACTAAACCTAAACTAAAATAAACTAAACTAAAATAAATAAAACCTAAACCTAATCTTAAAATAAACTAAACCTAAACCTAAACCTAAACTAAATAAAATAAAATAAACTAAAAAAACCTAAACCAACACTAAAAAATAAAACTTAAAAAATAAACCTAAAATAAAACCTAAAACCTAAACCTAAAAAATAAAATAAAAACTTGAACCTAAACCTAAAAAGAAAAAATAAATCCTGAACCTAGAAAATAAAATAAAAATTAAACTCAACTAAAAAATAAACTTATGGTTTTTTATTTGCTCTATGCGGGCTAATTTTTTATCTATGTCATCGCTTTTGTCTTAGAAAACTTAGTGTGTTACTTGGTTGCTGAAATCGAAAAGAAGAAAGGTTGAATCTGAATTTTTTCTCTGTTAAAAAGAAGCCATAAACCCTAAACTAGAACCTAAACCCTAAACCTTAAACCCTAAAAACCCTAAACCCTAAAAACTAAACCTTAAACCCTAAACCCTAAACCCTAAACCAAAACCTTAAACCCTAAACCCTACACCCCAAAAAAATACTAAACCTTAAACCCAAAACCCCAAAACCAAAACCTTAAACCCTAAAAAGCTAAAAACCTAAAGCTAAGCTAAATAAAAACTAAAAATAAAATAAATTAAAAAATTAAAAACAAAATAAAATAAAAAAAAAGATAAAAACATAAACTAAAATGTAAACCAAAGCCTAAACTAAAAAATAAAACTTAAAAATAAACCTAAAATAAAAACTTAAAACCTAACAGAAAAAATATAAAATAAAATTAACTCAAACTTAAAAAAAAAATAAAACCTAAACCTAAAAATAAAATAAATAAAAAAATTAAAACTAAACCTAAACTAAAAACCTAAAATAAACTAAAATAAAAATAAACTAAAATAAAACATAAAATAAATAAAACTAAACTAAATAAAATAAAATAAACTTAAATAAAATAAAATAAAATAAACTAAAAGAAATAAACTAAATAAACCTATCGTTGCTGGTTTGTAATTTAAAAAATAAAATAAAATCTAATAAACTAAACCACAAATACTACCCAAACTAAAAAACCCTAAACCTAAATCCTAAACCCCTCCCTACCCTAAACCCTAAATCCTAAACTTTACCAAACCCTACCCTCACTTAAACTAAAACCACAGCTATGGGTGATCATGACCAAATCTAACCCTGAGCCTTGCTAAATCCTAAACTAAAACCACTAAACCACCTCCCAAACCCTAAATCCTTAAAACCTTAACCTGACCCTAAATAACACTAAACTGACTCAACCAGAACACTAAGCTAAACCTAAAACTAAAAAACCTAAACTCTAAACCCTAAACCTAAACCTGACCACAGCCTGGGCCCCCAAAACCCTAAACCCAAAACCCCAAAACCTAAACCTTAAACCCTAAAAAGCTAAAAACCTAAACCTAAGCTAAATAAAAACTAAAAATAAAATAAATTAAAAAATCAAATCCAAAATAAAATAAAAATAATAATAAGATAAAAACATAAATTAAAATGTAAACCAAAGCCTAAACCTAAACCTAAACCTAAAAATAAAAGAAAATAAAAAATAAAAACTAAACTAAAATAAAATAAGTAAAAACCTAAACTAAACTAAAAAAATAAAACACGGATAAAATAAAAAGTAAACATAAAATAAAATAAATAAACCTAAATTTAAAATAAACTAAAACTAAATAAAAAACCTAATCCTAAAAATAAACCTAAAATAAATAAAATAAAACCTAAACCTAAACTAAAAAAAAAGCTAACAAATAAAATAAAATAAACTTAAACCTAAACTGAAATAAACTAAACTAAAATAAATAAAACCTAAACCTAAACAAAAAAAATAAACTAAATCTAAACCTAAACCTAAACTAAATAAAATAAAATAAAATAAACTAAAAATAAACCTAAACCTAACTAAAAAATAAAACTTAAAAATAAACCTAAAATAAAAACTTAAAACCTAACAGAAAAAATATAAAATAAAAACATAAACTCAAACCTACAAAAAAATAAAACCTAAACCTAAAAATAAAATAAAAATAAAACTAAATTAAAAACTAAACCTAAAGCTAAACTTAAACCTAAAAAATAAACTAAAATGAAAACCCTAAACTAAAATAAATAAACATAAAATAAATAAACTAAACTAAATAAAAATAAAAATAAACTTAAATAAAAATAAAAAATAAAATAAACTAAAAAAAGAAATAAATTAAATAAACCTAAATTTGGTAGTTTACTTAATTTAAAAATAATAAGAATAATAAAAAAAATCTAGCCCTAAACACTAAACTAACTAACCCTAAAACTTAATCCTGCCATAACCCAAACCTAAATCCTAACCTAAACCTAAATCCTAAACCTTAAACCCAAACCTCCACACTTAAACCTTACCCTAAAATCCTAACTATTAGTCATGGGCCCTATACTAAATACACGCTGATCTTGACACTAAACCTTAAATCTAACCCTCCTAACCCTCATAACCCTCCTAATCAAACCTGGGCCCTAAACCCTCTAAAAAACTTAAACCTGACTCCCCAGGCCACAATCCTGAAACCCTCCACAGATAACTCCCTACCATAAACCCTCCACAAACTCCAACTACTGAGCCCCCTAAACCTACCAACCTACTAATAAAATCAGATAATAAATAAAAAGACCTAAACCTAATAAAATGAAAACCTAAACGAAAACCTAAACTTAATAAAATGAAAACCTAAACTAAAATCTAAACCTAAACCAAAAAATAAAATAAAATAAACTAAAATAAAATATATAAAAACTTAAACTAAATTAAAAAAAGAAAATAAACCTAAATAAACTAAAAACTAAATGTAAAATAAAAATAAAATAAACTGAAAATAAAACTAAAATAAAATAGAATAAAAATTAAATAAAAACCTAAACCTAAAAATAAATAAAAAATAAAACCTAAACCATAAACTAAATAAAACATAAATCTAAAATCAAATCAAATAAACAAAATAAAATAAACCAAAACCTAATCTAAAATAAACTAAATAAAAATAAATAAAACCTAAACCTAAAATAAACTAAACCTAAAATTTAAACTAAATAAAATAAAATAAACTAAAAATAATCCTAAACTAAACAAAAATAAAACCTAAAATAAACCTAAAATAAAACCTAAAACCTAAACCTAAAAAATAAAATAAAACCTAAACCTAAACCTTAAAATAAAATATAAAACCTGAACGTAAAAAATAAAATAAAAATAAAACTCAACTTAAAAATAAACCAAAACCTAAAAAATAAACTAAAATAATTAAACTAAATTAAATAAAAAAATAAATCTAAATAAATTTATAAAATAAAATAAACTCAAATAAATAAGAAAAGAAATTAAATAAATAAACTGGGTTTACTCAATCTTTTTTTATGAAAGCTAAATCCTAAATCTTAAACCCTAAACCCTAAAATAAACCTTACCATAAACCTACAATCCTAAACCTGATCTTAAACCCTAAAAAACCCTCAACCTAAATCCTAAACCCTAAACCCTAAACTTACAATATAACCACAAACCACAAAATAAACTAAAACCTAAAACTCTTTGGTTTAATTAATTTAAAATAAACCTAAACTAAACTACCTAAATGCTACTTTAAAAACAACCTACCAAACTAAACACCTACCATAAACCAACCTAATCTCTACCAGCAAACCTTAAACAAAACCAAACAGACCCCAATCCAAACCCAACCAAAACCCCAAACCCAAAACCCAAAACCCAAACCCTAAAAAGCACTAAATAAACCACAACCCTAAACCCTGTAAACCTTAAAAAAACATAAACCTAAAAATAAAATCTAAATTAAAATATATAAAAAAACCTAAACCTAAAAACAAATAAAATAATAAAATAAAATAAAATAAAAACATTAGCCGAAACCTAAAACTAAAATAAAATAAAATAAATAATAAAATAAATTCAAATAAATGAAATAATAACCTAAACTAAATTAAAAAAAAATAAAATAAATAAAGAATAAAAAAAAACTAAATAAAACTAAATATAAAATAAAAACTAAACATAAAATAGAAATAGAATAAATCTAAAATAAAATAAAATAAAAAATAAATAAAAGCCTGAACCTAAAAAATAAAACCTAAAAGTAAATAAAAAAGAAAACTTAAACCCTAAACTAAAAAAAAACCTATACTTAAAATAAAAATAAAATAAAATAAACCTAAACCTAAACTAAAATAAATAAAACTTAAATCTAAACCTAAAATAAATTAAACCTAAACCTAAACATAAACTAAATAAAATAAAATAAACTAAAAATAAACTTAAACATGAAGTAAAAAATAAAACTAAAAAATAGAACAAAAATAAAAACCTAAAACCTAAACCTAAAAAAATAAAATTAAAACCTAAACATAAACCTAAAAAAATAAAAAATAAATAACCTAAACCTGAAAATAAAATAAAATAAATAAAACTCAACTAAAAAATAAACTAGAATAGAAAACCTAAATTAAAAAAAACAATCCTAAAATAATAAACAAAACTAAATAAAATTAAAAAATAAACTTAAATAAAAATAAAAAATAAAATAAACTAAAATAAATAAAAAGTAAACTAAATAAACCTAAATTAACCAGTTGACTTAATTAAAAAAAATGATATACTCTAAATCCTAAACCCTAAACCCTAAACCCTAAGCCGTAAATCTATAACCCTAAACCCTAAAAAACCTTAAATCCTAAACCCTAAACCCTATCGTTAAACTCTAAACCCTAAAAGAATAAATCCTAAAACCCTAAACCCTAAACCCTAAAACCCAAACCCTAAACCTAAACCTAAAGTACCTAAATAAATTTAAAAATAAACATAAACCCTAAAACCTAATAAACATGAACCTAAACCTAAACACTATGAATGGGGGAGCCTTGACGGTAGAAACATCACCATTAACTATGCTCAGTCTAGATCTGGCGGTGGAGGCAAAGGCAGAGGCGGTATTTATCATAGTGGTGGTGGGGGATCTGGAGGTGGTGGTCGGAGCAGTGGTGGTTATGAAGGCGAGAGAAGGGACAAATGTTACAGCCGTGGTGGTGGCGAGAGGAGAGATCGGGGATATGATGATGGATCCGACTACTCGAGAGGCCGGGTTGGTTTTGATGGGAATTGGTGAAACTAAAGAACATCCAATCTGATCTATTGCTTATGGAATTGTCTCTTTACTGCAGAGACGGTTCTAATTATTTAAGGTTTTTGATTAGCTCTATGCATGCTCATTTTTTATCTATGTTGTCACTTGTGTCTTAGAAAACTTAGAGTGTTACTTGGTTAATGAAATTGAAAAGAAGAAATGTTGAATCTGAATTTGTTCTCTATTAAAAAAATAAACCAAAAACCCTAAACCCTAAACTAAAACCAGAACCCTAAACCTAAAACATAAACCTTAAATCATAAAAACCCTAAAAACCACTGAATCTTGGAAATACAAATAAAACCCAGAAAGAAACTAAGCCCTACCTAAACCCAAAGAAAATCCTAGCCACTGAAAACCCTAAACCTAAAAAAGCTAAAACCTAATCCTTAACTAAATAAAGACCTAATAATAAAATAAAATAAACAATAAACCAAAATAAAATAAAATAATAAAATACAATAAAAACATAAACCAAAAACTAAACCTAAAAAGAAAATAAAATAAAAAATAAAACCTTAACTAAATAAAAAATCAAAAACCTAAATAAAATAAAAACTAAACCTAAAATAAAATAAAATAAAATGTATATAAAAACTTAAACCTAAAAAATAAACTCAAAAATAAAACTTAAAAATAAATAAAAAATAAAACCTAAACCCTAAACTAAAAAAAAACCTAAATTGAAAATAAAAAATAAAATAAACCTTAACCTAAACTAAAATATTCTAAACTAAAATAAATAAAACATAAACTTAAACTAAATAAAATTAAATAAACTAAAAATAAAACTAAACTTAAATTAAAAAATAAAACATAAAAATAAATCTAAATAAAAACCAGAAACCTAAACCTAAAAAAATAAAATAAAAACCTAAACCAAAACCTAAAAATAAAAAAAATAAAACCAAAATTGAAAAAAGAAAATAAAAATAAATGTAAACTAAAAAATAAACATAAACCTAAACCTAAACCTAAAAAATAAACTAAAATAAAAAACCTAAACTAAAATAAATAAACCTAAAAGAAATAAACTAAACTAAATAAAAATAAAAAAATGAATAAAAAAACTAAATAAAATAAACTAAAATAAATAAAAATAAATGTAAATAATGAAGTAAACCTTAACCTCATTTACTTAATTTAAAAAAAAACTAAACCCTAAACCCTATAACTAACTCTTACAACCTAAATCTATACTAAACCCTAAATAACCTACCCTACCCAAACTCTATAAACTTAAACTTAAACCTCTTCCTTAAACCCTCTAAACCCTAAACCCCACCCACCAACCCTATCTTAAAATCTAACCTAAACTCTAAACTAAATCTACCTTAAAACCCACTACCTCAAACCATAAACCCCCTAAACTCCACCACCACCTAAACCCAAACTCCCAAACCCTAAATCCTAAACCCTAAGCACCCTCCCTAAATAAACCTTAAAACCCTAAACCTCTAAACCCCTAAAACCATAACCCTAAATAAACCCTAAACACTAAATAAATAAATTAAAAATAAGTAAGCCTTAAAACCTAATAACATAACTAAGAATGGAACCACATAGAAGCTACTCTGATCTAGCGGTGGAAAGCGTTATCATAATGGTGGTGGGGATCCGTAGGTCGATATAACTGAGTAGTGGTGGTTATGGGGGAGGATCGACAAGATTACACCATGGTGGTGGAGGAGATCGGGATGATGGTGGATCCCACTACTCAGAGGTGGGGTGGTTCTAATGGGAACTACAAAAATGGAAATACCGATCTACTTCATGGAATGTGTCTTTATAGTAGATCTAGTTATCTAGGGTTTTGATTGTTTATGTGCATTCTTATCTATGTCGTCACGTGTCTTAGAAAACTTGGTGTACTTTTTGATGAAATCAAAAGAAGAAATGTTGAATCTAAATTTGTTCTCTTAAAAAAATAAAAACCTAAACCCTAAACTAAAACTTGAACCAACCTAAACCTAAAAAACCTAAACTCTATACTAAACCCTAAACCCTACCCTAAACCCTAAACCATAAACCCTAAACCCTAAACCTAACAAAAAACCTACCAAACCCTAAACCCAAACAAACCCTAAACTCTAAACTAACCTTAAACACAAAACCCTAGATCCTAAACCCTAAAAAGCTAAAAACCTAAACTTAAATTAAATAAAACCTAAAATTAAAATAAATTAAAAATCCTAAACCAAAATAAAATAAAAAAATAAAATAAAATATAAACCTAAACTAAAACCTAAACCTAAACCTAAACCTAAACTTAAACATGAAAAGAAAATAAAAAAAATAAACTAAAATAAAATAAATAAAAACCTAAACTAAACTAAAAAATAAAACCTACAACAACAACAACAAATAAAAGCCTTAACCAACTACGTGGGTTATACATGAATCCATCGTCTAATGTATCTTATTATGTCAAATTCTCATTTAATTCAAGTATACTAAGGTCATTTTTTATACATCTTAACCATGTCCTTTTAGGTCTACCTCTACCTTTCTTAACATAAGGTAAATCTAATGCATCTATTTTCCTAACCAGGTCATTGGACGACCGACACTTTATGTGGCCAAACCATCTAAGGAGACTCTCTCTAATCTTATCTGCCACTAGAGCTTCTCCAACTTTCTCTCAAACATAATCATTTTGCATTTTCTATCTAAGAGTAAAGCCACTCATCCACCTGAGCATCCTCATCTCTACAACACTTAACTTAGTCTCATGCTTATCTTTTATTGGCCAACATTCTGCACCATAAATCATTACAGGTCTTACCACCATCTTATGAAATTTTGCCTTAAGTTTAAGTGGTACTTTTCTATCACATAATTGTCCAGATGAATTCCTCCACTTCGACCATCAAACTAGAATTCTATTAATAACATCTCCATCTATTTCACCATCATTTTGAGTGATAGAGCATAAATATCTACATTGCTAACTCTTTTTAATGACTTGTTCACCTAATGTCACAACACTACCACTATAACTTCTACAACTAAAATTACACTCCATAAATTTAGTTTTAGATCTACTTAAATGAAAACCTTTGGACTCTAATGTTGACCTCTATAATTTAAGTTTCTCTTAGACTCCCTCTCTAGTCTTATCAATAAGAAGAATGTCATCAGCAAAAAGCATACACTAAGGAGATTCTTCTTGTAAATGCCTAGTAAGAACATCCATAACTAAAACAAAACCAGAAGGGCTTAAAGCTGATCCTTGATGTAATCTAATTGAAATAGGAAAATATTTTTTCAATCCTCCTTGTGTTTGGACATAAGTAACAGCTCTAGTATACATATCCTTAATGACTTGAATATAACCAATATTAACTCCTTTATTTTCTAGAACTCTCCAAAGAACTTTACTTGAAACTTTATCATAAGCTTTCTCTAAATCAAAAATATCATATGTAGGTCCTCCTTTATTTCTCTATTCTTCTCCATCAAACCTCATAACAAATGTATAGTATCCATAGTAAATCTACCTGGAATGAAACCAAATTGATTGTGAGAAACTTTTGTATCACATCATAACCTATGCTTAATTACTCTCTCCCATAATTTTAATGTGTGACACCTTTATTCTTAAATATAGAAATCAACAAACTCTTTCTTCACTCATCTGACATCTTTTTAGTCTTTAAAATAACATTAAAAACATTTGTAAGCCAAGAAATTCCTTGTTCTCCTAAATATTTCCACACTTCTATTGGAATATCATCAGATCCTACTGTTTTCCACATTTCATTTTCTTTGAATCTTCTTTAACTTCATATTTACTAATACGACAATAAAAATAAAATTCTCTATTTTTGTTTAGGGTATTAAGGTTGCAAAAACCAATCATATTTTTAGATCCTTCATTGAAAAGTTTATCAAAATACCTCATCCACATATTTTCAATATCCTTTTCTAAGAAAAGCACTTTATGATTTTCCTTCGTTAATACACCTCAGTTGAGCTAGATCTTTACTTCTCCTATCTCTTTTGTTAGCTAACTTATACAAACATCTTTCACCTTCTTTGATATCTAATCTATTGTATAAATCACTAAAAGCAAAAATTTTTGCATCATATATTGCTTTCTTAGAATCTCTACATTCCACTTTATATTTTTTCCCAATTCTTTGAGTTTTTACATCTAAACCAAGTTTTATAATAGAACTTCTTAATTTTTATCTTTTCTTGCATTCACTCCACCACCAACTATTTTATTAAAAAGCTTTTCTTTTGATTCTTCAAACACATTTTAGCAACTTGCTTAATTTCACTTACTACTTTTTTCACATAACATTAACATCCTTATGAACATCCCAAATTCTAAGCCCTTGTAGCTTGCTCTTAAACATATTTTTATTAGTGTTCTTTAAGTGCCCCATCAAATCCTTGGACAATAATTTAATTTATTTGTTATCTTCCAATATTTCATCTTAAAATCTAAGACTAATAATCGATGTTGAGTATTTAAACTTTCACTTGGAATGACCTTACAATCTTTACATTTTAAATAATCTATTTTTCTTATTAGAAAATAATCAATCTGTGTTTTACTAGATCCAATTTTATAAGTAATAATATGCTCATCTTTTTTTTTAAATAAAGTATTAACAAGTACAAATCATAGGCTAAAGCAAAATCTAATATAGTCCTGACTTCTTCATTAGGCACTCCAAATCCATAACCACCACGGATACTTTTAAAATCTTCTACAACTCAACCAACATGTCCATTTAAATCTCCTCCAATAAATACTTTTTCATCAAGAGGTATCTTTTGTATTAATCCCTCTAATTCATTCCAAAATATTTCTTTTGAGCCTACATCCAAACCTACTTGAGGAGCATAAACACTTATAACATTGATAATCTTAGTATCAATAATAATCTTTAACATTATAATTCTATCTTCGCATATATTAATATTTATAACATTATCCTTCAAAATTTTATCTATAATCACACCTACGCCATTTCTAATTTGACTTCCACCTGAATACCAAAGTTTAAAACCTAAACTATCAATCTCCCTGGCTTTCTCCCCAACTCATGTAGTTTCTTGAACACATAAAATATTTAACTTCCTATGAACCATAATTTCTATTAATTCTATTAGTTTACCTGTAAGAGTACCAATATTCCAAGTTCCTAACCTAATTCTAGTTTCATGGACTAATTTCTCTTGTATCCATAATGGGAAACCTTGCTTATTCAACACAAGACATCGATCACGACCTTGCACATTTTCACGTATTCGAGCCATACATGATCATTTCCGGGCCTGAGCATTAACATAATGTTTTAAAGGATTCATGTCATGATTATTTCGACAAATTTTACATAAATAAAATAAAAACTAAACCTAAAATATAAATAAAATAACCCTAAAAAACTAAATAAAAACATAACCTAAAAAAACCTAAAAATAAATAAAAAATAAAACATATACCATAAACTAAAAAAAACCTAAACTAAGAAATAAAACCTAAAAATAAACCTAAAATAAAAACCTAAAATGTAAACCTAAACCTTAAAATTAAAAATAAAACTTAAACCTAGAGAATAATATAAAAATAAAATTAAACTAAACCTAAACCTAGAAAATAAACTAAAATAAAAAACCTAAACTAAAATAAATAAACTTAAAATAAATTAACTAAACTAAATAAAAATAAAAATAAAAATAATCCTAAATAAAATATAAAATAAAATAAACAAAATTAAATAAGAAATAAATTAAATAAACCGGAACCTACGAGATTACTTAATTTAAAAAAAAAAAATTAAACCTAAACCTAAAACCATAAACCATAAAACCTAAACCCTAAACCCTCCCTACCAACCCTAATTCTAAAAACCTAAACCTAAACTAAATAAAATCTAAAATATAAAATAAATTAAAAAAAAAACCTAAAAAATAAAATAAAATAAAATAAAATAAAATAAAAAATAAACCTAAACCTAAACCTAAATGTAAAAAATAAAATAAAATAAATATAAACTATAAATAAAATAAATAAAATTTAAACTAAACTAAAAATAAAATAAACCTAAATAAAAAAACCTAAAACATAAATTTAAACTAAACGTGAAATAAAATTAAAACCTAAAATAAAATAAAATAATAAACTAAATAAAACCTAAACCTAAAATAAACCTAAAAATAAAACCTAAGAATAAATCAAAAATAATACCTAAACCGTAAACTAAAAAAACCTAAACCTAAAATAAACAAAATAAAATAAACCTAAACCTAATAAAAAAAACTAAAGTAAAAAAAAATAAAACCTAAACCTAAACCTAAAATAAATTATATTTAAACAATAAATTAAACAAAATAAAATAAACTAAAAATAAACTTAAACTTAAACTAAAAAAATAAAACCTAAAAATAAACCTAAATTAAAAACTTAAAAACCTAAACCTAAAAAAAATAAATAAAACCTAAACCTAAAATAAAATAAACCTAAACCTATAAATAAAATTAAAAAAATAAAACTAAAATAAGCATAAACTAAAACTAAAATAAAATACTAAACAAACCTAAAATAAAATAAATAAACCTAAAATAAATCTAAATAATTAAAATAAAAATAAACCTAAATAAAATAAAATAAAATAAACTAAACTAAATAAATAAATACTAAATAAACTAAATAAACCTAACTCTTTTTTTTTCAAGAAACCTAAACCCTACCCTACCCCAAACCCTAAACCCTCCCCACCACCATAAACCTAACCCCTCTAAATAACCCTAAACCTCTAAAACCTAAACCCTAAACCTAAACCTAAAAACCCTACTAAACCAAACCCTAAACTAAACCTAAACCACCTAACCACACCACTAAAACCCTAAACCCTAAACCCTAAACCCACCCAAATCTTAAAAGAATAAACCTAAAACCCAAAACCCCAAATCCTAAACCTAAACCTAAAGTAACTAATTAAATTAAAAAATAAACTTAAATCCTAAAACCTAATAAACCTAAAACCTAAGAATAGGTAGAACCTTGATGGCAGGAATGTCACTATCAACTAGGCCCTCACGGTGGCATCATAGTAGTGGTGGTGGGGATCTAGAGAACGTGGATATGGAGGTGGTGGTCGGAGCAATGGTGGCTATGGAGGTGGGAGAAGCGACGGAGGTTACAGCCCTGGTGGTTGCAGAGGGAGAGATTGGGGATATGATGGTGGATGTTGCTACTCAAGAGGTCGGGTTGGTTCTGATGGGAATTGGAGAAACTAAAGAATGGTCGATTCGATCTACTACTTATGGATCCGTGTCTTTACAGTAAAGATGGTTCTAGTTATCTAGGTTTTTTTATTTGCTCTATTTGTACTTATTTTTATCTATGTCATCACTTGTGTCTTAGAAAACTTGGTGTGTTACTTGGTTGATGAAATTGAAAAGAAGAAATGTTGAATATGAAATTGTTCTCTATTAAAAAAACCTTAAACCATAACATAAAACCTAAACCCTAAACCCTAAACCTTAAACCCTAAACCCTAAACCTAAACACCTAAACCCAAAATCTAAAACAAACCTAAAACCCTAAACCCAAAAAATAATCCTAAACTAACCCTAAACCCAAAACCATAATCCCTAAACTCATAAAACACTAAACCAGCTAACACTAAACTCCTAAACCTAACCCAAACCCTACCTTAAAAAACCTAAAACCCTAACCCAAACCCTAAACCTAAACCTTAAACCTTAAAAGCATAAACCCTAAAACCCCAAACCCTAAACCCTAAACCCTAAACCCTAAACCCTAAGCCCTAAATCCTAACCCTAAACCCCAAACCTTAAACCTAAAGTAACTAAATAAAAAAAATAAACTTAAACCCTAAAACCTAATAAATTGAAACTCTAAGAATGGATAGAACCTTGATGACAGGAACATCACCGTCAACCAGGCTCAGTCTAGATCTGGTGGTGGAGACAAAGGTGGAGGCGACGGTTATCACAGTGGTGGTGGGGGATCTATAGATGTTGGTGGATATGGAGGAGGTGGTGAGGTGGTTATGGAAGCGAGGAGCGGAGGTTCATGATAAGCGAGAGATATGATGGTGGATCCCGCTACTCGAGAGGCCCGGTGGTTCTGATGGGAACTAGAGAAACTAAAGAACAGTCCATCCGATCTACTGCTTATGGAGCAGTCTTTATAGTAGAGATAATTCAAGTCATCTAAGGTTTTTGATTTGCTCCATGCATCTTAATTTTTTATCTATGTCATCACTTGTGTCTTAGAAAACTTGGTGTGTTAAAACCTAAAATAAGAAGAAATGTTGAATATGAGTTTATTCTCTATTAATAAAAAGCTAAAAAATGTAATCCCTAAAATAAACCCTAAAAAAAAAAATAAAACCTAAACCTAAATAAAACCTAAAAATAAAAATAATAAAAAAATTTAAACCAAAATAAAATAAAATAAAAACCTAAACTAAAACCTAAACCTTAACATAAACTAAAAAGAAAATAAAATAAAAAATAAAAACTAAAATAAAATAAAATAAATAGAAACCTAAACTAAACTTAAAAAAATAAAATAAAAACTAAACCTAAAATAAAAATAAAATAAACATAAAATAAAGTAAAATAAAAACTAAATAAAAACTAAAACCTAAAAAATAAACCTAAAATTAAATAAAAAATAAAACCCAAACCCTAAACTAAAAGAAATCTAAACCTAAAATAAAAATAAAATAAACCTAAACTTAAACTAAAATAAATTAAACTAAAATAAATAAAACCTAAACCTAAACCTAAAATAAACTAAACCTAAACATAAACCTAAACCCTAAATAAAATAAAATAAACTAAAAATAAACCTAAACATAAACTAAAAAAAAAACCTAAAATAAAAACCTAAAACCTGAACATAAAAAAATAAAATAAAAACCTAAACCTAAAAATAAAAATAAAAAATAAAACCTAAACCTAAAAAATAAAATAAAAATAAAACTAAAGTCAAAATAAACCTAAACCTAAACCTAAATAAAAAAAACTAAATTAAAAAAGAAAAATTAAAATAAATAAACCTAAAATAATTAAACTAAACAAAATAAAAATAAAAATAAACCTAAATAAAAATAAAAAATAAAGTAAACTAAAATAAATAAAAAATAAACTAAATAAATCAAATAAACCTAAACCTAGGAGTTTACTTAATTTTAAAAAACTAAAAAAATAAAAAAATAAAATAAAAATTCTAACGCTAAACCCTACACCTTAAAACCCTAAACCCCAAACCCTAAACCCTTAACCCTAAACCGTAAACCATAAACCCTAAGCCCTAAAACCTATAAACCTAAACCCTAAACCCTAAACCCCAAACCCTAAACCCTAAACTCTAAACCCTAAAAGCTTATAAACCTAAACCTAAACTAAATAAAACCTAAAAATAAAATAAATAAAAAAACCTAAACCAAAATAAAATAAAAAATAAAATAAAATAAAAAACTAAACTAAAACTTAAACCTAAACCTAAACTTAAAAATATATAAAATAAAAAATAAAAACTAAATGTAAAATAAAAATAAAATAAACCTAAAATAAAATTAAAACTAAATGAAAACCTAAACCTTAAAAATAAACCTAAAAATAAATAAAAAAATAAAGCCTAAACCCTAAACTAAAAAAAACCCAAAACCTAAAATAAACAAAATAAAATAAGCCTAAACTGAAACTAAAATAAAGTAAACTAAAATAAACTAATCTAAAATAAATAAAACCTAAACCTAATCCCTAAACTAAAAATGCTTAAACCTAAACTCGAAAATAAAACCTAAAATTAAATCTAAAATAAAAACCAAAATGAAAAAAATAAAATAAAATAAATTAAACTAAAAAATAAGCATAAATCTAATTATAAACCTAAAAACTAAACTTAAATAAAAAACTTAATATAAAATAAATAAACTAAACTAAATAATAATGAAAAATAAACCTAAATAAAAATAAAAAATAAAATAATAAACTAAAATAAATAAAAAATAAACTAAATAAACTAAATCAACCTAAACCTATGGGTTTACTTAATTTAAAATAAAAAAAACCCTAAAACCTAAACCCTAAATCCTAAACCCTAAACCCTAAACCCTAAACCCTAAAACAAACCCTAAACCTACCATACTAACTCCTAAACCCCAAACCCTAAACCCAAACCCTCCCTCCCTAAAATAATACTTAAACCTAAACTCCTCCCACCCTAAACCCTAAACCCTACCTAAACTCCTAAACCCTAAACCTAAACCAACTCCACCTAAACCCTAAACCTATCCTAAACCCTAAACCTCCCTAAAATTGAAAACCTAAACCTAAACTAAATAAACTTAATAATAATTGAAATGTAAACCTAAACAAAAATAATAATAAAATAGAATAAAAACCTAAACTAAAACCTAAACTTAAACTTCAAAAAAAAAATTAAAATAGATTAAAATAACATAAATAAAAACCTAAATTAATGTAAAAATTAAATTAAACCTTAGAATAAACACCTAAATAAAATAAAAACTAAATGTAAAATAAAAACAAAATAAAATAAAATAAAAACTAAATAAAAACCTAAAAAAATTAAACCTAAAAATAAAACATAAAAATAAAAAAAAAATAAAACATAATCCCTAAACTAAAAAAATAAACCTAAACCTAAAATAAAATTAAAATAAACCTAAACCTAAACTAAAATAAAATAACTAAAATAAATAAAACTTAAACTTAAACCTAAAATAAACTAAACCTAAACTCAAACCAAAACTAAATAAAATAAAATAAACTAAAACTAAACCTAAACCTAAAATAAGAAATAAAACATTAAAAAACCTAAAATCTAAACCTAAAAAAATAAGATAAAAACATAAACCTTAACCTAAAATAAAAAATAAAACCTAAACCTAAAAAAATAAAATAAAAATAAAACTTAAGTAAAAAAAAATAACATAAACTAAACCTAAAAAATAAACAAAATAAAAAACCTAAACTAAAATAAATAAATCTAAAATAAATAATCTAAACTAAATAAAAATAAAAAATAAACCTAAATAAAAATAAAAAGTAAAATAAACTAAAATAAATAATAAAAACTAAATACACTAAATAATCCTAAACCTACCAATTTACTTAATTTTAAAAAAACCTACTAAACCTAAACCTAAACTAAAACCCTAAACACCCTAACTTAAATCAACCTAAACCTAACCTAACCTCCAACTTTAAACCCTAAACTCCCTAAACAAATCCTCAACCTTAAACCTAACCTAAAGCAACCTAAACTAACCTAAAAACCTAAACTTTAAACCCTAAACTCTAAATCCTAAACTTAAACCTAAACTAAAACCCTAAAACCCTAAACCTAAACTAAATAAAACCTAATAATAAAATAAATAAAAAACCTAGGCCTAAATAAAATAAAATAAATAAAATAAAAATAAAACCTAAACTAAAACCTAAAAATAAAATAAATCAAAAAATAAAAATAAATTAAAATAAAATAAATAAAAACCTAAACTTAACTAAAAAAATAAAATAAACCTAAGAATAAAAAACCTAAATAAAATAAAAATTAAACATAAAATAAAAATAAGATAAACCTAAAATAAAAAAAATAAAACTAAATAAAAACCTAAACCTAAAAAATAAACCTAAAAATAAATAAAAAATAAAACCTAAACCCTAAACTAAAAAAAAAGCTAAACCTAAAATAAATATGAAATAAATAAAATAAAATAAACCTAAACCTAAACTAAAATAAACTAAACTAAAATAAATAAAACCTAAACCAAAACTTAAAATAAACTAAACCTAAACCTAAAGCTAAACTAAATAAAATAAAATAAACTAAAAATAAACCTAAACCTAAACTAAAAAAATAAAACATAAAAATAAACCTAAAACAAAAACCTAAAATCTAAACCTAATAAAATAAAATAAAAACCTAAACCTAAAATAATATAAAAAATAAAACCAAAACCTTAAAAATAAAATAAAAATAAAACTCAACTAAAAAAATAAACCTAAACCTAAAAAATTGATTAAAATAACAAACTTAAACTAAAATAAATAAACTTAAATAAAAATTAAAAAAATAAAATAAACTCAAATAAATAAATAAAATTAAATAAACAAAGTAAACTTAAACTTAATGATTCACTTTATTTAAAAAAGAAACCCTAAACCCTAAATCTTAAACCCTAAACACTAAACCCTAAAACTAACCCTAAACCCTAAACCCAAAACCTAAACCTAAACCCTAAACCCTAAACCCTAAACCCTAAACCCTAAACCCTAAACGCTAAGCCCTAACCTTAAAACCTAAAACCCTAAACCCTAAGCCCTAAACCCTAAACTCTAAAACCCTAAACCCTAATCTAAACCTAAACTAAACTAACCTAAACCTAAACCTCTAAACTAAACCATAAACCCTAAACTAACCCTAAATCTTAAACCCTGAACTATCCCTAAACCATAAACCCTAAACTAACCTTAAACCCTAAGAATGTACAGAACCTTGAGGGCAGGAACATCACCATCAACTAGGTTCAATCAAGATCTATGGGCAGGAGCAGCATGAGTGGTGGTGGGGATCTGGCTGTGGATATGGAGGTGGTGGTCGAGTAGTCATGGTTATCGACAAGAGGATGAGAGGTTACGGGGTGGCGTAAGGAGAGATTGGGGATATCATGGTGGATACCGCTACTCGAGAGGTGGGGATGGTTTTGATGGAAACTGGAGAAACTGAAGAACAATCGATTCGATCGATTGCTTATGGAAATGTGTCTTTTCACTAAAGGAAGTTCAACTTATCCATGGTTTTTGATTTGCTCTATGTGTGCTCATTTTTGAACTATGACATCACTTCTGTCTTAGAAAACTTGGGGTGTTACTTGGTTGATAAAATTGAAAGAAGAAATGTTGAATATGAATTTATTCTTTGTTAAACAAAAACTTAAACCCTAAAGACTAAACCCTAAACTCTAAACCCTAAACTAAAACTTAAACCCTAAACTAAAACTTAAACCCTAAACATAATACCTAAACCCTAAACCCAAAACCCTAAATGCTAAACCCTAAACACTAAACTAACCTTAAAACCTAAACCCTAAAAACCTAAAAACTTAAACCTAAATATAAAATAAATAAAAAAACCTAAACAAAAATAAAATAAAAAATAAAATAAAATAAAACATCAACTAAAACCTAAACCTAAACCTAAACCTAAAAAGAAAATAAAATAAAAAACTAAAACTAAAATAAATAAAAGCCTAAACTAAACTAAAAAAATTAAAACTTAAATAAAATAAACCTAAAATAAAAAATATAAACCTAAAATAAAATAAAATTAAATTAAATAAAAACCTAAACCTAGAAAATAAACCAAAAATAGATAAAAACTAAAACCTAAACCCTAAGCTAAAAAAAATCTAAGTGTAAAATGAAAATAAAATGAATAAAATAAAATAAACCTAAACTAAAATAAATTAAACAAAAATAAATAAAACCTAAACTTAAACCTCAAATAAACTAAACCTAAACCTAATCCTAAAGTAAATAAAAAGAAAAAATAAACCTAAATATAAATAAAAAAGTAAAATAAACTCAAATAAATTATAAATAAACTAAATAAAGTAAATAAACCAAAACTTACCGGTTTACTTAATTTTAAAAAAACCCTAAATCATAAATTGTAAACCCTAAACCCTAACCATAAAACTAACCCTAAACTCTAAATCCTAAACTTATAACCCTAAACCCTAAATCCTAAAACCCTAAACCCTAAACCCTAAACCATAAATTGTAAACCTTAAACCCTAAACCATAAACCCTAAACCTTAAACCCTAAACCCTAAACTTTAAGCTAACCCTAAACCCTAAACTTTGAATAAAGATGTCATTAGGAGTAGATCTAAAGAATAACCTAATTATAACATAGTTATGGTAGCTAACGAAAATGCCTTCAAAAGATTTTCCCTTGACTATTACTGATCTGAATACTTTAAACCCTAACCATAAATCATATTATATTACCATATATTACAGTATAATGTAGCATCATATATTTGAGCATGTAGTGATGTGTTTTTGGATGTTATAAGATGTTTTGAAATGTTTTATTATATTATGGTATTGTGCCTTATAGTCTATATTAATATAAATCATAAAAATATTGATTTAATAAATCAATGATGAAATTTGTTAAATTTGAAGTGGGAATTAGGTTGTAACCAAAGGTGTGCACCACTTGTAGTCTAAAAAAAGTAAGATTTTATGTTCAAAATAAATATTATATGTTGTAGCATAGTATAGCATCATATATCATACTATATTGTTCTGTGCATTTTAAATTCTTTTAGTATTTTATAATCATGCAGTCGAGCCTACACTTTGATTATTTATAAAAATGTTGATTTAGACTTTAAAATGGTGGAATTTGGCCAAATTCATAATAGGTAGAGCATGTCATCATAATATTTTGTTTCAATTTAAAATGTGTAAGTGATACAACTAAAATATATAGTTTTTTATTATTTAGATTAATTTTATGATTTTTTATCTTAAGAAATCCCTTGTGATGTGATATGCAATATAACATAATATAATATGTTATAGTGTATTATAATATAGGATGCCATAACATAGTGTAGCATCATGCATTATAGCATACTATTGTGTATTACTACTTATTGTTTAGCATATTTTAGTTTGTTATAGTATGATGTAGTAGAGTTTGTACTAGTATGATTCATAAAAATACTGATTTATAGGCTGAGATGATGGGTTTGGCCAAATTTAAGGTAAGCTTTAGGGAACATCATTAGGGGTGTGCTATGGTGTGTTATTTTATCAAAAGAATAGAATTTTGCATCCAAAATAAATGTTCATTTTTCAACCAAATTTTATAAATTTTTTGTTTAAAGTCATTCATTTTAAGGTGTAATGTAAGATAATATAATATATGAAAGCATATTAAAATATAATGTACATAACAATATAACTTCACATATATATGAATGTGGTGGTCTGTTACTAAATGTTATTGTACATTTTAGTATGTTTTACCTTTGCTATAATACATTAGGTCAAAGCTCATAAAAATGTTAATTTGAAGGTTGAGATGGAAGAATTTGGCCAAATTCACAGCACACACCAAGAAGCAACACCAAAATTATGCTATTTTGTATAATTTCTAATAAAAATAATAATAATTTTACATCCAAAATGAACATTATTCATATTTTGAGAAAATTTTGTTATTTGTTCCTTTTAGATAATATATTAAATTATAGCAAATTAAAAATTAACACCATATATTATAATATAATAAATTATGTTAATTCACACTATAATATGTTTAGCATGATATTGTATAGTTAGTTTGAGCTTGCACTATCACAAATCATAAAATATTGATTACAATGTTAAGATGATGTAATTTGAATGAATTTAATATTAGGCAAGAAGTATTAAAGGTGTGCAAAAGAGAAGAAATAAGATTTGATGAGAATTCCATGTAAAGTACATGGAGGGAGATCCACTAGGGGATCACACATGCATTGGACATGACATGTGAGGGGTCTATGTCAAGGTCATAGAAGAAGAAAATCTGTTGGGGATAAGGTCTGAATTTGATTTGATATATGATTTGTAGAAAGAAGATCCACTGGGGATAAGAATCTATAATCCATTGGGGATTAAGATTGAATCAACTTTAATTTGTTCTATTTTAATTAATGTGGAGGCGTATCTACTTGAGATATGGGCTCAAGTCCACTAGAGATCGGGTATATGAACCTTCCACTAGGGAAGAAGGTTCAGGCTATCCGTTAGGGATTGAGATTTGAGTTTGATTTCATAGATTTGTTTGGGAATGTATCCACTGGGAATAAGAGTATGGTTGGATTTCTTTGATTTTGACTTTACTATGGAAGTTATTTTAATTTTTCTCCACTAGGAAGGTTAGTTTTGAATTTGATTTGTTTGCTTGACTTGTTTATATATGATTAGGGGCTCCACTGGGGAGAAGGGTGTGATTTAACTTGACTGGGGAATTAGATTTGGTTTAATTTAATCTGAGTAAGTGTATGGACCCTGTCAGTGTGCGATGGACCCACTAAGAAGGGGCTATATCAGCCTTGACCTACCTCTGGTTTACAAATACAAAGAGATAGTCTACCAGCTGTGGGGTAGAGCTAGCCAACCTATGGTGTTGCCTTTCAGTGTGCAACAGCCGTGCTAGGAAGAAGGCATAGTAGACTTACATCTTCTAAAATGAGGAACAACCACTAGGGTGACCTGTTAGATGTACAATAAATTGAACCTGACCTAGGGTGACTATTGAGTGAATATTACTAGGCACTTATGTTAACTCAAAAGTAGTTAGAATTAATGGTATCTTAATTTCATATGATTTAATATGGTTTGTTTGATTTAGTTTGATTTCAAAATGAGGGCATATCTGTTGGGGATGTGAGCTCGATAAAATTTGATAGATTTAATTTATGGACCATGTCGGTGTGCGATGAACCCACTAAGAAGGGGCTATATCAGAGTTGACCTATCTAAGATTTATAAATCAAAAAGGATATTCTACTAGTGTGGTAGAGCTAGCCAATCTAAGAGGTTGCCTTTTGTGCAACATCTATGCTAGAAGATGTGCACTTACATCTTCTAAAGGTGGAACAACTACCGGGTGACCTATTGGTAGCACAAAAAATTGAACCTAACTTAGGGTGACTACTGAGTGAATGCCCCTGAGAACTTATATCAACTCAAGAGTAGTCAGGAAATTCAAATAAGGAGTTTTGCTGACACAACCATAAAGATAGGATGTTTGCTTGAGAAAAGGTACCGCTAGAGGTGTCCTGTTAATCCACAAGTGAATATATATTTTATTTATATTTTTGTGTGGACCCTATTGATGTGTGAGGGACCACACTAAGAAGGAGCTATGTAGGCCTTGACCTATCTCATATTTAATGGACCAAAGGAGAATCTGCACATCCACAAGATAGATTCTCCAACTATATGGGTGATTAATAGAAAAGTAGAACTATCTAATCCGATAGTAACCTGGGTAGTGTCTAAATGGGAACGCAAAGGATGTGATCCAAATAAAGTGCCCACTAGGGAGGTGCTGCTAGTGGTATTGTCCTGAGCCCTAGAAAAGAAAGCCTATAGGTTTACGGTGGCCAACTCAAGGAGAAAGCATAGTAGACTTAGATCTGCCATGAGTGGTGTATCCTAAGGTGCGAGAACCAACGAACCTAAGGTGTATCCATCTGCATGGTGATAACGAACTAACCTAAGGTGTCCGTAAGTATGCAACAATCAATTTGGAAAGAAAGCATGTAGGCTTACAACTTTCCAAGTTGAACTGATCATCGGGATAATCTATCATCTGCGGGACAGATGCAATCGGACCTAGAGTGACTACTAAGTGGAGATCACTGAGGAATTACTAGGTCCAGACTTAAAGTATCCAAGAGGGAAGGAGCCATTAGGGGACTTATCCTAAACCTCAAATATACTCAACCCAGAATAAGCTAATCCAAGAAGAAAGTGCGACTCACATCCTCTTAAATGAAGCCAACAAAAGCTTAACCACCATGCATTAAGGCCTACCAAACTAACAAGGTGCTCATCCTGTACAAAGGGACAAGTAAAGAAGGAAAGCATAGTGACTTACATCCTCCAAAGCAAGAAGACCACTGGTGACACACTAGACATTCACTACCTGCAACTATTGAAGTGAGTATCAGGGAATTATCTCAACTCGTGAGAAAAAAAATATATGTCTATTTTATATGTGTGTGTATTATGTTGTCGATGAAGGATGCCGTTCCTTACACCTAACCTAAACACATCAAGATTCAAACAAGAATACTAACATGGAAGAGATTGAATTCAAAATGGAATTTTCATTGATGATAATTATTTTCAAACATGATTTATAATATTTCTTAAGAGCCCATTGAAAGCATTGGGCACTCTCCTTATGATTAATAACGATAAGATCCTCCTTGGTAGGCCTTCTATGGCAAAAGGGCCTTTCCAAGTGGGTTCAAACTTTCCT
This sequence comes from Cymbidium sinense, assembly GCA_021442155.1. NCBI lineage: Eukaryota > Viridiplantae > Streptophyta > Magnoliopsida > Asparagales > Orchidaceae > Cymbidium > Cymbidium sinense. The sequence goes on along the minus strand of CM038214.1, from coordinate 276,756,253 downwards.
ACCATCTTATGATGGGCAATAATCGGTCTCCTTAAAACTAAAATAAGATCTCTTACTTGAAATTCTCTAGGGCAAACCAACTTGTTGTGAGCTTGAATCATTTTAGCTTTGTACAACTTGAAGTTTTAGCATGCTCACAGGTGTTTCTCCTCCAAACCTTTGAGTTCTTCTAACTGTAACTTGGTATTTTTCTCTATTGTGATCTTGCTACCCACAACTATCCTTAGTGATAGGAGTTGGACTTCTAATGGTAAGACTTGGACCCATACACTAAGGAGAAAGGTATCTTGAGTTGGAGTTCTATATGTGGTGGTAGGCCCACAAGACTTTAACTAACTTCATTATTATATTATTATGGTGTCTTCTTTAGTATATAGATGAGAGTTTTGTTGATGGATTTTGCTAAGCCATTTTCCATCAGGTAGTTGATGGTAGAATATCTCCAATCTATGTTGTGTCTCTGAGAAAATTTGGTGATCTCGATGCTCTTGAATGCAGTACCATTATCAGATATAATTCATCAAGGCACTCCAAACTTATATATGATATGGTTCCTAAAAAAATGGAACACATGCTAAGCTATGATCTGCTTGAGAGGGATTGCCTTCACCCATTTGGAAAAGTAGTCAGTAGCTGCTAAGATGAACCGATGACCCTTAGATGTAGGAGGATCAATCAGACCCATTATGTCAGTACCCCAACACTCGAATGGCCATGAGGCCAATGTAAGATGTAGAATTTTGGGTGGTTGGTGTAGGACCACACCATATATTTGACAATGGTGGCATAGCCTATCCATATCCATGTAATCTTTGATCATCGACAACTTGTAGATGTAGAATCCTAGTATCTTGATCTTGGTTTTCATCTTTGACCGGTTTGGTTGGCTCCACATAATCCTGAGTGGACCTCAGTCAAGATCTTATGGGCTTCATGCTTTTCTAAGCAACGTAACCACATATGATCGAAAGATCGTTGGTATAAGACACCATCCACAAGAGCATAGGATAGTGCTCTATGCTTCATCTGATGGTTTGGGACTTCTCTTGAGGTAGTTTGCCTTTATTTAGGTAATCCATGAATGGTTTCCTCCAATATAACTCCTCATCCTTCTTAGCAATGGAAACCTCCCCTTCAAGAGTACTTTTTGATGAGTTTAATATCAATAAGGGATAAGACTTGTCTATTTTGGACCTTATTGATATGTACTCATCCTCTGGACATGGCAACTCATTAGCAAGCTTGGCTAAAGCATACATTATGACATTCTCTCCTTGAGGAATCTTATAAATGGTAACCTCAGGATTTGGGCCAATAACTCTAAGGTGTACTTTCCATAGTGATAGAGCTTGGACTTTATAACTTTATAGGACCAAACATTTGGTTAATAACTAGCTGAGAATCCTCGAAGATGTTGATGCTAGATGCATAGAGTAATGGATAACTACAAATTGACAATCAGAGCCTCATATTCAGCTTCATTGTTGGTTCAAGATTAGATAAATAATATGAGAATATCTTCACATTGTGGTATGGAGTTAACAGAACTATTCTACTCGCGCCTTTCTTGGAATAGTAGATTGTGGTTCTTCTCCTCTTTGAGAGGAAGCCGCACCATTAAAGTACATCTCCAAGCAGTGAATGCTAGTATCACCTAAGTTCATGATTTGTTCATCGGGGAGATCATCACTAAACAAAGAGTTAGCAAAAAGTGGGTGTGATGCTAAGAAATCCACTAGCACTTATCCTTTCACCGCACGGAGGGGTACGAAGGTAATGTTAAATTGCGAGAGGATCATGGACCATATGCTAACCTTGATTGCATCGGTCATGTCATGAGATCAGATTGGATTGATCCTAGAGATTAAGTTCACCTTATGAGGAATTATGTAGTGTTGTAGCTTTTGGGATGCAAAGATTAAAGTTAGGCAATGGTTCTCAATGGGTGGATAATTAGCCTCAGCAAGGATTAGACGACGGCTAAGGTAGTAGAGTGCATTTTCCTTCCCTTCATCTCGGCTTGGGCCAACAAAGCACCAAGGGAGTCATTTAATGTAGCAGTGTAAAGTATGAGCGGCTTGCCCAGGATAGGGGTTACTAGAATCGGTGGTATCATCAGCTAATGCTTGATGTCTTCGAAGGCATGCTTACACTTATCATCTCACTTGAACTTGACATTTTTTTTACAAGGGCTGAGAAAGGCTGAAATCTTCCCGACAGGTTGGATAAAAAGGATCTTAGATATGATAACTACCCTTGGAATGATCTGAGTTGAGTTAAACTTTTAGGGGGTGGCATTTCTAATATTGCCTTGATCTTCTCATGATCAATTTTGATTCCCAATTTCCCTGAAGCTACTCCGAATGCACACTTTAGGGGGCTCATTTTGAGGTTAAATTGATTTAACTGTTCAAAAATTACTCTCAAGTCAAAGAGATGGTCTTCTTTTTTCTACTTTTAATCACGAGATCATCGACATAACACTTGACTTGATGATGAATGAGTTCTTCGAACATTCAATTCATAGCCCGTTGGTATGTAGTACAAGTATTTTTAAGGATGAAAGGCATAACCTTATAACAATTGATTCCGGTCAGGGTTCTAAAAGCATTATTTCTTTCATCTTCAGGAGCCATCTTTATTTGGTTATATTCAGATGAGCCATCCATGAAATAGAAGACTGCATGATATGAGGTAATATCCACCATCAGCTTTGGGATTGATAGTGAAAATTCATCTCTTGGACATTCCCTATTAAAATTCCTAAAATCAACACATATGTGAATTTGGCCATTCTTTTTCTTAACTAGGATGATCTGGCTAACAAGGTAGGGTAGTTTCTTCCCAAATGAAGCCAACATCGATCAATTTCTTAACATCAGAAATGACCTATTGTTCTATGTCTAATGGCATGAGTCTAAGAGCTTGGTTGGTAGGCTTAGCAGTAGGCTCTATTGCTAGTTTATGGACCGCTATGTCAGGAGCCAATCCAAGCATCTCTTCATAACTCCATTCAAAGGACTCCTTAAACTCAATCAATAGCCTAACTAAGTCATTGCTTTCAATTTCATTCAACAAAGAGTTGATGTATGTCGGGCATGGATCTTCTTCGATTCTTAAGTTGATTTCCTTGTGCTTGATGGTTGACTTGATCTCTTCTTCGAACTCTAGTGGTGCATCTTTGACTTCAAAATCATCCGGATCATCTGAGGTTTCTAAGCATAGCTCTTCATATGAGTTTATGTGATTTCAAAAGAACCTATTAGATTCTAAATGATTGGTGATGACTAAGAAGTAATCGTCATCATCGACTGGACCCACTGTACCGAATCCTAGTCCTAATCTTGATTGAGAGCTTTTGAATTTATTCTTTCATATTCTTTTGAAGTAGTTTGACTTGTGATTTGACCAAGTATGTGGGATTAATCCTTTCTTTGCTAAATTATGAACACAAGGCAAGTACAAATCAAAAGGTAATTATACTAAATATTTATATGAATCATCCTCAAGTTTTACATCAACTTCTTGACTTGGGGATGATGCTCCTAGAAAGAACCTCTGAGTCTTCACACCTATGGATGACGTAGGGGTTTAGAGCTAGCCCAAACCCTGACTTATACTTTCCTTTAATCTGTTGGCTCAAATGTGCTCCAAGGGAATCTACTGCTAAGAAGAGCTGGCTGCTGTACTAACCATATAAGACTCATCCTATGAACTAATTCTAAGTCTATATGGATAGCAAGTGTACTCTTGATAGCTAGGACATATCTTCTATTGGGTGGCCAATAATGAGATTTTCCACCCCTAGGACTGCCTCTAAATTGGCCTCTTCCTCAGCCTGTTGGAGGTCAAGTCATCCTACCCACATATTAGAATGAAGTAATGAATTGTGGGTGGAATCTAATGTCAGGCTCCACTTCCTCCAACAAGTCAATTTTCGCTCCCTTTAATTTTCTTTTTCATTTTCTATTTTCTTTTCTTTTTCTTTTTCTCTTTCATTTTCATTTTCTTTTTTATATTTTTAAACTTTGGCCAAGTTCACGAGAATAGACTTGTTGATTTTGAGGGAGGTAGTAATCCACATCCTCATATATGCCAACCTCATGAACTGTAAATGGCTTGAGATCTCTTTTGACATAGTAGATAATCCCATCTCTCACAAACTTCATCCACTAATGTAGAGAGGATGGAACTATGTTGGTCTCCCAAGCAAAATGTTGAAAGATGTATCCAAGCCTATAATGTGAAACTGGTTTCGGTCTTCCAATCATCTATCTCCAAGGGCAACACTTTGGAGCCTAAGGCCTGTTGACCTCACTTTTGGAGTGTGGATTCAATCTTCCCATCTTAAAGTTAGGAGTCTTGTAGACACTAAGACTTCCTTAGTCATTAGACACTTCTAATAATTAAGTAAACACTTAACATAAGCCTAAAGACTTAGAAGGGTTAGCCATAAGATTAGGTTATGCCTTAGGGATTAGAATAATCCAGCTACCCTACAACCCAAATCCAATCCATGTTCACCTTATCAAACCAAACCTCAAGTTCAATTAAATATCAAATTAAAATCCAAATCCAAACCCAAATTCCAAAACCAAATGATTGATGCCCATGATCAAATCCAAACTTGAAACCCTTCCTAAGCCATATGACCTATCCCATGGACTTAGCCAAATCTTAATCCAAATCAATCCAAAATCAATTGATTTTTTCATAATAAATTTATATCTTCAATCATATTCTTAAATATAAATCAAATCTACATTCTAATAATCAAAACTAAATGAAACTAAAAGAAAATTAAATCAAAACCCTTCCTAGGCCATATGACCTATCCCATGGACTTAGCCAAATTTTAATCCAAATCAAGTCAAACTCAATTGATTTTCTCACAAATCAATCATATTTTCAATCATCTTTACATATTTAAACGAAATATACATTTATCATCAAAACTAAATCAAACCAAATAAAAATCCAAACCTAAGCCACATGACCCAACTTTATGGACTTAGTCAAATTCCTTCATTCCAAAACCAAAATCTACAATCATCAAGCCAAATCAAAATCAACACAAGTCAAACCCAACTTAACCCTTTTGACTTGAAATCTTCATATGCACCAAAACCCATTTGAACCCAAGCCAATTACAATTGAATTTATATATCAATCCAAAATCTATATATAAACTCAACTAAATCAAACTCAACCCAAAATCAAACCCTAAACCCAATTGGTCCACTTGACCCAAAGTGGCCAATTTGAGCCAAGTTCTAATCCTTGGATTGAACTAAGCCCATCAAAATCTCCCATCATAATATTGATCACCTAGGTTGATCTTATAAATAAAGTCAACTAAGATCATTTAACAAATTCAACCCCATTAACCCATATAAACCAAACTAGCCAAATTGCAACCTAAGCCAAATCCCTTGAAACCAATGATTCATACCAATTAAAAATCAATATTTGAATATGACTTGACCTTCAATTGAGTCAAATAAAATCCAATTGGCCCTCTTGACCCAAGTTGACCTAAATCGACCTAAAAGACCAAATTTGGTTAAATCAAAAAGTAAATCAAATTGACTGCAACTAATAGCTCAAGTTCATTCCAAATTGATTGTTGAACTTGACCAAAGCCATGATTTGACCTAATTGATTGACCTACTTAGCCAAATTGACATAAAGGTTCAGTTGGCCAAATCTAAATTAATTGAAAGCAAATGCTACAATCATCTTCAATTGGTCAACTAAACCCAAAGCAACACCCAACCCAAGCCAATTTGGCCAATTTGGACAAATTGGTCAACTTAACCCATTTGACCCAAATGGATTCAATTGAGCCAAAATCAAATCTAAGAAAACTAAACCAAACCAATTGAACAAAAACTTTCCAAATGATCATATGAACTTGACCCAACCCTTGGTTTGACCCAATTTGATCAATTGGTCAACTTGACCCAACCTAACCTAATTTGACCTAAATGAGTCAAATTAAGCCATACCTAACCAAATCAACTCCATTTAACTTGAAATTTGGGCTAAACCACTTTTGGTTCATTTCAAATCTGCCCAAATCAAGTCTAATGTCAAATGATCAATCTACCCTTGGGCCAAGAGGATCACATCAAACAAATCACCCATGTAAGTGGCCATTTCCATTCCTTGGCCACTTGGTACTCTCCCAATGGTCCACCTAAGCACTAGGACACTACTTGTGATGGAGGTGAAATCACCGAACCCTCCCCATTGGAGCATTTGAAACCCTATAGGGCACCCATGATTCCTCTTTGCCTGCCACATCCACACCTTCAACCAACCAAGCTGAGGCAACACACCTCCTCTCTGCCACCCATGACTCCATGAGATGGCCGAAGGGCCCTTAGAAGCCAAACCCGATCCCACCATCCGATCAAGATGAAAGGGGGTATACACCCCCTTGTTTCCACTCAAACACACACAAAATTAATTCCTCAAAGCCCTAGCTACCCAAGATGACCCACTAGATCCATTCCATAAGCTCCTAAGCACATTCCTCGATCAAAAAATGCACTTCCCATCTGTCCTGAAATAGAACACTCCCATTTTTGACCTAACTTCTCCATTTCTCCATTAAACTCAAATTAACTTTGCACACACCTTCCCTAGGCCTCATCGATAAGTTTTAAGTAGCCAATCAGGCTAAGCCATGTGGAAAGTGTGCCGTGTCAGCACGCCAGATGGCGCCAACAGGATTAGGCTTTAATTAGGCTTAATTAATCATTTTTAATGGCTGAAACTTCTAAAAATCATAGAGAAATAAAAAATGCAAATAAATACTCATTTTAAAGGTATTTCAAAGGAGAATTAATTAAAAATGACCTTAACTAATTTTGAATAGTAATTAAGGTTTAATTACAAAATTTATTAGCTTAATTACTCCTTAATTACTTGAGCAATTAATCCCAAATTTTGTGGGTTAATTTAATGTGATGACCTCTGCCTCCCATGATTTTCTTCAGATTCATTGCTCACTTAATAAGGAAAATTGACTAATGAAACCTTAACTACTCTTTTATGTTAATTAATGATTAAATAATCCCATGAATAGTAACAAATTGGTTAATTAAGTTTATTAATCATTGTTCAATAGTAAGTGAGCAATGGAATAGAGTTGGGACCCCTTTCCCTAGTTCATTTCACCCTTTTTTAAAATGTAATTAATTAAGATTTAACTAATTAAGTAAATCACATAATCAAATTGAAATCATAATCACATCAGACCTTAATTAATTAAATCATGGGGTAGATCTTTAGGTGTTTAATAACCTAAAAGAGTTTACTGAAACTATGGTTAGTCCACATGTGTGGGAAATCCTTAAAAGTAATTAATTAACTCCCTTATTCTAATTAACTATTAATCAAGAGCCAATTGCATCAGGCCTCTTTTATTTCCTAGGATCATTGCAAGTTTATTTTCCGTGCATATCATGTTGGCATAATTATTTATTTAATTACTTTAGGTGACATAGGTAAGTTAATTCATCTAATTAAGGGTTCAACTTAATTAATCCATAAAATCAACTTAATTACATTTCCTTAAATTAAATTAACTCACTAATGTGGGAATGGGTTTAAAATAAGTTATGATATCTCTTTTCCTCTTTAAATCAATTTCAAATCCAAAACATAATTAATAAAGAAGCTTTGGCTTGCTTTAAATAATCTTATTTGATTTGATTGTCCTTAAGAACTAGTTTGGTTGAATGAATCACATGCAAATAATTGATTGTCCTCTTTCCAATCATGTTAAATTTAGTATGTCATTTGAATTCATGCATCCATCTTTTCAAAATCAAGTAAAATAAAATGGATTTCCTTTATGTAAGCTTGCATGTGTTGATTTAATTTAATATATGCGTTGCTATTATCACTATTAAATCTAAATGTATTTTTTGAAAAGCTTATAAATGAATAATAATATGTGTTATGATGCTAGTTATAAATACATAAGAAATGCATGTGCATATAGAATAAGTGTATGAATGTTGAGTTCTCTTTCCTCTATTCATGTGTTGATCTATATAAGATTGAATGATAATGGGTATATAGTCTAGAGATCCCGGGAACATGAGGCTTTAGCTAGCCCCAAGGAGTTCATTTGATTACCTGGCTTCCCTGCTTTAACAATGACACATACCCATTTGATTTCATTCATATGTATTTCAACATTAGAATTTGGATAGAGCTTTAATTAATATATATAAATGATTCAATAAAAGAAAATATACAATCTTTGCATGGTTTTCTTTCCCTCATTTACATATACATCCATGTGTGTCCAAGAAAAGCAAGTATATAGTCTGGACATCTCGAATACGAGGCTATAGTTAGCCCTAAGGAGGTCATTTGATTACCTCACTTCCTTGGTTTAACAATGACACATACTTGCCTATATCTTTGTACATGTACATGTATATGTGATTAGTGAATGGAAATCCCATTTTACATTAAAATTGCATGCATTCATAATTGACTAAGTGGTTGAATTAATTAGCCATATGATTTGGAGCTTACATCCTATGTTCATTTATACAAATTTACATATGTTTGAATACAAATGGGTATATAGTTAGGACATCGAGAATATGAGGCTTTAGCAAGATCCAAGGAGGTCATTTGATTACCTCACTTCCTTGGTTTAACGATATTTAATTTCATTCTTATGTCCATTTTTATTTAATTTCCCAAAACCCTAAACCCTAAAATTTAAAAAAAAAAAACATAAACCCTAAATCCTAAACCTTAAACCCTAAACACTAAAAACTAAACCTATAACCTTAAACTTGAAATGCCAAAAAACTCTAATCCCCAACCGTAAGCCCTAAACCCTAAAAGCATAAACCCTAAAACCCTAAACTCTAAACCCTAAAACCTAAACCCTAAACCCTAACCCTAAACCATAAACCCTAAACCCCAAACCCTAAACCTAAACCAAAAGTAACTAAATAAATAAACCTAAACCCTAAAACATAATAAACCTAAACCTAAACCTTAAGAATGGGAAAACCTTAATGACAGGAACATCACCTCAACCCCTCTAGATCAGTGAGGTTAAGGCGGTGGCGATTATGGCGATGGTGGGGATCCAGGTGCAAGTGGATATGGAAGTGGTGGTCGAGTAGTGGTGGTGGAGGAGGCGATGGAGGTTACAATTGTGGTGGTGGCGGAGGAGATCGGGATATGATGGTGGATCTGCTACTCGAGAGGTGGTGGTTCTAATGGGAACGGAGAAAATAGAAGCGTGATCCGATCTACTACTTATGGCTGTCTTTCTGTAGAGACAATTCTAGTTATCTAGGGTTTTTGATTTTCTCTATGCATGCTCATTTTTTATCTATGTCATCGCTTGTGTCTTAGAAAACTTGGTGTGTTGCTTGGTTGATAAAATCAAAAACAACAAATGTTGAATATGAATTTGTTCGCTGCTAAAAAAAACCATAAACCATAAACCCTAAACTAAAACTTGAACCCTAAACCTAAAACCTAAACCCTAAACTCTAAAAACCCAAAACCCAAAACCCTAATAACCATAAACCCTAAAACCCTAAACCATAAATCGTAAACCCCAAAACATAAACCCTAAACTAACCCTAAACCTTAAACTCTAAAAAGCTAAAAACCTAAATCTAAACTAAATAAAACCTAAAAATAAAATAAATAAATAAACTTAAACCAAAATAAAATAAAATAAATAAAATAAAATAAAACTAAAACTAAAACCTAAACTTAAACCTAAAAAGAAAATAAAATAAAAAATAAAAACTAAACAAAGATAAAATAAAGAAAAACTAAATAAAAACCTATACAAAAAAAAAACCTAAAAATAAATAAAATAAGTAAAAAAAACTTTAAAAAAATGAAACCATAAAAGAAACCTAAACTAAAATAAATAAAACCCAAACCTAAACTTAAAATAAAGTAAACCTAAACCCTAAACTAAATAAAATAAAATAAACTAAAAAATAAAACCCATAAATAAACCTAAAATGAAAACCTAAAACCTAAAGCAATAAGATAAAAACCTAAACCTAAAAATAAAAATAAAACATAAACCTAAAAAAATAAATAAAAATAAAACCAAACAAAAAAATAAACATAAAATAAATTAAAATAAAAAAACCTTAAAAAGTAAATAATCAAACTAAATAAAAAAAAATAAACCTAAATAAATAAAATAAAATAAACTAAAATAAATAAATACTAAACTAAATAAACTAATATCAGTTTATTTTTTTTTTTAAAAAACCTAAACTAAACCCAAACCCTAATTCCTAAACATTAAAGCCTCCCTAAACCCACAACCAACTTGACCTACCTAAACTAAACTAAATCTAAACTAACCTCTAAACACACCACCCTAAACCCAACCCAAACCTAAAACCTAACCCTAATAAACATTAAATCATCTTTTAACCTCTAACCCTAACTCCCATTCTACCCTAAACTTCTAAACCACTACCCACTCCACCCTAACCCTAAAAAAACTCTTAAACTTTCCTTACCCTAAACTAAACCCTCCCTTAAACCTAAACCTAACCAGTAAACTTGAAACCCAAACCCTACTACTAAACCAACCTTCTCAACCTAAACCTAAACCTAAACCCTAAACCCTAAAGCCTAAAGCCTAAACCCTAAACATTAAACCCCTAAACTGTAAAACCCTATACTCCGAAACCCTAAACCCTAAACCCTACCCTAAACTATAAACCCCAAACCCTAAAAACCTAAAAACCTAAACCTAAACTAAATAAAACCTAAAACTAAAATAAATAAATAAAACTAAACCTAAATAAAATAAAAATTAAAATAAAATAAAAACCTAAACTAAAACTTAAAACTAAACCTAAAAATAAAATAAAATTAACAAATAAAAATAAACTAAAATAAATAAATAAAAACCTAAACTAAACTAAAAATAAAAAAATAAACCTACGAATAAAAAACCTAAATAAAATTAAACTAAAATAAAATAAAATAATAGCTAAATAAAACCTACACCTAAAAACTAATCCTAAAAATAAATAATAAATAAAGCCTAAACCCTAAACTAAAAAAAACTTAAACCTTATAATAAAAAATAAAATAAAATAAAATAAATCTAAACCTAAACTAAAATAAATAAAACCTAAATTAAACCTAAAAAAACTAAACCTAAACCCAAAACTAAATAAGATAAAATAAACTAAAATTAAACCTAAACCTAAACTAGAAAATAAAACAAAAAAAAACCAAAACAAAACCTAAAACCTAAAACCTAAATTGAAGAAAATAAAATAAAAACTTAAACCTAAACCTAAAAATAAAATATAAAACCAAACCTCAAAATTAAAATTAAAATAAAACTCAACTAAATAATATACCTAAACCTAAACCTAAAACCAAAAAATAAACTAACATAAAAAACCTAAACTAGAATAAAAAAATCTAAAACAAATAAACTAATATAAATAAAAATAAAAAGTAAACATAAAAAATAAAAAATAAAACAAATTAAAATACATAAATATAAACTAAATAAACTAAATAAACAAAAGAACAAATATTGAATATGAATTTATTCTCTATTAAAAAAAACCAAAAACCGTAAACCCTAAACTAAAACCTGAACCTTAAACCTAAAACCCAAACCCTAAACCCTAAACCCTGAACACTAAGAACCTTAAACCCAAAAGTTTAAACCCAAAACTCAAAACCCTAAAACCTTAATTCCTAAACACTAAACTATAAAACCTAAACCGTAAACCCTAAACCCAAAAAAGAAACCCTAAACCCTAAACTAACCCTAAACCCTAAACCTTAAAAAGTTATAAGCCTAAACCTAAACTAACTAAAAATTAAAAATAAAATAAATAAAAAAATCAAAATCAAAATAAAATAAAAAAACATAACCTAAAACCTAAACCTACTAAACCTTAGCCTAAACCTAAAAAAAATAAAATAGAGAAAAAAATAAACTAAAATAAAATAAATAAAAACCTTAACTAAACAAAAAATAAATAAAAAACCTAAATAAGATAAAACTAATCCTAAAATAAAAATGAAATAAACCTAAAATAAAATAAAATAAAAACTAAATAAAAACCTAAACCTAAACAATAAACTTATAAATAAATAAAAAACAAAACCTAAACCCTAAACTAAAAAAAACCTAAACTTAAAATAAAAATAAAAGAAACCTAAACCTAAACTAAAATAAACTAAACTAAAATAAATAAAACCTAAACCTAAAACTAAAATAAACTAAACCTAAACCCTAAATTAAATAAAATAAAATAAACTAAAAATAAACCTAAACCTAAACTAAAAAATAAAACCTAAAAATAAACCTAAAACCTATACTTAAAAAAATAAAATAAAAAGCTAAATCTAAACATAAAAATAAAAAATAAAACTAAAAACTAAAAAAAATAAATAAAAATTAAACATAAAATAAATTAAAATAAAAAACCTAAACTAAAATAAATAAACCAAAAATAAATAAACAATCTAAATAAAAATATAAAATAAACTTAAATAAAAAATAAAAAAATAAAATAGTTAAAATAAAAAAACTAAATCAACATAAACATTCCAGTTTACTTAATTTAAAAGAAAAACCCTAAACCCTAAACCCTAAACTCTAAACACTAAACCCTAAACCTTAAATCCTAAACTAACCCTAAACATTAAACCCTAACCCCTAAACTGAAAACCCTAACCCTAAACCGTAAACCCTAAACTAACCCTAAACCCTAAACCACAAAATACCCTGAACCCTAAACCCTAAACTTACCCTAAACTTTAAGCTGACCTTAAACCCTAAACCCTAAACACTAAACATTAAAATCCCTAAACCTAAAAGCCTAAACCCTAAACTAAAATACTAAACCCAAAACCTTAAACCCTAAATGCTAAACCCTAAGCATTATACTCTAAACCCTAAACATACCTTAAACCTTAAGCCAACCCTAAACCCTAAAACCCTAAACCCTAAAGCCTAAATAATAAACCTTAAACCCTAACACTAAACCCTAAACCATAAAATAATAAACCCTAAAACCTTAAACCCTAAACCCTAAACCCTAAAAACCTAAAACCTAAATCTAAACTAAATAAAACCTAGAAGTAAAAAAAAATAAAAAAACTAAACCTAAATAAAATAAAAATAAAAAAAATAAAATGCTAAACTTAAACCTAAAAATAAAATAAAATAAACTAATATAAAATAAATAAGGACCTATACTAAACTTAAAATAAAATAAACCTATGAATTAGAAACCTAAATAAAATAAAAATAAAAAAATAAAATGCTAAACTTAAACCTAAAAATAAAATAAAATAAACTAATATAAAATAAATAAGGACCTATACTAAACTTAAAATAAAATAAACCTATGAATTAGAAACCTAAATAAAATAAAAATTTAATAAACTAAAATAAAATAAAATAAAAACTAAAAAAACTTAAGCCTAAAAAACTAATCTTGGAAATAAATAAAAAATAAAACCTAAACCATAAAAAAACATAAACATAAAAAAGAATAAAAAAATAAAATAAAATAAACCTAAACCTAAACTAAAATAAGCTAAACTAAAATAAATAAAACCAAAACTTAAACCTAAAACAAACTAAACCTAAACCCTAAACTAAATAAAATAAAATAACTAAAAAAAAACTAAACCTAAACTAAAAAAAACCTAAAACCTAAACCAGAGAAAATAAAATAAAAACCTAAACTTAAACCTAAAACTAAAAAGTAAGCTAAAATAAAAAAAAACCAAAACTAAACTAAATAAGCCTAAAATAAATAAACTAAACTAAATAGAAATAAAAAATAAACATAAATAAAAATAAAAAATAAAACAAACTATAATAAATAAAAAATAAACTAAATAAACAAAAGAAAAATGTTGAATTTGAATTTATTCTCTATTAATAAAAAACCCAAAACCCTAAATTAAAGCTGAAACTGTAAACCCAAAACCTAAATCCTAAACCCTAAAACCCCAATCCCTAAACCCTAAACCCTAAAACCTAAAACCTAAACCCGAAACCATTAACCCAAAATAAAAAACCCCTTAAACCTTAAACCCTAAATCCTAAACCCTAAACCCTAAAACTTAAACTAACCCTGAAAACCTAAACCTAACTAAAAAAAACTTAAATATAAAATAAATAAAAAATTCTAAATTAAAATAAAATAATAAAATAAAATAAAATAAAATAATAAACTGAAACCTAAACCTAAAGCAAAACCTAAAAAAGAAAATAAAATGGTAATTAAAAACTATACTGAAATAAAATAAATAAAAACCTAAACTATACTAAAAAAATTAAAAACTTAAATAAAATAAAAATTAAACCTAAAATAAAAATAAAATAAACCTAAAATAAAATAAAATAAACCTAAATATAAACCTAAATCTAAATAATAAACCTCAAAATAAAACCTAAAAATAAATAAAAAATTAAACCTAAACCTAAGCTAAATAAGATAAACTAAACAAAAAATAAACCTAACCCTAAACTAAAAAAACAAAACCTAAAAAAATAAAATAAAAATATAAACCTAAACCTAAAAATAAAAAATGAAACCTAAACCTAAAAAATAAAATAAAAATAAAACTAAACTAAAAACAAACCTAAACTTAAAAAATAAACTGAAACAAATAAACCTAAAATAAATAAACTAAACTAAATAAAAATAAAAAATAAAATAAACTAAAATAAATAAAAAATAACTTAAATAAACCTAAACCATAAACCCTATACCTTAAAACATATGACCCAAAACCCAAAACCCAAAACCCCAAACCTTAAACCCTAAATAATAAACCCTAAACCCTAAACCCAAAACCCTAAACCTTAAAACCTAGACAATTAAAAAAATCCTAATAATAATAATAATAATAATAATAATAATAATAATAATAATAATAATAATAATCATAATAATAATAATAGCCTAAAATAAAACCTAAACCAAAACATAAACCTAAAAATATGCAAAAAAATAAAATAAAAACTAAACTAAACTAAGAATAAATAAAAACCTAAACTAAACTAAAAAATAAAATGAACCAAAAAATAAAATACCTAAATAAAATTAAAACTAACTATAAAATAAAATAAAAACTAAATAAAACCTAAACCTAAAACATATACCTAAAAGTAAAACCTAAAAATAAATAAAAAATAAAATCTAAACCCTAAACTAAAAAAAGAAAAACCTAAACCTAAGATAAACAAAATAAAATAAACCTAAATCTAAACTAAAATAAATAAAACTTAAACCTAAACCTAAAGTAAACTAAACATATCCCTAAACTAAATAAAATAAAATAAACAAAAAATAAACCTCAACCAAAATTAAAAAATAAACCTAAAAATAAACCTTAAATGAAAACCTAAAACTAAACCCAAAAAAATAAAATAAAAACCTAAAGCTAAATCTAAAAATAAAAAATAAAACCTTAACCTAAAAAATAAAATAAAATAAAAATAAAACCAAACTAAAAAATAAACATAAAATAAATTAAAATAAAAAACATAAAATAAATAAGCTAAACTAAATACAAATAAAAAATAAACCTAAATAAAAATAAAAAATAAAATAAACTAAAATTTTAAAAAAGAAATAAAATAAACATAAACATACTCGTTTACTTTTTTTTCTTAAAAAAAAACCCCTAAACTCTAAACCCTAAACCCTAAATCCTAAGCCATAAACCCTGAAACTTAAACCCCAAAATTAACCCTAAACCCTAAACCTACAGCCCTAAACCCTAAACCTTAAACCCTAAAAAGCTAAAAACCTAAGCCTAAACTAAATAAAAAATAAAAATAAAATAAAATGAAAACATAAACTAAAACCAAAACCTAAACCTAAGTAGAAAATAAAATGGAAAAAACTAAACTAAAATAAAATAAATTAAAACCTAAACTAAACTAAAAAGAATGAAAAACCTAAATAAAAAAATTAAACCTAAAATAAAGATAAAATAAAATAAAAATGAAATAAAATAAAAACTAAGTAAAACCCTAAACCTAAATAATAATCCTAAAAATAAAATTTAAAAATAATTAAAAATAAAACCTAAAAAATAAACTAAAAAAAAACTTAAACCTAAAATGAAATTAAAATATCTCTAAACCTAAACTAAAATAAACTAAACTAAAATAATTAAAACATAAACCTAAACCTAAACTAAAAAAATAAGTAAAAAAATCCTAAGATAAAAACCTAAAACTAAACCTAAGAAAATAAAAAAAACATAAACCTAAACCTAAAAATAAAAAATAAAACCTAAACCAAAAATCTAAAAATAAAAAATAAAACCTAAACCAAAAATCTAAAAATAAAAACTAAACTAAAAAAATAAACCTAAACCTAAAAAATAAACTAAACTAAATAAAAATAAAAATAAACTTAAATCAAAATAAATAATAAAATAAACTAAAATAAATAAAAATATATATTAAATAAACCTAAACCCTAAACCCTAAACCCTAAACACTAAAGCTTAAACCCTTAAAAAAAACCTTAACTAAATAAAACCTAAAAATAATAATAATAAAAAATAAAATAAAAACTAAACTAAAACCTAATCCTAATCCTAAAAATAAAATAAAATAAAACATAAAAACTAAATTAAAATAAATAAATAAAAACTTATACTAAGCTAGAAATAAATAAACCTAAAATTAATAAAAAATAAAGCAAAATAAAAATAAAATAATAAAATAATCCAAAATAAATAAAAAAAGAAACTAATAAACCTAAACCTAATATATATATATATATATATATATATATATATATATATATATATATATATATATATATATATATATATATATATATATATATATATATATATTAATTTTTTTAAATAAAATTCCCTAAACCCTAAACTCTAAACCCTAAACCCTAAACCCTAAAACTATCCCTAAACCCTAAACCATAAACCTACAACCCTAAACCCTAAACCTTAAACCCTAGAAATCTTAGACCCTAAACCTTGAACCCTAAACCCTAAAAACTAAAAACCTAAGCCTAAACTAAATAAAACTTTAAAATAAAATAAATTAAAATTTTAAAGAAAAATAAAGTAAAATAAAAACATAAACTAAAACCTAAACCTAAACATAAACCTAAAAAGAAAATAAAATGGAAAATAAAAACTAAACTAAAATTAAATAATAAAAACCTAAACTAAACTAAAAAGATAAAAAAACCTAAATAAAATAAAAATTAAACCTAAAATAAAAATAAAATAAAATAAAAACTAAAAAAAACTAAACCTAAAATAAAAATAAAATAAGCCTAAACATAAACTAAAATAAATAAAACCAAAACCTAAACCTAAAATAAACTAAACCTTAACCTAAACCTAAACTAAATAAAATAAAATAAACTAAAAGTATTCCTAAACCTAAACTAAAAAATTAAACCTAAAATAAAAACTTAAATCCTAAACCTAAAAAAATAAAATAAAAAACATAAACATAAACCTAAAAATTAAAAATAAAACCTAAAAATAAAAAATAAAATAAAAATAATACTAAACTGAAAAAAACCTAAACCTAAAAAGCAAACTAAAATAAATAAAGCTAAAATAAATAAACTAAACTAAATAAATATAAAAATAAACCTAAACCAAAATAAAAAATAAAATAAACTAAAATAAATAAAAAATAAACTAAATAAATCTAAACCCTAAACCCTAAACCCTAAAACCTACAACCCTAAACCCTAACCCTAAACCTCAAAATCTAAACCCTAAACCTCAAACTCTAAACCTTAAACCCTAAACCATTAAAAAACATAAACTAAATAAAACCTAAAAAAATAATAAAAGAAAAATAATAAAATAAAAACCTAAACTAAAACCTAAACATAGACCTAAACCTAATCCTAAACATAAAAATAAAAAACAATAAAAACTAAACTAAAATAAAATAAATAAAAACCTAAACTAAACTAAAAAATAAGATAAATCTAAAAATATAAAACCTAAATAAAATAAAATTAAAATTAAAACTAAATAAAAACCTAAACCTAAAAATTAAACCTAAAATTAAAACCTAAAAAAAAATAAAAATAAAGCCTAAACCATAAACTAAAAAAAAGAAAAATCTAAATCTAAAATAAACAAAAGAAAATAAACCTAAACCTAAACTAAAATAAACTAAACTAAAATAAATAAAACCTAAACCTAAACCTAAAATAAACTAAACCTAATCCCTAAACTAAATAAAAGAAAATAAACTAAAAATAAACCTAAACTTAAATAAAAAATAAAACCTAAACCTTAAACTGAAAAATGAAAAACCTAAACCTGAAATAAACATAAAAAAATAAACCTAAACCTAAGCTAAATTAAATAAAACTAAAATAAATTAAAATAAAAAACCTAAACTAAAATAAATAAACATAAAATAGATAAACTAAATAAAACCTAAAAGTAAAATAAATAAATAAAATCTAAACCAAACTAAAATAAAAAATAAAATAAAATAATAACATAAACTAAAACCTAAACCTAAACCCTAAAAGAAAATAAAATATTATAAAAAACTAAACTAAAATAAAATAAACATAAACTAAACTAAACTAAAAAAAAACCTAAAGAAAATAAAAACTAAACCTAAAACAAAAATAAAATAAACCTAAAATAAAAAAATAAAAAGTAAAAAAAACCTAAACCTAAACAACAAACGTAAAAATAAATAAAAAACTAAAACATAAACCCTAAACTTAAAAAAAAAACCTAAACCTAAACCTGAACTAAAATAAATAAAACGTAAACCTAAGCCTAAAATAAGCTAAACCTAAACTTAAACCTAATCAAAATAAAATAAAATAAACTAAAAATTAGCATAAATCTAAACTAAAAAATAAACCCTAAAAATAAACCTAAAATATAAACCTTAAAAAAATAAAATAAAAACATAAACCTAAGCCTAAAAATAAAAAATAAAACCTAAATCTAAAAAGTAAAATAAAAATAAAACTGAACTAAAAAATAAACCTAAACATAAAATAAATAAACCTAAAATAAATAAACTAAACTAAATAAAAATATAAATAAACCTAAATCAATACATAAAATAAAATAAAATAAATAAAAAATAAACTAAATAAACCTAAGCCTACCAATTTACTTGATTTTAAAAAAATAAATATAATAAAAAATTAAAAGAAAATTTTTTTAAAAAAAAACCCTAACCCTAACCCTAAACCTATCCCTACACCTTAAACTATAAACCCTAAAACTACACCCTAAACCCTAAACCTTAAACCCTAAAGAGCTAAAACCTAAACCTAAACTAAATAAAAACTAAAAGTAAAATAAATAAATAAATCTAAACAAAAATTAAAAAAAAATAAAAAAAATAAAAACATAAACTAAAACCTAAACGTAAATGTAAACCTAAACCTAAACCTATAAAGAAAATAAAATAAAAAATTAAACTAAACTAAAATAATAAATAAATACTAAACCTAAAATAAAATAAAATAAACATAAAATAAAATAAAATAAAATAAAATAAAATAAAAACTAAATAAAAACCTAAACTTAAGCAATAAGCCTAGAAATAAAACCTAAAAATAAATAAAATATATAACATAAACCCTAAACTACTAAAACCCTAAATCTAAAATAAAAATAAAACAAACCTAAACCTAAACTAAAATAAATACAACCTAAACTTAAACCTAAACCTACACCTAAACTTAAACTAATTAAAATAAAATAATATAAACTGAAAATAAACATAAACCTAAACTAGAAAATAAAACCTAAAAATAAACCTAAAATAAAAAACTGAAAAATAAAATAAAATAAAATCATGAACTTAAACCTAAAAATAAAAAATAAAACCAAAACCTAAAAAAATAAAATAAAATAAAACTAAACTAGAATATAAACCTAAACCTAAAAAATAAACTAAATTAAAAAACCTAAATTAAAATAAATAAACATAAAATAAATAAACTAAACTAAATCAAAATAAAAATAAACTTAAGTCAAAATAAAAATAAGATAAACTAAAATAAAAAAATTAAATAAACCTAAACTGATTCTTTTTAAAAAATAAAAATAAAATTAAAATTAAAATACCCTAAAAACCCTAATACTATCCCTAAACCTTAAACTCTAAACAAACTACCCTAAAACCCTAAACCCTAAATGCTAACCACAAGCACTA
Organism: Cymbidium sinense; assembly: GCA_021442155.1. Lineage (NCBI taxonomy): Eukaryota > Viridiplantae > Streptophyta > Magnoliopsida > Asparagales > Orchidaceae > Cymbidium > Cymbidium sinense. The sequence continues at coordinate 276,736,011 of CM038214.1, read as the reverse complement.
AAACCCTAAACCACAAACCCAAAACCTAAACTAAACTGACTAAACCTACCATAGGCCCTAAACCCTACCTAAAACCTTAGACCTACCCAACTCCAAACCATAAATCATAAACCCTTTCCTACCCTAAATGCCCCAAACCCTAAAACATAAAAACTAAAAATAAATCCTAAGAAAACTAAATAAAAAAATATGCAAATAATAATAAAATAAAACTAAACTAAACCTAAACTTAAACCTAAAATAAAATAAAATAAAAAATAAAACTAAACTCAAATAAATATAATAACCTAAATAAACTAAACTAAAAATATATATCTAAAAATAAAACCTAAATAAAATAAAACTAAATGTAAAATAAAATAAAATAAACCTAAAATAAAATAAAATAAAAATTAAATAACCTAAAAAAAATAAACCTAAAATTTAAAATAAAACTTACTAAACTAAAATAAAAAACCTAAACTTAAAATAAATAAATAAAAAACCTACTAAAATAAGTAAAACCTAAACCTAAATCTAAAATAAACTAAACCTAAAACCTAAACTAATCAAAACAAAATAAACTAAAAATAAACCTATTCCTAAACTAAAAAAATAAAACCCAAAAAAAACCTAAAATGAATACCTAAAACCTAAACCTAGAAAAATAAAATAAAATAAAAACCTAAACCTAAAAATTAAAAATAAAATAAAACCCAAGCTTGAAAAATAAAATAAAAATAAAACTAAAATAAAAAATAAACATAACCCTAAACCTAAATAAAAAATTAAACTAAAATAAAAAACCTAAACTAAAATAAATAAACTAAACTAAATAAAAATAAAAAATAAACTTAAATAAAAATAAACAAAATAAAATAAACTAAAATAAATAAAAAATAAATTAAATAAAGCTAAACTTACTAGTTCACTTAATTAAAAAAAAAGTCTTAAACCGTAAACCCTAAATCCTAAACCTCAAACCATAAACCATAAACCCTAAAACTACCCTTAAACCTACAACCCTAAACCTATAGCCCTAAACCCTAAACTCTAAATCCTAAAAGAACCCCAAACTCTAAACCAAAGTCCTTCAACTCTAAACCCTAAACCTTAAACCCTAAACCCTAAATCGTAAACCATAATCCTAACCCTAACCCTAAACCCCAAACCCTAAATCCCTAAACCTTAGACTTGAAACTAATCCTAAACCCTAAAAATCCTAAACCTTATTGCCTAAATCCTAAACCTTAAACCCTAAATCTTAAACTAAACCAAAACCCTAAACTAACCCTAAACCCTAAACCCTAAAAACATTGAACCCTAAAGCCTACACCCTAAACCTTAATGTTATAGTGGGGATCTAGAGGTGCTGGTGGATATGGAGGTGGTGGTCAAAGTAGTGGTGGTTATGGAGGTGGGAAGATGAAGGTTCTGGTCATGGTGGCGAGAGGAAGATCGGGGATATGATGGCGAATCCCACTACTAAAGAGGTGGGGGTGGTTCTGATGGGAACTAGAGAAACTAAAGAATGGTTGATCTAATCTACTGCTTATAGAACTATGTCTTTATAATAAAGATGGTTCTAATTATCTAGTTTTTTTTATTTGCTCTATGGGTGCTCATTTTTGATCTATGTCATTGCTTGTGTCTTAGAAAACTTTGGGTGCTACTTGGTTGATGAAATCGAACAGAAGAAATATTGAATCTGAATTTGTTCTCTATTAAAAAAACCTTAAACCCTAAATCCTAAACTAAAACTTAAACCTTAAACCCTAAACCCTAACCCTAAAAACCTTAAACCCTAAACATTAAATCCTAAACCCTAAACCCTAAAACCCTAAACCTCAAACCTCAAACCCTAAACCTAAACCATAAACCTAAACCAAAACCCAACTAACCACCCTAAACACAAACCCCAAACCCTAAACCTAAACTCTAAACTAAAAACCCTAAACCCCCTAACCTAAAAACCAAACACTAAAACCAAAACTAACCATAAACCCCAAACCCTAAACTAACCCTAGACTCTAAACCCTAAACCTTGAATGAAGATGTCATTGGGAGTAGATCTAAAGAATGACCAAATCTAAACATAGTTATGATAGCTCAACAAAATGTCTTCAAGAGACATTCCCTTGACTATTAGAGATTTGAATACTTTAATCATTAACTCTAAATTATATTATAATACCATATATTATAGTATAATGTAGCATCATATATTTGAGCATGTAGTGATGTATTTTTGGATGTTATAAGATCTTTTGAAATGTTTTAGTATATTTTGGTATTATGCCCTATAGTCTATATTAATATATGTCATAAAAATATTGATTTAATAAATTAGATGATGAAATTTGTTAAATTTGAAGTGGGAATTAGGTTGTAGTACCAAAGGTGCGCTACGCCACTTGTAGTCTAAAAGTAAGATTTTATGTTCAAAATAAATATTATATGTTGTAGCATAGTGTAGCATCATATATCATAATATATTGTTCTGCACATTTTAAATTATTTTTGTATTTTACAATCATGCAGTCAAGCCTAAACTAGGATTATTTATAAAAATGTAGATTTAGACTTTAAAATGGAGAAATTTGGCCAAATTCATAATAGGTAGAGCATGGCATCATAATATATTATTTCAATTTAAAATATTTAAGTAATACAAATAAAATATATAGTTTTTTATCATTTAGTTTAATTTTATGATTTTTTTATCTTAAGCAATCCATTGTGATGTGATATGCAATATAATATAATATAATATGTCATAGCATAGTGTAGCATTATGCATTATAGTATACTATTATGTATTACTACTTATTGTTTAACATATTTTATTTTGTTATAGTATGATGTAGAAGAGTTTGTACTAGTAAAATTCATAATAACACTGATTTATAGGCTGAGATGATGGGATTTGGCCAAATTTAAGGTAAGCTTTAGGGAAAATCATTGAGGGTGTGCTATGGTATCTTATTTAATTAAAAGAATGGAATTTTGCATCCAAAATAAATGTTCATTTTTCAACCAAATTTTATAAATTTTTTGGTTAAAGTGATTCATTTCAAGGTGTAATGCAATATAATATATTATATGAAAGCATATTAAAATATAATGTACATAATAATATAACTTCACATATATTTGAATGTTGTGGTGTGTTACTAAATGTCATTGTACATTTTAGTATGTTTTACTTTTGTATAATACATTGGGTCAAAACTCACAAAAATGTTAATTTGAAGGTTGAGATGGAAGAATTTGGCAAAATTCATGGCACACACTAAGAAGCAACACTAAAATTATGCTATTTTGTACCATTTCTAATAGAAAAATAATAATTTTACATCCAAAATGAACATTATTATATTTTGAGAAAATTTTGTTATTTGTTCCTTTTAAGTGATTCTAATGTGGTGTAATGTTAGACAATATATCATATTATAGAAAATTAGAATATAACATCATATATTATAATATTTTATAGTGTGTTAATTCACACTATAATATGTTTTGCATGATTTTGTATTGTTAGTTTGCACTTGCACTATCACAAATCATAAAATATTGATTACAATGTTAAGATGATGTAATTTGAATGAATACATTATTAGGCTTTTGGTTGATGTATTAAAGGTGTGCATAAGAGAAGAAATAAGATTTAATGAGAAATCCATATCAAGGACTTGGAGGGAGATCTGCTAGGGGATCACACATGCATTGGACATGACATGTGAGGGGTCTATGCCGAGGGCATAGAAGGATAAAATCTGTTAGAGATAAGGTTTGAATTTGATTTGATTATATGATTTGTGCAAGAAGATCGACTTGAGATAAGAAACTATAATCCACCATGGATTAAGATCAAATCAACTTTAATTTGTTTTGTTTTAATTGATGTGGAGGCATATCTGCTATAGATATGGGTTCGAGTTCACTGAGCATCGGGCATATGAACCTTCCACTAGGGAAGTAGGTTCAGGATATCGTGCTGGGGATTAATATTTGAGTTTGATTTCATAGATTTGTTTGGGGATGTATCCACTAGGGATTAGAGTTTGGTTGGATATCTTTGATTTAGAATCTACTAGGGGAGTTGGTTTAATTTGGTTTTCAGGTTAGTTTTGAATTTAATTTATTTGCTTGACTTGTTTATATATGCTTGGGGCTCCACTGGGGAGAAGGGTGTGATTTAACTCACTAGAAAAAATCATATTGGGTTTAATTTAATATGAGTTAATGTATGGACCCACTGAGAGGGGACTATATCAACCTTGACCTATCTTAAGTTTACAAATCCAAAGGGATAGTCTACTGGCTACTAGCAGAGCTAGCCAACCTAATGGGTTACCTTTCAATGTGCAACTGTTGTGCTATGAAGAAGGTGTAGCAGACTTACATCTTTCAAAGTGAGGAATAACCACTAGGGTGACCTGTTAGATGCACAATAATTCAAACCTGACCTAGGGCGATTACTAAGTGAATGTCGTTGGGGACTTATGTCAACTCAAAAGTAGTCTGAAATAATTTTATTTTAATCTCATGTTATTTGATATGGTTTGTTTGGTTTAGTATGATTTCAAATTGAGGGCATATCCGCTGGGGATGTGAGCTCAATCAAATTTGATAGATTTAATTTATGGACCATGTCGGTGTGCGATGGACCCACTAAGAAGGGGCCATATCAGACTTGTCCTATCTCAAATTTACATATCTAAAGTGAGAGTCTACTGGTCATGGGATAGAGCTAGCCAACATAACGGGTTGCCTTTTGGTGTTAAACGGTTGTGCTAGGAAGAAGGCGTAACAGATTTACATCTTGTAATGCAGGGAACAACTGCTACAGTGACTTGTTGATTCCACAACAAATCAAACCCGACTTAGGGGCGACTACTGAGTGAATACTGATGAGGACTTATATAACACAAAGTAGTTAAGCAATTCCTATAGAGAGTTTTCCTTACACTTCCTTGCTGACACTGCCCTAAAGATATGATACCTGCTTAGGAAAAGGTACTGCTAGTGGTGTCCTACTAATCCACAAGTGAATAAATATTTTATTTATATATTTTCGTGGACCTTGTTGGTGTGCAAGGGACCACACTGAGAGGGGGCTATGTCTGCTTTGACCTATCTCAGATTTATTGGACTAAGGGAGAATCTGCACATCCAAAACACATATTCTCAAACTACAAGGGTGGTTACTAGGAAAGGGGAACTGTCCAATCCGATAGTAACCCGAGTAGTGCCAAAATGTGGTCGCAAAGGATGTGATCCAAATATAGTGCCCATAGGGGAGGTGCTACTAGGGGCGTTATCCTAAGCCCTGGAAAAGAAAGCTTATAGGTTTACGATGGCCAAGTCAAGGAGAAAGAGTAGAAAACATACATCTGCCATCAGTGGTGTATCCTAAGGTATGAGAACCAACCAACCTAAGGTGTATCCATCAGTATAAGTGGTGTATTCATTAGCATAGTGATAACCAACCAACCTAAGGTGCTCATCATTGTGCAATGGAAATCTAGAAAGAAAGCATGTAGGCTTACAACTTTCCAAGTAGAACTGATCATCATAATAGTCTGTCATCGGCAGGATAGAAGCTATCTGACCTAGAGAGACTACTAAGCGGGGAGCCCCGAGGAAGGACTAGACCCAGACTTGAAGTAGTCAGGAGAGAAGGAGCCACTAGGGGACATATCCTAAAACTTAAATATACTCAAACCAGTCAGTGCAAGAAGGTTAATCCAAGAAAAAGCTTAGCAAACTCACATCCTCTTAAACGTAGCCAACATGAGGTAGCTTATTGGCCATACACTAAGGCCTACCAAACTAAGAAGGCGCTTGTCGGTGTGCAGTGGCCAAGTAAAGAGGGAAAGTGTAGCAGACTTACATCCTCCAAAGCAAGAAGAGCACAAGAGTGACACACTAGGGTAACGTCACGAGCATTCTTGAGTGAGTCGTTGGGGGTTATCTCAACTCAGAGTAGCCTGAGATAAAAGATATGTGTTTATTTTATATGTTTGTGTGTAGTTTATGTTTATGTTCGGTCGATGAAGGATAGGATGCCACTCAAGTTCCATACACTTACCCTAAATACATCGTGGCAGATTCGCAAACAATAATACTTTCAACATGAAAGAGATTGAATTTGAAATAGAATTTTCAATGATGATAATTATTTTCATACATGATTTATAATATTTATTTAAGTAGAACCCATTGATTTGAAGCATTGGGTACTCTCCCTTATGATTAATAAGTTGATAAGATCCTCCTTGGTAGGCCTTCTCTATGGCAAAAGGGCCTTCCCAATTGGGTTCAAATCGACCTCCCATCTTATGACGGGCAACAATCAGTCTTCTTAAAACTAAAATAAGCTCTCCTACTTGAAAAGCTCTAGGACAAACCAATTTGTTGTGAGCGTAAATCATTTTAGCTTTGTACAACTTGAGGTTTTGGCATGCACACAGGCATCTCTTTTCTAAACCTTTGAGCTCTTCTAACCGCAACTTGGCATTTTGCACTGTTGTGATCTTGCTAAGTGCTGCTATGTTTAGTGATGGGAGTTGGGCTTCTAATGGTAGAACGACTTCGGACCCATACACTAAGGAGAAAGGAGTAGATTGAGTTGGAGTTCTATATATGGTGCGGTAGGCCAACAAGGCTTCAACTAACTGCTCATGCCACTATCGCTTGTTATTATCGAGTGTCTTCTTTAGTATTTGGATGAGAGTTTTGTTGAAGCCTTCTACTAAACCGTTTGCCCTCAAGTAGTTGATGGTAGAATATCTTCAATCTATACTACGTCTCCAGGAAAAGTTGTTGATCTCGGTTCTCTTGAATGCATTATCATTATAAGATATAATTTATCGAGCCACTCATAACTTATATATGATATGGTTCATAAAAACCTGGAGCACATGTTGAGGTGTGACCTCTTTGAGTGGAGTCACTTTCACCCAGTTGAAAAAGTAGTCAGAAGTAGCTAAGATGAACTAATGACTCTTGGAAGAAGGAGGACCAATCGAAGGCACTATGTCGGTACCCCAGCACTCGAGTGGCCATGAGGCCTATGTAGGATGTATAATGTTTGGTGGTTGGTGTAGGACCACACTGTATTTGACATTGGTGGCATCGCCTAGCAGTATCCATGCAATCTTTGATCATCGATTGCCAGTGGTATCCTAATCTCTTAATCTTGTCTTTTATGTTCGTACCAGATTGTTGGCTCCACATAATCCTGAGTATACCTCAGTCATGATCTTATGGGCTTCGTGCTTGTTTAAATAATGTAACCACATATGATCAAAAGACTGTAGGTGCAAGACACCATCCACAAGAGCATAGGAAAGTGGTCACTGCTTCATTTGATAGGCTTGGGACTTCTCTTAATGTAGTTTGCCTTTATTTAGGTAATCCTTGAATGGTTGCCTCCAATCTAACTCATCGTCCTTCTTGGCAATGGCAACCTCCCCTTCAAGAGAGTACTGTTTGATGAGTTCAATATCAATAAGGGATAAGACTTGTCTATTTTGGACCTTTATTAATATGGACTTATCCTTAAACATGCCAACTCCTTAGCAAGCTTGGTTAAAGCATACGCTATGGTATTCTCTCCTCGAGGAATCTTATAAATTATAATATTTTGATTTGGGTCAACAACTCTATGGTGTACTTATGGTAGTGATGGAGCTTGAGCTTTATAACCTTATAGGACCTAGCGATTTGGTTGATAACAAGCTAAGAATACTTAAATATGTTGATGTTCTGGATGCTTAGAGTAACAACTAACTCCAGAATGACAATCAGAGCCTCATATTTGGCATCATTGTTGGTGCAAGGATTGGATAGATGATATGAGAATTTCATCACATCATGGACCGAAGTTAAGAGAACTATTCCTACCTCTACCTTTCTTGGAATAGTAGATTATGGTTCTTCTCCTCTTTGAGAGGAGGCTGCACCATCAAAGTACATCTCCCAACTGTGAATGCTAGTATCCCCTAAGTTCATGATTTGTTCATCGGAGATCATCACTTAACGAAGAGTCAGCAAGACGTGGGTGTGTTGCTAAGAAATTTGCTAGCACTTGTCCTCTCACTGAACGGAGGGGGTACGAAGGTAATGTCAAATTGCGAGAGGAACATGGACCGTCATGCCAACCGTCTAGATAGCATCGGCCATGTCATTAGATACTATAGTGGATTGATCCTAGAGATTTAGTTCACATTATGAGGAAGCATGTGGTGTTATAGCTTTTGGGATGGAAAGATTAAAGCCAGGAAATGCTTCTCAATGGGTGGATAATTAGCCTCAGCAAAGATTAGACGGCAGTTGAGGTAGTAGAGTGCATTTTCCTTCCTCTTGTAATTAGCTTGGACCAACAAAGAAGCAAAGGAGTCATCTAATGCATCAGTGTAAAGTATGAGCAGCTTGCCCTAGATAGGGGCTACTAGAACTAGCAGCGTCATCAGTTAATCCTTGATATCTTTGATGACATGCTCACACTTATCATCCCACTTGAACTTGGCATCCTTTTTGACAAGTGTTGAGCATGGATGACATCTTCTTGATAGGCTGGATATAAAGCATCTTAGATAAGCCAACCGCTCTTGGAATGATCTGAGTTAAATTAAACTTTTAGGGGGTGGCATTTCTAATATCACCTTGATCTCTCCAGATCGATTTTGATTCTCTGGTGACAGACAATAAACCCAAGGAATTTCCCTGAAGCTACTCTGAATGCACACTTAAGGGGGTTCATTTTGAGGTTAAATTATCTTAATTGTTCAAAAACTACTCTCAAGTCAAAGAGATGGTTTTCCTTTTCTCTACTTTTGACTACAAGATCATCGACATAGCACTCAACTTGATGATGAATGAGTTTATCAAAGATTCGAGTCATAGCCCGCCAGTATGTAGCATTGGCATTTTTAACGCTGAAAGGCATGACCTTATAGCAATAAATTTTGATCGAGGTTCTAAAAGTAGTGTTTCTTTCATCTTTAGGGGCCATCTATATTTTGTTATATCCAGATGAGCCATCCATGAAGGAGAAGACTACATGAGATGAGGCAATGTCAACCATCAGCTCCAGAATTGGTAGTGGTTATTTGTCTTTTGGACATGCCCTATTTAAATCCCTAAAATTGATGCATATGTGAATTTGGCCAATCTGTTTCTTAACTGGGATAATGCTAGCTAACCAGGTATGGTAATTTTCTTTTAGATGAAGCTTGCATCGATCATTTTCTCGACCTCGAAAATGACCTATCATTCTATGTTTAATCACATGCATCTAAGAGCCTACTTGATAAGGTTAGCAGTAGGCTCTATTGCTAGTTTATGGACCGCTACGTTAGGAGCCTATCCAGGCATATATTCATAACTCAATACAAAGCAGTATTTAAACTCAATTAATAGCCTAACTAAGTCATTAGTTTCAATTTCATTCAACAAAGAACTGATGTATATCGGGTGTAGATATTCTTCAGTTTCTAAGTTGATTTCCTTGAGCTCATCGATGGTTGACTTGATCTCTTCTTCGAACTCTGGTGGTGCATCTTTAACTTCAAAATTATCTGGATCATCTAAAGTTGCTAAGCATAGCTCCTCATACAAGTTAATGTAATTTGAAAAGAACCTATCAGATTCCAAATGATTGGTGATGACTAAGCAGTAATAATCATCATCGACTGGACCCACTATACCGAATCCTTGTCCTAGTCTTGATTGAGAGCTTTTGCATTTGTTCTTCCATATTCTTTCAAAGTAGTCAGACCTATGCTTTGACCAAGTATGTGGTATTAACTCTTTCTTTTCTAAATTATGAACATATGACCAGTACAAATCAAAAGGTAATTCTATTAAATCTTTATATGAATCACCCTCAAGTTCTAGATCAACTTCTTGTCTTAAGGATGCTTCTCCCAGAAAAAACCTCTGAGTCTTCACACCTGTGAATAAACTAAAAATGTACCTATACCTAAGCTAAAAAAAAACCTAAAAAAACCTAAAATAAAAACCTAAAACATAAACTTAAAAAAAATAAAATAAAAACCTAAACCTAAATCTAAAAATAAAAAATAAAACCTAAACCTATTAAATAAAATTAAAATAAAACTAAACAAAAAATAAACATAAACTTAAACCTTAACCTAAAAAATAAACTAAAATAAAAAACCTAACCTAAAAAAAATAAACTAAAATAAATAAACAAAATAAAATAAAATAAAAATAAACCTAAATAAAAATAAAAATTAAAATAGACTAAAATAAATAAAACATAAACTAAATAAACCTCAACCTACCAGTTTACTTAATTTTCTTTTTTTTTTAAAATCCTAAACCTAAAAATCCTCCATTTAAATCCTACTCTAAACCCTAAACCCTACCACTATAACCTGACTTATAACAATCCAGTGAGCCCTACCTAAAACCCATACCTACCCTAACTAATCTGACCTGATCTGTCAAGCCCACCATGATGGAAATCAGAGCCCTAACCTAGGCCCTGAGCCCCAAACCCTAACTCTAAACTAACCTAAAAAACCCCAGACCTTAAAGCCTAAACTCCACCTATGCCTTATGTGACCTAAACTCTAGGCTCTGATCACTAAATGCCCTAGCCAAACTAAACCTAAACAAACCTAAACCAACCTAAAACTCCCTAGGCTTAAACCTCTAATCCTAACTAAACCATAAACCCTAAACCCTAAAACTTAAACCCTAAAAACCTAAAAACTTAAACTTAAACCTAAACTAAATTAAACCTAAAATTGAAATAAATAAAAAAACCTAAAACTAAATAAAATAAAGTAATAAAATAAAATAATAAAATAAAATAAAAAACTAAACTAAAACCAGAACCTAAAAATAAAATAAAATAAAGTATTAAAATTAAACTAAAATAAAATAAATAACAACCTAAATTAAACTATGAAATAAAATAAACCTAAGAATAAAATACTAAATAAAATAAAAACTAAACATAAAATAGAAATAAAATAAACCTAAAATAAAATAAAATAAAAACTAAATAAAAACCAAAACCTAAGAAATAAACCTTAAAATAAAACCTAAACCTAAAATAAAAATAAATAAAATAAAATAAAATAAACTAAAATAAACTAAACTAAAAAAAATAAAACCTAATCCTAAACTAAAAAAGATAAAATAAACTTAAAATAAACTAAAAAAATAAACCCTCAAAATAAACCAAAAATAAAAACATGAAACCTAAACCTAAAAAAAATAAAATAAAAATGTAAACTAAAACTTAAAAAATAAACTAAAATAAAAAACCTAAATTAAAATAAATAAACCTAACATATATAAATTAAACTAAATAAAAATAAAAAATAAACCTAAATAAAAATAGAAAATAAAATAAACTAAATAAATAATATATAAACTAAATAAATAGAATAAACATAAACTTACCGGTTTACTTAATTTTAAAAAAAAAATAAACCCTAAACCTACGACCCTAAACCCTAAACCCTAAAAAACTTAAACCATAAACCCTAAACCTTAACCTTAAACCCTAAACACTAAAAGCATAAATCGTAAAACCCTAAACCCTAAACCTTAAACCCTAAACCCTAAACCCTAAACCCTAAACCCTAAATTGTAACCCTAAACACTAAACCTAAACTTAAAGTAACTAAATAAATTAAAAAATAAATCTAAACCCTAAAACCTAATAAACCTAAACCTAAACCTAAACCCTAAGAATAGGTAGAACCTTGACGACAAGAACATCATCGTCCACCAGGCTTAGTCTAAATCTGGCAGTGGAGGTGAAGGTAGAGGCAGCGATTATCGCAGTGGTGGTGGGGAATCTAGAGGTGCTGGTAGATATGGAGGTGGTGATTATGGAGGCGGCAGGAATGATGAAATTATGGTGGTGGAGGAGGGAGAGATCATGGATATGATGGTGGATCCCGCTACTCGAGAGACTGGGGTGGTTCTTATGGAAACTGGAAAAACTAAAGACCAGCCGATCTAATCTATTGCTTATGGAATTGTGCCTTTATAGTAGAGATGATTCTAGTTTGCTAGGGTTTTTGATTTGGTCTACGTGTGCCCAATTTTTATTTCTGTCGACCCTTGTGTCTTAGAAAACTTGGCGTGTTACTTCATTAATGAAATCAAAATGAAGAAATATTGAAAATGAATTTATTCTCTATTAAAAAAAACTAAAAACTCTAAACCCTAAACTAAAACCTGAACCCTAAACCTAAAAGCTAAAACTTAAACTCTAAGCCCTAAACCCTAAACCCAAAAAACCTTAAACCCAAAACCCTAAATCCTAAACCTTAAACCCTAAAACCTTAAACCCTAAACCCTAAAACCTAAACCCTAAACCTTAAACCCCAAACCCTAAAATCCTAAACCCTAAACACTGTAAATAAATGCTAAACCCTAAAAAAAGGCAAGAAAACCTAAACCTAAACTAAATGTACCTAAAATAAAATATATAAGAAAACCTAAACCAAAATAGAATAAAATTAAAATAAAATAAAATCCTAAACTAAACCTATACTTAAACCTAAACTTAAAAGAATATTAAATATAAACTAAAGTCAAAATAAATAAATAAATAACTAAAACTAAAATAAAATAAACCTAAAAATAAAAAACATAAATAAAATAAAAAATAAACATAAAGTTAATCTAAAATAAAATAAAATAAAAACTAAATAAAAACCTAAACCTAAAAAATAAAACCTAAAAAAAATAAATAATAAAACCAAAACACTAAAATAAAAAAACTAAACCTAAAATAAAATAAACATAATGAGACTAAAATAAACTAAACTAAAATAAATAAACCCAAACCTAAACCTAAATTAAACAAACCTAAACCCTAAACTAAATAAAATAAAATAAACTAAAATAAACCTAAACCTTAACTAAAGAAAACCTAAAAGTAAACCTAAAATAAAAAACAAAACATAAACCTAAAAATTAAATAAAACCTAAACCTACCTAAAAATAAAAATTTAAACCTAATCCTAAAAGTAAAATAAAAATAAAATTAAATACAAAAATAAACATAAACCTAACCTAAAATAAACTAAAATAAACCTAAACTAAAATAAATAAACCTAAAATAAATAAACTAAATATAATAAATATAAAATAAACGGATAAAATAAAAATTAAAATGGCTAAAATAAATAAAACATAAACTAAATAAACTAGCCTTGGGTTTGCTTTTTTTAAAAAAAAATTAAACCCACCACCCAAACCATACCCTAAATCCCCTACCTAACCACGGAACAAACCCTAGGCCACTCCTACCCTAAACTGTAACACTGCTATAATGCTAAACTCAACCTCTAAAAACTTAACCACTAAAACTAACCAAACCCAACCATAACTAAACTGAGCTCAAACCATAAAATCCTAAACCCTCCCTAACCCTAACCACAAAACCCTGACCCTGAGCATAAAGCCACTTTAAACCCAAACCTCCCAATGACCTGAGCCCTGAACTGAAAACCCTGACCATAAAGCTGGACAAAATCTACCACAACCCTAAACCCTAAACCTACTAACCTCCCTAAACACTAAACTGAGCCCTAAACTCTAAAACCAAAACCTAAACTAAAACTAAATTAAACCTAAAAATGAAATAAATAAAAAACCTAAATCTAAATAAAATAAAATAAAAACCTAAACTAAAATCAGAGACTAAAAATAAAATAAAATAAAGTATTAAAAATAAACTAAAATAAAATAAATAAAAACCTAAATTAAACTTAAAAAATAAAATATAGATAAGAATGAAAAACCTAAATAAAATAAAAACTAAACATAAAATAAAAATAAAATAAAATAAAAACTAAATTAAAACCTAAACCCGAAAAATAAACCTTAAAATAAAACCTAAACCCTAAACTAAAAATAAAGCCTAAACCTAAATTAAAAATAAAATAAACAAAATAAAATAAACCTAAACCTAAACTAAAATAAACTAAACTAAAATAAATAAATCCTAAACCTAAACCTATACCTAAACTAAATAAGATAAAATAAACTAAAAATAAATAAAACCTCAAAATAAACCTAAAATAAAAACCTAAAACCTAAACCTAAAAAAAAGAAAATAAAAGCCTAAACCTAAAATTTAAAAATAAACTAATATAAAAAAACTAAACTAAAAGAAATAAACCTAAAATATATAAACTAAACAAAATAAAAAATAAACCTGAATAAAAATAAAAAGTAAAATAAACTAAAATAAATAAGATATATACTAAATAAACTAACTAAACATTAACTTACCGGTTTACTTAATTTAAAAAACAACAATAAACCCTAAACCCTAAACCCTAAAAAACCCTAAACACTAAACCCTAAACCCTAAAAGCATAAACCTTAAATCCCTAAACTCTAAACACTAAACCCTAAACCCTAAACCCTAACCCTAACCCTAAACCCTAAACCTAAACCTAAAGTAACTAAATAAATTAAAAAATAATCCTAAACCCTAAAACCTAATAAACCTAAACCAAAACCTAAACCCTAAGAATGGGCAGAACCTTGGCAGAACATCATGGTCTCTCAGTCCCCAGATCGGCGGTGGAGGCGAATCCGAGGCGGTGATTATCTCAGTGGTGGTGGGGGATCTGGAGGTGCTGGTGGATATGGAGGTGGTGGTCGGAGCAATGGTGATTATGGAGTCGGGAGGAGGGACGGAGGTTACATCCGCAGTGGTGGCAGAGGGAGAGATCAGGGATATGATGGTGGATCCCGCTACTTGAGAGGCTGGAGTGGTTCTTATGAAAACTAGAAAAATTGAAGAATGGGAGATCCGATCTACTGCTTATGGAATTGCGTATTTACAATGGAGATGATTCTAGTCAGCTAGGGATTTTGATTTGATCTATGTATGCTCATTTTTTATTTGTGTTGTCGTTTGTGTCTTAGAAAACTTAGTGTGTTACTTGGTTGTTGAAATCAAAATGAAGAAATATTGAATCTAAATTTGATCTCTGTTAAAAAAAATCAATAAATCTAAACCCTAAACTAATACTTGAACCCTAAACCTAAAACCTAAAACCTAAACCATAAACCTTAAACACTAAACTCTAAATACCCTAAACCCTAAACCCTAAATCATAAACCCTAAACCCTAAAATCCTAAACCCGAAACCCTAAACCCTAAAACCTAAACCTTAAACCTTAAACCCCAAACCCTAAAACCCTAAATCATGAAACTCTAAACTATAAACCCTAAATGCTAAACCCTAAACCCTAAAAAGCTAAAAACCTACACCTAAACTAAATAATACCTAAAAATAAGATAAATAAGAAAACCTAAACCAAAATGAAATGAAAATCTAAACTAAAACCTAAACATAAACCTAAACCTAAAAATAAAATAAATTAAAAATATTAACTAAATTGAAATAAAATAACTAAAAAAACCTAACCTAAACTAAAAATAAATAAACCTAGAAATAAAAAACTTAAGTAAAATAAAAACTAAACATAAAATTAACCTAAAATAAAATAAAATAAAAACTAAACAAAAACCTAAACCTAAAAAATAAACCTAAAAAAATTAAAAATAAAACCTAAACACTAAACTAAAAAAATCGAAACCTAAAATAAAGAAAATAAAATAAACATAAACCTGAACTAAAATAAACTAAACTAAAATAAATAAAACCTAAACCTAAACCTAATTTAATCTAAACCTAAACCCTAAACTAAATAAAATAAAATAAACTAAAAATAAACTTAAACCTAAACTAAAAAAAAAACCTAAAAATTAACCTAAAATAAAACTCTAAAACCTAAACCTAAAAAAATAAAATAAAAACTTAAACCTAAAACTAAAAATAAAAATCAAAACCTAAACCTAAAAAATAAAATAAAAATAAAACTAAAGAATAAAATAAACATATACCTAAACCTTAACCTAATAAATGAACTATAATAAAAAACCTAAACTAAAATAAATAAACTAAACTAAAAAAATAAAAATTAAATCTAAATAAAATTAAATTAAAATAAACTAAAATGAGTTAAAAATAAACTAAATAAACTAAATAAACTTAAACTTATCAATTTACCTAATTTCTTTTTAAAAGAACCTTAAACCCTAAAACCTAACCCAAACCTTAAACCTCCTAAAACTGACCCTAAACAAACCCTAAAATCCATCCCTACCCAACCCTCTAACCTCAAATTAGGCCCTAACCCAACACCTAAACTCTAAACCTTAACTCCTAAACCTACCAACCCTAAACCCCAAACCCCACCTTCCCTAAAACCAACTATTCCTAAATAAAACCAAACTAAAAGATAATAAGATAAATACCTAAAACTGACACTTAAATTAAACATGACTAAAATATAAACCTAAATTAAAAAAAAAAATAAAATAAACCTAAATAAAACCTAAATAAAATAAAAACTAAACATAAAATAAAAATAAAATAAACTTAAAATAAAATAAAATAGAAACCAAAACCTAAAAAAAAACCTTTAAAATAAAGCCTATAAATAAATAAAAAAAAACCTAAACCCTAAACAAAAAAAACCTAAATCTAAAATAAAAATAAGATAAACAAAATAAAATAAACCTAACCTAAACCTAAACTAAATATAATATAATAAAATAAAAAATAAAACCTAAAAATAAACCTAAAATAAAAACTTACTAGACCAAGGGAGAATCTGCATATCCACAAGATAAATTGTCCAACCGTAGGGGTGGCTACTAGGAAAGGGGGACTGTCCAATCCAAGAGTAACCTAGGTAGTGTCTAAATGGGATCATAAGGAAGTGATCTAAATAGAGTGCCCATAGAGGATGATGCTAGGGGCTTTATCTAGGACCATGTAAAAGAAACTTTATAGGTATACAGTGGCCAACTCTGGGAGAAAGCTTGTAGACTTACATCTGCCATGAGTTATGTTTATCCACCGGGTGGGTCGCTATCAACATAGCGATAACCAACCAACCTAAGGTGCTCGCCAATTTGTGATGATCAATCTAAGAAGAAGGCTTGTAGACTTACATCTTCACAGACGAAAATAATCACCGGGATACTCTGTAGTCGGCGGGATCGATGCTATCTGACCTAGGATGACTACCAAGCGGGGAGTCGGTGTAAGGATTGGACTAAGATTTAAAGTAGTCAGGAGGAAAGGAGCCACTAGGGTACTTATCCTAAGCCTCAAATATACTCAACCCAGTTATATCATGATGGCTAGTCCAAGAAGAAAGCATGTAGGGTTACATCTTCTTAAACAAAGTCAACATGGGTAGTTTACCGGTTGTGTAGTAAGGCCTACCAAACTAACAAGGTGCTCGTCAGTTTACAATGGTCAAGTTAGGAAGAAAGCTTATAGACTAACATCCGTTAGACAAGTAACCAATGGGCTGAAACACTATCAAGATAGCATGTCAGCCCGACCTAGAGCAGCTAATGAGTGAGTGCCACAGTGGGCTTTATCCCACATCTAATAGCTCAAGAAAAAAGATATGTGTTTGTTTTATATGTGGTTGTGTGTAGTTTGTGTTTATGTTATGATGATGTAGGATAAGACGCCCCTTGGGTTGCTTACACCTACCCCAAACACATCGTGGTGGATTTGCAAGAAAAGATATTTCTCAACATGGAAGAGACAAAATTTGAGATGAATGAAATTTTAGTGATGATTGATTTGAAATAATATTTATGGATAATATTTTTTAGGAAGAGCCTGTTGATTGGAAGCATAGGGTGCTCTCCCTTACAATTTATAAGATGATAAGATCCTCCTTGGTAGGCCTTCTCTATGGAAAAAGGGCCTTCCCAAGTAGGTTCAAACTTACCTTCCATCTTTCGATGCTCAACAATTGGTCTCCTTAAAACTAAAACAAGCTCTCCTACTTGAAAAGCTCTAGTATAGATCAACTTGTTATGACCTTGAATCATTTAGCTTTGTACAACTCGAGGTTTTGGCATGCCTGGAGGCATCTCTCCTCCAAACCTTTGAGCTCTTTTAACTGCAACTTGGCATTCTGCACTGTTGTGATTTTAATACCCACAGTTATCCTTAATGATGGGAGTTGGACTTCTAATGGTGGGACTGCTTCAAACCCATACACTAAGGAGAATGGGGTAGATGATTAGTTTTAAATGTGTGCAGTAAGCCCATAAGGCTTCAACTAACTCATGCCACTATAACTTGTTATTGTTGAGTGTCTTCTTTAATATTTGGATGAGAGTTTTGTTGAAGGCTTCTACTAAGCCATTTTCCCTCAAGTAGTAGATGGTAGAGTATCTCCAATCTATGATGTGTCTCCCAGCTAAGCTATTGATTCTAGTGCTCTTGAATGCAGTACCCTTATCTGATATAATTCATTGAGGCACCCTGAACATATATACAATATGGTTCTTGAAAAATGGGAGCACATGCTGAGGTGTGACCTCTTTGACTGGAATCACCTCTACCCACATAGAATAGTAGTCAGTGGTAGCTAGAATGAACCGATGACCCTTGAAAAAGAAGGATCAATCGGACCCACTATGTTAGTACCCCAACACTCAAATGTAGGATGTAGAATGTTCGATGGATTGTTTAAGACCACGCCGTGTACCTGACATTGGTGGCATCTCCTAGCTACGTTTATGTAATTTGTGATCATCGAAGGCCAATAGTATCCTAGTCTTTTGATATTGGCTTTCATCTTTAGACCGGATTGATGTGCTCTGTATAAACCTGAATGCACCTCGTTCATAATCTTATGAGTTTTGTGTTTTCCTGAACAACAAAACCACATATGATCGAAGGATCGCCAGAATAAAGTGCCATCTACAAGAGCGTAGGAAAGAGCTCTGTGCTCCACCTGATGGGCTAATGACTTCTCTTGAGGTAGTGAGCCTATATTTAGATAATCCATAAATGATTGCCTTTAATCTGACTCCTCGTCCTTTCTAGTAATGGTAACCTCCCCTTCAAGATCGAGTTTCTTGATGAGTTTAGCATCAATAAGGGATAAGACTTGTCTATTTTAGACCCTTTATGGTATGGACTTATCTTCCAAACATGCCAACTCTTTGGCAATCTTGGCTAATGCAACTACTACTGTGTTCTCCTCAAGGAATCTTATAAATGGTAACCTTCGAGATTTGGGCCAATAACTCTATGGTTTACTTGTGGTAGTGATAGAGTTTAGGCTTCAGAACCTTGTAGGTCCCAACGGGTTGGTTGATAACTAATTGAGAATCCCTGAAGATGTTGAAATTCTGGATGCAAAGTGTCATGGCTAACTCTAGACTAGCAATCAGAGCCTCATAATCAGCTTCATTATTGGTGCATGGATTGGACAGATGATATAAGAATCTCATCATCACAGTCTAGAGTTAGGAGAACTATTCTAACCCCTACCTTTCCTCGAAGAGTAGATCATAGTTCTTCTCCTTTTTGAAAGGAAGCCGCACCATCAAAATAAATCTCCCAGTGGTGAATGCTAGTGTCCCATAAGTTCATGATTTGTTCATCGGGGAGGTCATCACTAAGCGGAATCGACAAAAGTGGGTGTCTTCTAAGAAATCATTGCTTGTCCATTCATGGCATTGAGTGCAGTGATGTCCGTAATAAAATCATGGACCAATGCACCAATTTTCTAGATAGCATTGCAATGTCATGAGATATTGCAGTGGATTTATCCTAAAGATCAGATTCTCCTTATGAGAAAGTATGTAATGCCATAGCTTTTGGGATGCAAAGATTAAAGCTAGGAAGTGCTTTTCAATAGGTGGATAGTTTGCTTCAGCAAGGATTAGATGATGACTGAGATAGTAGAGTGCAATTTCTTTCTCTTAATCTTTGGTTTGGGCCAACAAAACACCAAAGGAGTCATCTAATGCAGCAGTATATAGGATGAGCGGCTTGCCTGAGATAGGGGCTACTATAACTGGCGACATCATCAGGTAGTGCTTGATGTCTTCAAAACCATGCTGGCACTTATCATCCTACTTGAACTTTGCATCCTTTTTGATAAGTGCTGAGAATGGTTGGCATCTTTCTATCAGGTTAGAAATGAACTACCTTAAATATGCCAACTGCCCTTGAAATGATCTGAGTTGAGTTAGACTTTTATGGGGTGGCATTTCTAATATCACTTTGATCTTCACTAGATCAATTTCTATTCCATGGTGGTGGACAACAAACCCAAGGAATTTCCCTGAAGCTACTCCGAATGCTCACTTTAGGGAATTCATTTTAAGGTTAAATTATCCCAACCATTCAAAAACTACTCTCAAGTCAAAGAGATGGTCTCCCTTTTCTTTACTTTTAACTACAAGATCATCAACATAATTTTTAACATGATGATGAATAAGTTCATTGAAAATTTGATTCATGGCATTGGTATATTGCACCGATATTTTTAAGGCTGAAAGGCAAGACCCTATAACAATAGATTCCACTCGAGGTTCAAAAATAATATTTTCTCATCCTGGGGGCCATCTTAATTGGCTATAGTTAGATGACCCATCCATGAAGAGAAGACGCATGAGATGAGGCATTATCCACCATCAATTTTGGGATTGGTAGTGGAAATTCAACCTTAGGACATGCCTTATTTAGATCCCTAAAATCGACGCATATACAAATTTGGCCATTCTTTTTCTTAACTAGAATGACATTGGCCAACTAGGTAGGATATTTTTCTTCTCTGATAAAATTAGCATCGATCAATTTCTTAACTTCAAAAATGACCTACTGTTCAATGTCTAATTGCATGTGTCTAGGAGCTTGCTTAGTAGGGTTAGCACAAGGCTCTATTGCTAGTTTGTGGACTACTATGTCAGGAGATAAACTGGGCTTATCCTCATAACTCCATGTCAAGCAATCCTTAAACTTAGTGGATAGCCTAATAAAGTCGAAGTCATTAGTTTCTTCTTCATTCAATAAGGAGCTGATGTATGTCAGATGTGGATCTTCTTTTGTTTCTAAGTTGATTTCTTTGAGTTCATCGATGGTTGATCTGATCTCTTCTTTAAACTCTGGTAGTGCATCTCTGACTTCAAACTCATTTGGATCATCTGAAGTTTCTAAACACACCTCTTCATATGAGTTAGTATGACTTAAAAAGAACCTATCAGACTCCAAATGATTGGTAATGACTAGGCAATGATTGTCATCATCGACTAGACCAATTGTGCCGAATCATTGTCCTGGTCTTGATTGAAGATGTCTGCTTTGGTTGCCCCATAGCCTTTCAAAGTAGTTTGACTTGTGTTTAGACCAAGTATGTGGGATTAATCCCTTCTATGCTAAGTTAAGAACTCAAGGCAAGTACCAATCAAAGGTAATTGTATTAGATCTTTATATGAATCATCTAAAGTTCTACATCGGCTTGACATGAGGATGATGCTCCCAACAAAAACCTCTTTGGCTTGACAACTATAGATGACTTGGGGGCCTCCTTAACTACTAAACTCTCAACTTTCTAAGAGGAGAGTGGGGTTAGAGCTAAAGTTCCCAAATGTTGTCTGATTGTTCTACATAATACTGACTGGGATACATTCATGTTTTGCTTGGAGGCCTGGTCTTAATCGCTGTCTGGCTCGAATGTCACCTCCAATGGGACCAGCTGAGAGGGGTTGATTGGTGTGCTAAACATATGAGACTCATCCTTCAAACTAGATTCCAAATCTATGTGGATATTAAGGGCACTCCTATGAGATGGAACATAGCTCCCACTGGTTAGCCACCAATAAGGAGGTCTTCCACCACCAATTTACTTAATTTTAAAAAATAAAAATTAAAAAATTAAAAAATCCCAAACCATAAACCTAAACAATCACTCTAATCACACCCTAAACCTACTACACCTAAATAAACCCTAAATGCAAAATCCTAATCACTCCTAAAACCTAAACCCTCCTACCACACTCCCTCCACCATACCACTGAGCACTAATTCTTACCTATTACCCTACCAAAACAACTGACCTCTAAATCACAAAAACTATTAAATAATGTAAATATGTATAAGATAAATAAATGTAATATATATATATGTATATATGTAATATAATATATATTATAAAAATAAAATAAACTCAAATAAAATAAATAAAAACCTCAACTAAACTAAAAAATAAAATATATCTAAAAATAAAAAACCTAAATAAAATAAAAACTAAATGTAAAATAAAAATAAAATAAACCTAAATTAAAATAAAATAAAAAATAAATAGAAACCTAAACAAAAAAAATTAAAACCTAAAAAATAAAACCTAAAAGAAAAAAATAAAATATAAACCCTTAAAAAAAATAAAAAAATAAACTTAAAATAAAATAAAAAATAAAATAAACCTAAAAACTAAAATAAAATAAATAAGTAAAACTTAAACCTAAACCTAAAATAAATAAACCTAAAACCCTAAACTAAATAAAATAAAATAAACTAAAATAAACCTAAACTAAACTAAAAAATAAAACCCAAAAAAACCTAAAATGAAGGTTAAAACCTAAACTTAAAAATAAAATAAAACCTAAATCTAAAACCTAAGTCTAAAAATAAAATAAAATAAAACTAAGCTAAAAATAAATAACCATAAACCTAAAAAATATTAAACTAAAATTAAAACTAAACTAAAATAAATAAACCTAAAATAAATAAACTAAACTAAATAAAATATAAAAATAAATCTAAATAAAATAAAAATTAAAATTAAATAAATAAAAAAACTAAATAAAGCCTTGGGTTTGCTTTTTAAAACCTAAACCCTAAATCCTCTCAAACCCTACAATAATAATAAACCCATAAACCATACCACTACCCCAAACCTGTGACACTGACCTAAACTCTAAATCATAAAAAACACACCTACCCTAAACTCTAAATCATAAAAACACTGAGCCTAAACCCCATCACCTAAACCCTAAACCCTACAACTTAAACCCTAAAATAATCTAACCCCAAACCCCACACCCTGAGCCACAAACCCTAACCTAAACTACTACCACTAAACCCTAAAAATCGTAAACCTTAATGCCTAAATCCTAAACCTTAAACCCTAAATTATAAACTAAACCTAAACCCTAAACTGACCCTAAACCCTAAACCCTAAACCCAAAAAACACTAAACCCTAAAGCCTAAACCCTAAACCTTAATGTTATAGTGGGGATCTAGAGGTGCTGGTGGATATGGAGGTGGTGGTCAGAGTAGTGTTGGTTATGGAGGTGGGAAGAGCGATGAAGGTTATAGTCGTGGTGGTGGTGGAGGGAGTGATCGAAGATTTGATGGTGAATCCCACTACTAGAGAGGCAGGGGTGGTTTTGATGGAGACTGGAGAAATTGAAGAACAGTTGATCCAATCTACTACTTATAAAACTGTGTCTTTATAATAAAGATGGTTCTACTTATCTAGGGTTTTTGATTTGCTCTATGGGTTCTCATTTTTGATATATGTCATCGCTTATGTCTTAGAAAACTTTGAGTGCTACTTGGTTGCTGAAATTGAAAAGAAGAAATGTTGAATCTAATTTTGTTCTCTATTAAAAAAACCTTTAAACCCTAAAACCTAAACTAAAACTTAAACACTAAACCTAAAACCTAAACTCACAAACCTAAACCAACCTAAACCCTAAACCTTAAACCCACACCACAACACAAACCACACCACCCCAAACCTAAACCCTAAATCCTATAACCCTAAACCCTAAATTCTAAACCTTAAACCCTAAACCCCAAACTATAAACCCTAAACCCAAAACCAACCATAAACCCAACCCAAACCATAAACCCTCAAACCTAAACTTACCACAACCTCTAAAACCACACCTTAAATAAAGATGTCATTAAGAGTTGATCTAAAAAATGACCTAATCCAAACATAGTTATGATAGCTCAAGAAAATGTCTTCAAGGGACATTCCCTTGACTATCAAAGATTTGAATAACCTAAACTCTAACCCTAAATTATATTATAATATAATATATTATAGTATAATGTAGCATCATATATTTGAGAATGTAGTGATGCATTTTTGGATGTTATAAGATGTTTTAAAATGTTTTAGTATATTATGGTATTGTGTCCTCTAGTCTATATTAATATAAATCATAAAAATATTGATTTAATAAATTAAATGATGAAATTTATTAAATTTGAAGTGGGAATTAAGTTTAGTACCAAAGGTGTGCTTTATTACTTGCTTGAGTCTAAAAGTAAGATTTTATGTTCCAAAATAAATATTGTTGTAGCATAGTATATCATCATATATCATAATATATTATTCTGCACATTTTAAATTATTTTAGTATTTTACAATCATGCAGTCGAGCCTACACTAGCATTATTTTTGAAAATGTTGATTTAGACTTTAAAATTTGGAATTTGGCCAAATGCATAATAGGTAGAGCATGGCAACATAATATATTGTTTCAATTTAAAATATGTAAGCTATACAAGTAAAATATATAGTTTTTTTATTATTTAGACTAATTTTATAAGTTTTTTATCTTAAGCAATCCCTTGCGATGTAATATGCAATATAATATAATATAATATGTTATAGTGTATTATAATATAGGATGCCATATCATAGTGTAGCATCATGCATTATAGCATACTATTATGTATTACTGCTTGTTGTTTAGCATATTTTATTTTATTATAGGATGATATAGTAGAGTTTGTACTGGTCTAATTCATACAATGATGATAGTGAGATGATGGGATTTGTCCAAATTTAATGTAAGCTTTAGGGAACATCATTGGGGGTGTGCTATGGTATGTCATTTAATCAAAAGAATGGAATTTTTCATCCAAAATAAATGTTCATTTTTCAACCAAATTTTATAAATTTTTTGCATAAAGTGATTCATTTTAAAGTGTAATGTAATACAATATATTATATGAAAGCATATTAAAATATAATGTAAATAACAATATAACTTCACATATATATGAATGTGGTGGTGTGTTACTAAATGTTATTGTACATTTTAGTATGTTTTACTTTGCTTATAATACATTGGGTTAAAACTCACAAAAAATGTTAATTTGAAGGTTGAGATAGAAGAATTTATTCTAATTCACTGCACACACCAAGAAGCAACACCAAGATTATACTATTTTGTACCATTTCTAATAGAAAATAACAATTTTACATCCAAAATGAACATTATTCATATTTTGAGAAAATTTTGTTATTTGTTCTTTTAAGTGATTCTAATGAGGTGTAATGTTAGACAATATATTATATTATAGCAAATTATAATATAACATCATATATTATAATATAATATAGTGTGTTAATTCACACTATAATATGTTTTGCATGATTGTATAGTTAGTTTGAGCTTGCACCATCACAAATCATAAAATGTTGATTAATGTTAAGATGATGTAATTTGAACAAATACATTGTTAGGCTTTTGGTTGAAGTATTAAAGGTGTGCATAAGAGAAGAAATAAGATTTGATGAGAATTCCATGTCAAGGACATGGAGGAGATCCTAGAGGATCACACATGCATTGGACATGACATGTGAGGGTCTATGTCGAGGCATAGAAGAAGAAAATGTTGGGGATAAGGTTTGAATTTGATTTGATTATATGATTTATTGGAAAGAAGATCATGAGATAAGAATCTATTCACCATGGATTAAGATCAATAATTTTAATTTTTTTTTGTTTTAATTGATGGAGGCATATCTGCTATTAATATGGGTGAGGCTGGGATCGCATATGAACCCACCACTAGAAGGTGTTCGTGATATCCAGGAAATTTGTGTTTGATTTGATAGATTTGTTTGGGGATGTATCCACTGGGGATAAGAGTTTGGTTGGATTACTTTGATTTAGACTCTTCTAGGAAAGTTGGTTTAATTTAGTTCCACTAGGGAGGTTGGTTTTGAATTTAATTTGTTTGACTTGTTTATGTATGATTTGGGCTCCATGGGGGAAAGGTGTGATTTAACTCCATTAGAAAATTAGATTGGGTTTAATTTAACTGAAGTTAATGTATGGACCTGTGCAATGGATCCAATCGAGAGGGGCTATATCAGCCTTGACCTACCTTAAGTTTACAAATCCAAAGGGATAGTCTACTGGTTGCTGGGTAGAGTTAGCCAACCTAATGGGTTGCCTTTTGATGTGCAACTGTTGTGCTATGAATTGGTCATAGCAAACTTACATCTTCTAAAGCGAGGAATAACCACTAGGGTGACTTGTTGGATGCACAATAAATTGTACCTGACCTAGGGCGACTATTGAGTGAATGCCCTTGGGGACTTATGTCAACTCAAAAGTAGTCAGGAATAATTTTATCTTAATTTCTTGTGATTTAATATGGTTTTTTTGGTTTAGTTTGATTTCGAATTGAGGGAATATCCATTGGGATGTGAACTTAGTAAATTTTGATAGATTTAATTTATGGACCATGTTGGGCATGGACCCACCGAAGAGGCTATATGACTTGTCCTATTTACATATCCAAAGGGATAGGGTCATGGGATAGAGCTAGCCAACATAAGGGGTTGCCTTTTGGTGCAATCTGCTAGAAGAAGGTGTAATAGACTTACATCTTCTAAAGCAGAGAACAATCATTAGGGTGACCTATTGATTGCACAACAAATCAAACTAAACTTAGGGGGGACTATTGAGTGAATATTGATGGGGACTTATATCAACTCAAGAGTAGTCAAGTGATTCTATGGAGTTTTGTGACACCGCTAAAGGATACCGCTAGGAAAAGGTGCTAATGGTGTCCTACTAATCCATAAGTGAATATATATTTTAATTATATATTTTTGTGGCCCCTGTTGGTGTGCAAAGGATCACACTGAAAGGGCTACGTCATCCTTGCCCAATCTAAGATTTATTGGACTAAGGGAGAATTTGCACATCCACATCATATATTCTACAACCACACGGGTGGTTACGGGGAAAGGGGAACTATCCAATCCGATAGTAACCTGAGTAGTGTCTAAATGGGGAGAATTTGCAAAGGATGTGATCCAAATATAGTGCCCACAGGGGAGGTGCTACTAGGGGTGTTATCCTGAGCCCTGGAAAAGAAAGCTTATAGGTGTACGGTGGCCAACTCAAGGAGAAAGAGTAGTAGACTTACATCTGCCATGAGTGGTGTATCCTAAGGTGTGAGAACCAACCAACCTAAGGTGTATCCATCAGTATGAGTGGTGTATTCATCAGCATAGTTAGACCCAACCAACCTAAGGTGCCGTCATTGTGTAATGATCAATCTGAAAGAAAGCTGTAGACAACTTTCCATGAAACTGATCATCATAATAGTCACGGATAGATGCTATTTGACCTAGAGCACTAAGCGGAGCCCGGAAGGACTAGACCCAGACTTGAAGTAGTCAGGATGGAAGGAGCTACTAGGGGACATATCCTAAACCTCAAATATACTCAAACCAATTAGTGCACGAAGGTTAATCCAAGAAGAAAGCTTAGCAGACTCACATCCTCTTAAAAGTAGCCAACATTAGGTAGCTTATCGACCATACACTAAGGCCTACCAAACTTGCAATGCACTTGTTGGTGTATAGTGGCCAAGTAAAGAGGGAAAGTGTAGCAGACTTACATCATCCAGAGCAAGAAGACCACTAGAGTGACACACTAGCAAGGTAGCACATCAGCCCGACCTAGAGCAGCTATTGAATGAGTGCCACTAGGGGGTTATCTTGACTCATAGTAGCTCGAGATAAAAGATATGTGTTTGTTTTATATGTTTGTGTGTAGTTTATGTTTGTGTTAGGTCGATGAAGGATAGGACGTCGCTCAGGTCCCATACACCTACCCTAAACACATCGTGATTCGCAAATAAGAATACTTTCAACATGGAAGAGATTGAATTCAAAATGGAATTTTCAATGATGATAATTATTTTCATACATGATTTATAATATTTATTAAAGTTGAGCCCATTAATTGGAAGCATTAGGTGCTCTACCTTATGATTAATAAGCTGATAAGATCCTTCTTGGTAGGCCATCTCTATGGCAAAAGGGCCTTCCCAAGTGGATTCAAACCTGCCTCCCATCTTACGACGGGCAACAATCGGTCTTCTTAGAACAAAAATAAGCTCTCCTTCTTCAAAAGCTCTAGGATAGACCAACTTGTTGTGAGCTTAAATCATTTTAGCTTTGTACAACTCGAGATTTTGGCATGCACATAGGCGTCTCTTTTCCAAACATTCGAGCTCTTCTAACTGCAACTTGGTGTTATGCTCTGTTGTGATCTTGCTATCCACTGCTATCCTTAGTGATGGGAGTTGGACTTTTAATGGTAGAATAGCTTCAGACCCATACACTAAGGAGAAAAGAGTAGACTGAGTTGGAGTTTTATATGTTGTGTGGTAGGCCCACAAGTCTTCAACTAATTGTTCATGCCATTATCGCTTATTATTATCGAGTGTCTTCTTTAGTATTTGGATGAGGGTTTTGTTGAAGGCTTCTGCTAAGCTATTTGCCCTCAGGTAGTCGATGGTAGAATATCTTCAATCTATGCTATGTCTTTGAGAAAAGTTATTGATCTTGGAGCTCTTGAATACAATATCATTATCAGAAATAATTCATCGAGGCACTCCGAACCTATATACGATATGGTTCTTAAAAATCTGGTGCACATGTTGAGGTGTGACCTCTCTGAGTGGAATCACTTTCACCTAGTTGAAAAAGTAGTCAGTAGTAGTTAAGATGAGCTATTGACCCTTGGAATAAGAAGGATCAATCAAACTCACTATGTCAGTACCCCAACACTCGAGTGGCTATGAGGTCAATGTAGAATGTAGAATGTTGGGTGGTTGGTGTAGGACCACACCGTGTATTTGACATTGGTGGAATCGCCTAGTCATATCCATGCAATCTTTGATCATTAATGGCCAGTGGTATCCTAGTCTCTTGATCTTTATTTTCATGTTCAGACCAGATTGTTGGCTCCACATAATCCTGAGTATACCTCGATCACAATCTAATGGGCTTCGTGCTTATCTAAATAATGTAACCACATATGATCAAAAGATCAAGATTAGACACCATCCACAAGAGCATGGAAAGTGCTCACGCTTCATTTGATAGGCTTGGGACTTCTCTTAAGGTAGTTTGCCTTTATTTAGGTAATCCTTGAATGGTTTCCTCCAATCTAACTCATCGTCCTTCTTGGCAATGGCAACCTCCCCTTCAAGAGTGTACCTTTTGATGAGTTCAATATCAATAAGGGATAAGACTTGTCTATTTTGGACCTTTATTGATATGGACTTATCCTCCAGACATGCCAACTCCTTGGCAAGCTTGGCTAAAGCATACACTACAACATTCTCTCTTCGAGGAATCTTATAAATTATAACCTCCGAGAGTCAACAACTATGGTGTACTTGTGGTAGATGGAGCTTGAGCTTTATAACCTTATGACCTAGTGATTTGGTTGATAACAAGGAGAATTTAATGATGTTGTTCTAGATGCTTAGTAATGACTAACTCTAGATCAATCGAGCCTCATATTTCCTCATTGTTGGTGCAAGGATTGGACAAATGATATGAAAATCTTATCACATCGCGGTCCGAAGTTTAGAGAACTATTCCTACCCCTGCCTTTCCTGGAATAGTAAATTATGGTTCTTCTCCTTTTCGAGAGGAAGCCACACCATCAAAGTACATCTCCTAGCTATGAATGGTAGTATCCCCTAAGTTCATGATTTGTTCATCAAGGAGATCATCACTTAGCAAAGAGTCAGCAAGATGTGGGTGTGTTGCTAAGAAATTCGCTATCGCTTGTCCTCTCACTGCATGGAGGGGTACGAAGGTAATGTCAAACTGCGAGAGGATCATGGACCGTCGTGCCAACTATTTGGATAGTGCTGGCCACATCACTAGATACTATAGAGGATTGATCCTAGAGATTAAGTTCACCTTATGAGGAAACATGTAGTGCTGTAGCTTTTGGGATGGAAACATTAAAGCTAGGTAATGCTTCTTAATGGGTGGATAATTAGCCTTAGCAGAGATTAGATGGTTGAGGTAGTAGAGTGCATTTTCCTTCCTTTTGTCAATGGCTTGGCCTAACTTTGCACTGAAGGAGTTGTCTAATGCAGTAGTGTAAAGTATGAGTGGCATACCCTAGATAGTGCTAGAACCGGCGATCATCGTAATCCTTGATGTCTTTCAAGGCATGCTCACACTTCATCACACTTAAACTTGGCATCCTTTTCACAAATGAGAATGGCTAACATCTTCTCGATAGGTTGGATATAAAGCATCTTAGATATGACAACAGCTCTTGGAATGATCTCAGTTAAGTTAAACTTTTAGGGGGTGGCATTTCTAATATCTCTTGACCTTCTCTAGATTGATTTTGATTCTCTCGTGTCGGACAACAAAGCCAAGGAATTTCTCTGAAGCTACTCTGAATGCACACTTAAGGGAGTTCATTTTGAGATTAAATTATCTTAATTGTTTGAAAACTACTATCAAGTTAAAGAGATGGTCTTCCTTTTCTCTACTTTTGACCACGAGATCATCGACATAGCACTCAACTTGATGATGATGAGTTTGTCAAAGATTCGAAGTCATAGCCCACGTATGTAGCAGGCATTTTAAGAAAGGCATGACCTTATAGTAATAAATTTTGATCGAGTTCTAAAAGCAGTGTTTCTTCCATCATTAGGGCTCATCTTTATTTGGTTATATCCAGATGAGCCATCCATGAAAGAGAAGATTTCATGAAATGAGGCAATATCAACCATAAGCTCCGAGATTGGTAGTGGAAATTCGTCTTTAGGACATGCCTTATTTAAATCCCTAAAATTTATGCATATGTGAATTTTGCCAATTTGTTTCTTAACTGGGACAATGCTGGCTAACTAGTTTTGGTATTTTTCTTCTCAGATGAAGCCATCATCGATCAGTTTCTTGACTTCAGAAATGACCTGTCATTCTATGTGTAATCACATGCATCTAAGAGCTTGCTTGATAGGGTTAGCATTAGGCTCTATTGCTAGTTTATGGACTGCTATGTTAGGAGCCAATCCAAGCATCTATTCATAACACCATGCAAAACAATCCTTAAACTTATCCATTAACCTAACTAAGCCATTGGTTTTAATTTCATTCAACAAAGAACTGATGTATATCAGACATGGATATTCTTTAGTTTCTAAGTTGATTTCCTTGAGCTAAAAGATGGTTGACTTGATCTCTTCTTTGAACTCTGGTGGTGCATCTTTAACTTCAAAATCATCTGGATCATCTAAAGTTTCTAAGCACAGCTCCTCATGTGAGTTAATGTGATTTGAAAAGAACCTATCAAATTTTAAATGATTGGTGATGACTAAGCAGTAATCATCATCATCGACTGGACCCACTATACCAAATCCTAGTCCTAGTCTTGATTGAGAGCTTTTGCATTTGTTCTTCCATATTCTTTCAAAGTAGTTGACTTGTGCTTTGACCAAGTATGTGGGATTAACCCTTTCTCTAAATTATGAACATATGACCAACATAAATCAAAAGGTAATTCTATTAAATCCTTATATGAATCACCCTCAAGTTCTACATCAACTTCTTATCTTGAGGATGATGCTCCTAGAAAGAACCTCTAAGTCTTCACACCTGTGGATGACTTAGGGGATTCCTTAACTACCAAACCCTCAGCTTATTGAGAGGAAAGTGGGGTTAGAGCTAAGATTCCCAACTGATGCCTAACTGTTTCACATATATACTAGGATACACTTATGCTTTGCTTTGGAGCCCATTCTTCATCGCTATCTGGCTCAAGTGTCACCTCCAAGGGAATCTACTGTAGAGAAGAGTTGGCTGGTATACTAATCATATAAGACTCATCCTATGAACTAGATTCTAAGTCTATATGGATAGTAGGTGTACTCTGTACTGGACTATCTTCTTGGGTGGCCAATAAGAGGTTTTCCACCCCTAAGACCTCTAAAACTAGCCTCTTCCTCTACCTAGTGGAGTAGTCATCTACCCATATGTTTGAATGGAGTAATAAACTATGGGTGGAATCTAATGTCATGCTCCACTTCCTCCTCCAAGTCTATTTTCACTCCCTTTTATTTTCCTTTTTCTTTTCTTTTTTTTTTCTCTTTCATTTTATTTTTATTTTTATTTTTTATTTTTAAACTTTGTCCAAGTTCACGAAAATAGACTTGTTGATTTTGAGGGAGGTAGTAAGCCTCCCCTCATATATGTCGACCTCGTGAGCTGTAAATGGCTTGAGATCTACTTTGACACAGTAGACGATCCCACCTCTCACAAACTTCATACACCGATGTAGAGAGGATGGAACTATGTTGTTCTCATGTATCCATGGTCTCCCAAGCAAAGCTTGAAAGATGTATCAAGTCTATAATGAAACTTTATCTTCCAATCATCTATCTCCATGGAAACACTATGGAGCCTAAGGCCTATTGACCTCACTTTGGAGTGTGAATCTTCCATCTTAGACTTAGAGTCTTCTAGACACTAAGACTTCCCTAGTCATAAGACACTTCTAATTAGTAAACACATAACCTAAGCTCTAAGACTTATGGTTAACCATGGATTAGTTATGCCTGGATTAGGATAATCCACTTACCCTACAACCCAAATCCAATCCATGTTCACCTTCTCAAATTGAACCTCAAGTTCAATTCAAATATCAAATTCAAATCCAAATCCAAACCCAAATTCCATAACCAAATGATTGAAGCCCATGATCAAATCCAAACTTGCAACCCTTCCTAAGCAATATGGCCTATCCCATGGACTTAGCCAAATCTTAATCCAAATTAATCCAAAATCAATTGATTTTCTCATAATAAATTTATATCTTCAATCATCTTCCTAAATAAAAATCAAATATACATTCAAATGATCAAAACTAAATCAAACTAAATCAAAACCCTTCCTAAGCCATATGACCTATCCCATGGACTTAGCCAAATCTTAATCCAAATCAAGTCAAACTCAATTGATTTTCTCACAAATCAATCATATTTTCAATCATCTTCATAAATTTAAATAAAATATGCATTTAAATCATCACAACTAAATCAAACCAAATCAAAATCCAAACCTAAGCTACATGACCCAACTCCATGGACTTAGCCAAATTCTTCATTCCAAAACCCAAATTCAATTGATTTTCTCATGAATCAATCATACCTTCAATCATATTCACAAATGAAATCTACAATCATAAAGCCAAACCAAAATCAACCCAAGTCAAACCCAACTTAACCCTTTTGATTTGAAATGTTCAAATGAACCAAAACCCATTTGAACCCAAGCCAATTGCAATTGAATTTATATATCAATCCCAAATCCATATATAAACTCAACTAAATCAAAGTCAACCCAAAATCAAGCCAACTAAACCAAATTGGTCTAGTTGACTCAAAATGGCCAATTTGACCTATTTGAGCCAAGTTCTAATCCTACCCAAATTGATTGAACCAAGCCATCAAAACCTCCCATCATGATTGTTGATACCCTAGTTGATCAATTGTCACAAATTGGTCAAACCAAGTCAACTTGGTCATTTGACCAAGTCAACCCTTAACCCATATGAACCCAAACTAGCCAAATTGCAACCTAAGACAAATCCTTGAAACCAATGATTCATACCAAATCAAAATCAATATTTGAATATGACTTGATCTTCAATTGAGTCAAACCAAACCCAATTGGCAAGTTGACCCAATTGACCTAAAAGACCAAATTGGGTCAAATTAAAATATAAACCAAATTGATTGCAACCAATGGCTCAAGTTCATTCCAAATTGATTGTTGAACCTGACTGAAGCCATGATTGGACCCAATTGAACCAAATTGACCTACTTAGCCCAAAATGACCTAAAGGTTCAAGTTGGCCTAAATAAAACCAAATCCAAATTAATTGAAACCAAAGCCTACAATCATCTTCAATTGGTCAACTAAACCCAAACCAACACCCAACCCAAGTCAATTTGGCCAATTTGGTCAAATTGGTCAGCTTAACCCATTTGACTCAAATGAATTCAAATGAGCCAAAATCAAATCTAAGCCAAACTAAACCAAACCAATTGAACCAAAACATGACAAATGATCATATGAACTTGCCCCAACCAGTTGTTTGACTCAATCTGACCAATTTGTCAACTTGACCCAACCTAACCCAATTTGACCTAAAGGAGTCAAATTGAGTAAAACCTAACCAAATCAACTCCAATTAACTTGAAATTTTGGCTAACCCACTGTTGGCTCATTTGAAATCTGTCCAAATCAAAACCAATGCCAAATGATCATTATACCCTTGGGTCAAGGGCATCACATGAGACAAATCACCCATATAAGTGGCCATTTCCATTCCTTGGCCACTTGGTACTCTCCCAATGGTCCAGCTAAGCACTTAGGACACTCCCCAACCTAACCCAAGGGGTGGTTGGGTTGGCCTTGACCCATGGGAGTTGAAATCAACTCACCCTCCCCATTTAAGAATTTGAAACCCATAGGACACCCATGATTCCTCTTTGGCAACCACCTCCACACCTTCAACCAACCAAGCCGAACCAACTCACCTCCTCCCTGCCACCCATGACTCCCTGAGATGGTCAGACGGCCACTAGAAGCCAAACCCGATCAAGATGAAGGGGGGTTTACACCCCCTCATTTCCACTTGAACACACACATAATCTTTCCTCAGAGCCCTAGCTACCCAAGATGAGCCACTAGAGCCATTCCCTAAGCACTCAAGCTCGTTCCTCTATCAAAAAATTCCAATCCCGTCCATCCCAAAATAAGACACTCCCATTTCATACCTAACTTCCCCATTTCTCCATTAAACTCAAATTAACTTTGCAGGCACCTTCCCTAGGCCTCATCGTGCAAGAATGAATCATCTCTCAAGCATCTCAAGCACTGGAGGTGGGAATTCGATCAAAGTTGAGCTCCAAATTATTAGTTCGTGGCCTTCTGAGCAAACGTCAAGGAATTGATCCAATTGCTGCTCAACAGGCCTTTATCTCCACTAGATGAAGCTTCCTCAATCGATCGAGTCATTGATCTTGAGCTCTGCTGAGGTATGCTTCTAGAACTAATCCTTAGGCAAAAATATATTGGAGCTTTTTTAAGAAAAATTGCATCTCATGTGATCTTGACTGTTGGATCCCCTTTGATCGATGTCGTGAAGGTTTGGGATCATTTTGGAGTTGATCTGAGCTCAGGTAAGCTTGGATCAAGTGAGCAATGGCAGACAAACTCCATTCTCCATCACTTGCGTGATGTTACGACATGCACCGTTTATTCTGTGTGATCAGAACAAATGATCGAGATTAGATCCGCTAGATAGGTCTAATTTAATCCTATTAAGCTATGAGATTAATCGTAGCTGCCCGATCTAAGATCGAACAACAGATGAGAAAGCACATCCGCCGCCACCATGTTGGTGCTGAGTTGAATAAGTTTTAAGTAGCCAATCGTTGCCATGTGGAAAACGCGCTACGTCAGCACGCCACGTGGCACCAACAGATTAGGCTTAATTAATCATTTCTAATGGCTGAAATTTCTAAAAATCATAGGGAAATAAAATAAATTCAAATAAATACTCATTTTAAAGGTATTTCAGAGGAGAATTAATTAAAAATGATCTTAACTAATTTTGAATAGTAATTAAGGTTTAATTAAAAAATTTATTTTCTTAATTAGTCCTTAATTACTTGAGAAATTAATCCCAAATCTTGCCGGTTAATTTAATGGGATGACCACTACTTGTCATGATTTTCTTTGGATTTATTGCTTACTTAATTAGGAAGATTGACTAATTAAACCTTAAGTTCTCTTTAAGTTAATTAATGATTAATTAATCCCATGAATAGTAATAAATTGGTTAATTAAGTTTATTAATCATTGTTCAACAATAAGTGAACTAAGGAATAGGTTGTTGGGACCCTTTCCCTAAGTTCATTTCACCCTTTTTAAAATGAAATTAATTAAGATTTAACTAATTAATTAAATCACTTAATCAAATTGAAATCATAATCACATCAAACCTTAATTAATTAAATCATGGGGTAGATCTTTAGGTGTTTAATAACCTAAAGGAGAGATTATGGCTAGTCCACATGTGTGGAAAAACCAATAAGAGTAATTAATTAAGTCGCTTACCCCTTTTATTTCCTAGGATCATTGCAAGTTTATTTTCCATGCATATCATGTTGACTCATAATTATTTAGTTAATTACTTTAAGGTGACATAGGTAAGGGTAATTAATTCATCTAATTAAGGGTTCAACTTAATTAACCCATAAAATCAACTAAAATAAAAGAAAATAAGTACAAAAAACCTAAACCTAAGTAAATTAAAATAATAAAATAAATAAATACCTAAAGTAAAGCCTAAACCTAAGCCTAAACCTAAACCTAAAAATAAAATAAAAAATAAAATAAAACTAAAATAAATTAAATTAAAACATAAACTAAACTAAAAAATAAAATAAACTTAAAAATAAGAATCTTAAATAAAATAAAAACTAAATGTAAAAAAAAACCTTAAATAAAATAAAATAAAAACTAAATAAAAACATAAACCAAAAAGATAAACCTTAAAATAAATAAAAAATAAAACCTAAACCCTAAACTAAAAAAACCTAAACTTAAAATAAACAAATTAAAATAAACATAAATCTAAACTAAAATAAACTAAACTAAAAAATATAAAACCTAAACCTAAACCTAAAATAAACTAAACCTAAACCCAAAAGTAAAAAAAATAAAATAAACTAAAAATAAAATTAAACCTAAACTAAAAAAAACCCTAAAAATAAACCTAAAACCTAAACCTAAAAAAATAAAGTAAAAACATCTTAACCTAAAAATAAAAAATAAAACCTAAACCTAAAAAAATAAAATAAAAATAAACTAAACAAAAAAATAAACCTAAACCAAACCTAAACCTAAAAAAACTAAAATAAATTAAATAAAATTTAAATAAAAAAATAAATAAAAATAAACTATATAATTTAATTTAAAACTAAATTTAAAACCTAAAAAAACTAAAATAAAACTATAAATTAACCCTAAACCTAAACTTAAAAACCTTAAACTAAAACCCTAAACTAACCTAACCTAAAACCTAAATTTAAACTTAAACCTAAACTTTAATTCTAACTATATAAACTATAAACTAAAAAATTTAAATAAACTAAAACTAAACTAAACTAAACCTTAAAACCAAACCTAAAGCCAAAAACACTAAACCCTAAATCCTAAACCCTAAACCCTAACCCTAAACCCTAAAACCCTAAACCCTAAACCTTAAAAGCCTTATAACCTAAATCTAAACTAAATTAAACCTAAAAATAAAATGAACAAAAAATCCAATCTTAAATAAAATAATAAAATAAAATAAAAACCTAAACTAAAACCTAAACCTAAACCTAAAAATAAATAAAATAAACTAAAATAAAATTGATAAATACCTAAACTAAACTAAATAAAGCTAAATAAAATAAAAAGTAAATGTAAAATAAAAATAAAATAAACCTAAAATAAAATAAAAACCTAAACCTAAAAAATAAACCTAAAAATAAAAAAAAATAAAACCTAAACCCTAAACTAAAAAAAACATAAACCTAAAATAAAAATAAAATAAACCTAAACATAAACTATAATAAACTAAAATAAAATAAATAAAACTAAAACCTAAACTTAAACTAAATAAAATAAAATAAACTAAAATTAAACTAATAAATAAAACCTAAAAATAAACCTAAAACCTAAACCTAAAAAAATTGAATAAAAACCTAAACCTAAACCTAAAAATAAAAAAAATGCCTAAACCTAAAAAATAAAATAAAAATAAACTCAATAAAAAATAAACCTAAACCTAAACTCAACCTAAAAATAAACTAAAAAAAAAACTAAACTAAATAAAAATAAAAAATAAACCTAAATAAACATAAAATATAAAATAAACTAAAATAAATAAAAAATAAACTAAATAAACTAAATAAACCTAGACCTATCGGTTTACTTAATTTTTTTAAAAAAATCATAAACCTTAAATTCTAAACCCCTAAACCCTAAAACTACAACCCTAAAAATCCCTAACCCTAAACCTTAAACCCTAAAAGCATAAACCCTAAAACCCTCAACCTAAATCCTAAACCCTAAACCCTAAACCATCAACCCTAAACCCTAAACCCCAACCCTAAACCTAAGCCTAATGTAACTAAATAAAATAAAAAATTATCCTAAACCCTAAAACCTAATAAACCAAAACCTAAATCGATACCCTAAGAATGTGTAACACTAGAACATCGATCAACCGCCCGGGCCTAGATCCGCAAGGGAGGTGGTGAGGTTCACAAGAAGGTGGTGGGGGAGGTGCCGGGTGGATATAGGAGGAGAGAGCTTACCATGGTGGTGGCAGAGGGAGAGATCATGGATATGATGGTGGATCCTACTACTCGAGAGGTCAGGGTGGTTCTGATGGGAACTGAAGAAACTAGAGAACAGCCGATCCGACCTAATGCTTATGGAATTGTGCCTTTATAATAAAGATGGTTCTC
The DNA here is from genome assembly GCA_021442155.1 of Cymbidium sinense. NCBI lineage: Eukaryota > Viridiplantae > Streptophyta > Magnoliopsida > Asparagales > Orchidaceae > Cymbidium > Cymbidium sinense. Next base: position 276,697,482 of record CM038214.1, on the reverse strand, counting down.
TAGTTGGTTTTGATTTGTCATGCTCATTTTTTATCTATGTCATTGCTTGTGTCTTAGAAAACTTGGTGCGTTACTTGGTTGATGAAATTGAAAAGAAGAAATGTTGAATCTGAATTTATTCTGTGTTAAAAAAAAACCAAAAACCCTAAACTAAAACCTGAACCCTAAACCTAAAACCTAAACCCTAAACCCTAAACCTTAAAAACCCTAAACCCTAAACCCTAAAATAGTAAAACTTAAACCCTAAACACTAAAACCTAAACCTTAAACCCTAAACTCCAAACCTTAAAACACCAAACCCTAAAACCCTAAACTGTAAATCCTAAATGCTAAACACTAAACACTAAAAAGCTAAAACCTAAACCTAAACTAAATAATATCTCAAAATAAAATAAATAAGAAAACTTAAACCAAAATAAAATAAATAAAATAAAATAAAATAAAAATCGTAACTAAAACCTAAACCTAAACCTAAACCTAAAAAGCAAATAAAATAAAAAATAAAAACTAAACTAAAATAAAATAAATAAAAACCTAAACTAAACTAAAATTAAAATACTTAAATAAAATAAAAACTAAACATAAAATTCACCTAAAATAAAAACTAAAACCTAATCTTAAAAATAAACCTAAAAATAAAACCTAGAAATAAAAAAAATAAAACCTAAACCCTACACTAAAAAAAACCTAAACCTAAAATAAACAAAATAAAATAAACATAAGACTAAACTAAAATAAACTAAAATAAAGTAAATAAAACCTAAACATGAACCTAAATTAAACTATACCTAACCCTAAACTAAATAAAATAAAATAAACTAAAAATAAACCTAAACCTAAACTAAAAAAAAACCTAAAAATAAACTTAAAACCTAAACCTAAAAAAATAAAATAAAAACCAAAACCTAAATTTAAAAATAAAAAATAAAACCTAAACCTTGAAAATAAAATAAAATAAAGCTAAACAAAAAATAAACATAAACTAAACCTTAACCTAAAAAATAAACTAAAATAAAAAACCTAACCTAAAATAAATAAACCTAAAATAAATAAACTAAACTAAATAAAAATAAAAAATAAACCTAAATTAAATTAAAAATTAAAATAGACTAAAATAAAACATATAATAAACTAAATAAACCTAAACCTCCAAATTTAATTTTAAAAAAAATAAACCCTAAACCTAAACCATAAATCCTAAATCCTAAACCCTAAACCCTAAGCCCAAAACTCTAAACCCTAAATTTATAACCCTAAACCTGCAACACTAAACCCTAAACCCTAAACTCTAAACCCTAGAAACCCATAAACCCTAAACCCTAAATACTAAACCCTAAACCCTAAACCCTAAACCCTAACCATAAACGTAAACCCTAAACCCTAAACCATAAACCCTAAAACATAAAGCCTAAGCACTAAACACTAAACCCTAAACCCTAAACCCTAAAACCCTAAACCATAAAACCTAAACCCTAAACCCTAAACCCTAAACCCTAAACCCTAAACCCTAAAAACCTAAAAACCTAAAAACCTAAACTAAATTAAACCTATAAATGAAATAGATAAAAAAACCTAAACCTAAATAAAATAAAATAATAAAATAAAATAAAAACCTAAACTAAAAGCAAAAAATAAAATAAAGTATTGAAAATTAAATAAAATAAAATAAATAAAAACCTAAATTAAACTAAAAATTAAAATAAACCTAAGAATAAAAAACCTAAATAAAATAAAAACTAAACATAAAATAAAAATAAGATAAACTTAAAATAAAATAAATAAAAACTAAATAAAAGCCTAAACCTAAAAAATAAACCATAAAATAAAACCTTAACCCTAAACTAAAAAAAAAACCTAAACCTAAAGTAAAAATAAAATAAACAAAATAAAATAAACCTAAACCTAAACTAAAATAATAAAACCTAAACCTAAACCTAAACTAAATAAGATAAAATAAACTAAAAATATACTAAAAAATAAAACATAAAAATAAACCTAAAATAAAAATCTAAAACCTAAACCTAAGAAAATAAAATAAAAACCTAAACATAAACTTAAAAAATAAACTAAAATAAAAAATCTAAACAAAATAAATAAACCTAAAATATATAAACTAAACTAAATAAAAATAAAAATAAACCTAAATAAAAGTAAGAAGATAAAATAAACTAAAATAAATTATATAAACTAAATAAACATAAACTTATCGGTTTACATAATTTTTAAAAAATAACCATAAACCATAAATCCTAAACCCTAAACCCTAAACCCTAAACCCTAAACCTTAAACCTTAAGCCCTAACCCTAAACCCTAAACCCTAAAAGCATAAACACTAAAACCCTAAACCCTAAACCCTAAACCCAAACCCTAAACCTAAACCCTAACCCTAAACCCTAAACTTAAAGAAACTAAATAAATTAAAAAGTAAACCTAAACCTTAAAACCTAATAAACCTAAACCTAAACCTAAACCCTAAGAATGGACAGAACCTTGACGACAGGACCATCATCGTCAACTAGGCTAAATCTAGATCTAGCGGTGGAGTCGACGATTATCGCAATGGTGGTGGGGGATCTGGAGGTGCTAGTGTATATGGAGGTGGTGGTGAGCAATGATGGAGGAGGATTGATGGAGGTTATGGGTGGTGAAAGGAGAAATCAGGGATATGATGGTGGATCCCGCTACTCGAGAGGCTAGGGTGGTTCTTATGAAAACTGGAAAAATTGAAGAACTATCGATCAAATCTACTGCTTATGGAATTGTGTCTTCACAGTAGAGACAGTTCTAGTTAGCTAGGGTTTTTGATTTGGTCTATGTGTTCTCATTTTTATTTATGTTGTCGCTTGTGTCTTAGAAAACTTGGTGTGTTACTTGATTGATGAAATCAAAATTAAGAAATATTGAATCTGAATTTGTTCTCTATCAAAAAAACCAAAACCCTAAACCCTAAACTAAAACCTAAATCCTAAACCCTAACCCCTAAACCCTAAACCATAAAAGCCCGAAACCCTAAACCCTAAACCCTAAACCCTAAAACCTAAACCCTAAACCTTAAACCCCAAACCCTAAAACCCTAAACCTGAAACCCTAAACTATAAACCCTAAATGCTAAACCCTAAACCCTAAAAAGCTAAAAGCTAAACCTAAACTAAATAATACCTATAAATAAAATAAATAAGAAAACCTAAACCAAAATAAAATTAAAACCTAAACCTAAACCTAAAAAGAAAATAAAATAAAAAAAGATAAACTAAACTGAAATAAAATAAATAAAAACCTAAACTAAACTAAAAAAAATAAATAAACCTAAAAATAAAAAACCTAAATAAAATAAAAACTAAACATAAAATTAACATAAAATAAAATAAATTAAAACTAAATAAAAACCTAAACCTAAAAAATAAACTTGAAAATAAAACCTAAAATAAATAAAAAATAAAACCTAAACCCTAAACTAAAAAAAAACTAAATGTAAACCTAAACCCTAAAATAAACAAAATAAAATAAACTAAAAATAAACCCAAACCTAAACTTAAAAAAAAACCTAAAAATAAACCTAAAATAAAAAGCTAAAACCTAAACCTAAAAAAATAAAATAAAAACCTAAACCTAAAAAATAAAATAAAAATAAAACTAAAGAAAAAAATAAACATAAACCTATACCTTAACCAAAAAATAAACTAAAATAAAAAACCAAAACTTAAGTAAATAAATATAAAATAAAAAATTAATTTAAATAAAAAAAATAAACCTAAATAAAAAATTAAAATTAAAATAAACTAAAATAAATAATAAATAAACTAAATAAACCTAAACCTACAACTTTTAAAACCCTAAACCTTAAAGCCTAAATCATAAACCCTAAACCCTAAATCAAAACCTTAAACCCTAAACCATAAACCTACAACACTAAACTATAAACCCTAAACCTAAACCAACCCTAAAATCCATAAACCCTAAACCTAAACTAAACCAGAACTCTAAACCCTAAACCATAATCCCTAAACCTAAAACCTAAACCCTAAACCCTAAACTAACCCTAAAACCTAACCTAAAGAAACCTAAACCCTAAACTAAACCCTAACCCTAAACCCTAAAACCTAAACCCTAAACCCTAAACCCTAAACCCTAAAAACCTTAAAACCAAAACCAAAACCTAAACTCAATTAAACCTAAAAATGAAATAAATAAAAACACTTAAACCTAAATAAAATAAAATAATAAAATAAAATAAAAACCTAAACTATAACCTCAACCTAAAATAAAATAAAATAAAGTAATAAAAATAAACTAAAGTAAAATAAATAAAAACCTAAATTAAACTAAAAAAGAAAATAAACCTAAGAATAGAAAACCTAAATAAAAAAATTAAACGTAAAGTAAAAATAAAATAAACCTAAAATAAAATAAAATAAAAACTAAATAAAAACCAAAACCTTAAAGGTAAACTTTAAAATAAAACCAAAAAAAGAAATAAAAAAAACCTAAAGCCTAATGTAAAAAAAACCTAAATCTAAAATACAAAAAATAAACAAAATAAAATAAACCTAAACCTAAACCTAAATTGAATAAGATAAAATAAACTAAAAATAAAACATAAAAATATTCTTAAAATAAAAACCTTGAACCTAAACCTAAACCTAAACCAAAATTACTAAATTAAAAAAGCTAAACAAAAATAAATAAACAAAACTAAATAAAAAAAATAAACTTAAGTAAAAAGAAAAAAATAAAAGAAACTAAAATAAATAATAAATAAATTAAATAAACATAAACTTATTAGTTTACTTAATTTTTAAAAAAAACCATAAACCCTAAATCCTAATCCCTTAACCCTAAACCCTAAACCTACAACTTTATACCCTAAACCCTAAAGAACCCTAAATCTTAAACCCTAAGCCCTAACCCTAAACCTTAAACCCTAAAAGCATAAACCCTAAGACCCTAAAACCTAAACCCTAAACCCTAAACCATAAACCCCAAACCCTAAACCTAAACTTAAAGTAACTAAATAAATTAAAAAATAAACTTAAACCCTAAAACTTAATAAACTTAAACATAAACCTAAACCGTAAGAATGGGCAAAACCTCCATAGAATATCATCAACTAGCTCGCTTAGATCTCAAGGGAGGTGGGTGGAGGCAAGCATTTCTGGTGGTGGGGATTGGGAGGTGCATGGATATGGAGGTGGTGAGAAGTGGTGGTGGATGGAGGAGCTGGAGAGGTACAAAGTGGCAGAGGGAGAGATCAGAGATATCATGGTGGATCCCGCTACTCAAGAGGCCGGGGTGGTTCTTACAGGAACTGGAAAAACTAAAGAATGGACGATCCGATCTACTACTTATGGAAGAGTCTTTACAACAAAGATGGTTCTATTTAGCTAGGGTTTTTGATTTGGTCTATGCGTGCTCATTTTTTATTTATGTCATCGCATGTGTCTTAGAAAACTTGGTGTGTTGCACGGTTGATGAAATAAAAAAAAGAAATATTGAATCTAAATTTATTCTCCATTAAAAAAAACCAAAAACCCAAAACCCTAAACTTAAACATGAACCCTTAAATTAAAACATAAAACCTAAAACCTAAAACCCTAAACCCTAAACCCTAAACCCTAAAAACCCTAAACCCTAAACTCTAAACCCTAAAACCCTAAACCATAAACCCTAAACTCTAAAACCTAAACCCAAAACCCTAAACCCAAAACCCTAAAACCCTAAACCCTAAAACCCTAAACCCTAAACCTTAAACCCTAAACCCTAAACACTAAATAGCTAAAAAGCTAAACCTAAACTAAATAAAACCTAAAACTAAATAAATAAGAAAACCTAAACCAAAATAAAATAAAATAAAAACCTAAACTAAAACTTAAACCAAAACCTAAAAAGAAAAGAAAATAAAAAATATAAACTAAAATAAAATAAATAAAAACCTAAACTAAACTAAAAAATAAAATAAATTTAAAAAGAAAAAACCTAAATAAAATAAAAACTAAACAAAAAATAAAAATAACCTAAAATAAAATAAAATAAAACCTAAATAAAAACCTAAACCTAAAAAATAAAACTAAAAAAACCTAAACCCTAAACTAAAAAAAAAACTAAATCTAAAATAAACAAAATAAAATAAACATAAACCTGAACTAAAATAAACTAAAATAAAATAAATAAAACCTAAACCTAAACTTAAATTAAACTAAACCTAAACCCTAAACAAAATGAAATAAAATAAACTAAAAATAAACCTAAACCTAAACTAAAAAAAAAAAACCAAAAAATAAATCTAAAATAAAAACTTAAAACCTAAACTTTAAAAAATAAAATAAAAACCTAAACCTAACCTGAAAAGAACACTTATACCTAAAAATAAATAAATAAATAAAACTAAAAAAAATAAACATAAACCTAAACCTTAACTTAAAAAATAAACTAAAATAAAAAACCTAAACTAAAATAAATAAACTAAACTAAATAAAAATAAAAATAAAATAAATTAAAAAATAGACTAAATAAACCTAACTTATTGTTTATTAAAAAAAATCCCCTAAACCCTAAACCCTAAACTCTAAACCCCAAATCCTAAACCCAAAACCATGAATATTAAACCTACAACACTAAAACCTAAACCCAAATTACCCCCAAATCCTAACCCCTAAATGGTAAACTAACCCTAAACCCTAAACACTAAACCCAAAACCCTAAACTGTAAACCCTAAACACTAAACTCTAACCCTTTCCCTAACCCTAAACCCTAAACCCTAAAACCTAAAACCCTAAAACCCTAAATGTTACACCATAAACCCTAAAGTCTAAATCCTAAACCCAAACAAACCCTAAACCCTAAACTAACCCTAAACCCTAATCTCTAATCCCTAGAAACCTAAACCCTAAAGCCTAAGTACTAAACACTAAACCCTAAACCCTAAACCCTAAACCTAACTTTAAACCCTAAACCTAAAAACCCTAAACCCTAAACCCTAAACCCTAAAAACCTAAAACCTAAATGTAAACTAAATTAATCCTAAAAATAAAATAAATAAATAAACCTAAACCTAAATAAAATAAAATAATAAAGTAAAATAAAAACCTAAATGAAAACCTAAACCTAAACCTAAACCTAAAAATAAAAAAATAAACTAATAAAAATAAACTAAAATAAAATATATCAAAACATAAATTAAACTAAAAAATAAAATAAACCTAATAATAAAAAACCTAAATAAAATAAAAAAACCTAAAATAAAATAAAATAAAAACTAAATAAAAAACTAAGCCTAAAATATAAACCTTAAAATAAAACCTAAACCCTAAATTAAAAAAAAACTTGAAACTAAAATAAAAATAAAATAAAGAAAATAAAATAAACCTAAACCTAAATCTAAACTAAAAAATAAACTAAAATAAACTAAAAAACAAAACCTAAAGAAAAACCTAAAATAAAAACCTAAAACCTAAACCTTACAAAATAAAATAAACCTAAACCTAAACCTAAAAATAAATTAAAATAAAAGGCTAAACTAAAATAAATAAACCTAAAATAAATAATCTAAACTAAATAAAAATAGAAAAAAAACCTAAATAATAGTAAAAAAATAAAATAAACTAAAATAAATAAAAAATAAACTAAATAAATATAAACTTACCAGTTTACTTAATTTTTTAAAAAACATAAACTCTAAATCATAAACCCTTGACCCTAAACCCTACATCCTTAAACCCTAAACCCTATAAAACCATAAACCCCAAACCCGAAGCCCTGACCCTAAACCCTAAACCCAAAAAGCATAAACCCTAAAACCCTAAACCCTAAACCCTAAACCCTAAACCCTAAACCCTAAACCCTAAACCATAACCATAAACCCTAAACCCTAAACCCCAAACCCTAAACCTAAACCTAAAGTAACTAAATAAATTAAAAAATAAACCTAAACCTACACCCAAACCCTAAGAATGGGCAGAACCTTGATGGTGTGAACATCACAATCAACCTAGTCTAGATCCACTGCGGAGGTGGAGGTGGTTATCATAGTGGGTAGCAGAGGTGGTGGGGGATCTGGAGGTGCTGGTGGATATGAAGGTGGTGGTTAGAGTAGTGGTGGTTATGGAGGCAGGATGAGCGACGGATGTTACAATTATGGTGATGGTGGGTGGAGAGAACGAGGATATGGTGGTGGATCCCGTTAGTCAAGTGGCTGGGTTGGTTCTGATGGGAAGTGGAGAAACTGGAGAACGGCCAATCTGATCTACTGCTTATGGAACTGTGTCTTTATAGTAGAGATGGTTCTAGTTATCTAAAGTTTTTGATTTTCTCTATGCATGATCATTTTTGATCTATGTCATTGCTTGTGTCTTAGAAAAATTGGTGTGTTACTTGGTTGATGAAATCGAAAAGAAGAAATGTTAAATTTGAATTTGTTCTCTATTAAAAAAAAATCAAAAACCCTAACATAAAACCTAAACCCTAAACCCTAAACCTTAAACCCTAACTCCTAAATAAACCCTAAATACTAATCCCTAAACCCTAAATTGTAAACCCTAAACCCTAGTCCTTAAACTCTAAACCCTAAACTTTAAACCCTAAACCCTAAAACATAACCCTAACCCTAAACCCTAAACCCTAAAACCCTAATCTAACCCTAAACTCTAGGCTAACCCTAAACCCAAAACCCTAAAAACCCAAACCCTTAAAGCCTAAATCGTAAACCCTAAGCTAAAAAAAAACCTAAACCTAAAATAAACAAAATAAAATAAAGATACCTAAACTAAAATAAACTAAACTATAATAAATAAAACCTAAACCTAAAATAAATAAAACCTAAACCCTAAACTAAATAAATAAAATAAACTAAAAATAAACCTAAACCTAAACTAAAAAAAATGTAAAAATAAACCTATAATAAAATACTAAAAGCTAAACCTAAAAAAATAAAATAAAAACAAAAAAGTGAACCTAATAATAAAAAATAAAACCTAAACATAAAAAATAAAATAAAAATAAAGGAAAATAAAAAATAAACATAAACCTAACAAATAGACTAAAATAAAAAAGCTAAACTAAAATAAATAAACTATACTAAATAAAAATTAAAAAAACCCAAATAAAAATATAAAACAAAATAGACTAAAATAAATAAGAAATAAAGTAAATAAACTTAAACCTACTCGTTTACTTAACTTAAAAAAAATACTAAACCCTAAATCCTATATGCTAAACCTTAAATCTTAAACCCCTAAACCCTAAACCCTAAACCCTAAAAAGCACTAGACCCTAAACATTAAACTAACCATAAACCCTAAACCCTAAACCTTAACCCAAACCCTAAGCCCTAAACCCTAAACTCTACCCCAAACCACAAACCCTAAACCCTAAACCCTAAAAATCCTAAACCCTAAAGCCTACAGCCTAAACCCCAAACCCTAAACTAACCCTAAATTTTAAGTAACCCTAAACTTTAAACCCTAAACACCAAACCTTAAACCCTAAAGCATAAACCCTAATTTTATACCCTAATCCCTCAAACCCTAAACCCTATAACCCTAAACCTTAAACCCTAAACCCTAAACCTAAAACCTAAAAAAAACCTATACCTGAACTAAATTAAACATAAAAATAAAATAAATAAAAACCTAAACCTAAAAATAAAATAAAATAAACTAAAACAAAATTAATAAAAACCTAAACTAAACTAAAAAATAAAATAAACCTATAAATAAAATACCTAAATATAATAAAAACTAAATGTAAAATAAAAACAAAATAAACTTAAAATAAAATAAAATAAAAACTAAATAAATGCCTAAACATAAAAAATAAACCTTAAAATAAAACCTAGAAATAAATATAAAATAAACCTAAACCCTAAACTAAAAATAAAACCTAAACTTACTATTAAAATGAAATAAAAAAAATAAAATAAACCTAAACCTAAACTAAAATAAATAAAACTAAAATAAATAAAACCTAAACAGAAACCAAAACCTAAACTAAATAAAATAAAATAAACTAAAAATTAACCTAAACCTAAATTAAAAAAGAACATGTAGAAATAAACCTAAATAAAAACCTAAAATCTAAACCTAAAGAAATAAAATAAAAACCTAAACCTAAACCTAAAAATAAAAAATAAAACCTAAACCTAAAATATAAAATAAAAATAAAACTAAACTAAAAAAATAAACACAAACCTAAGCCTAAACCTAAAAAAAGACTAAAATAAAAAACCTAAACTAAAATAAATAAACCTAAAATAAATAAACTAAAATAAATAAAAATAAGAAATAAGATAAAATTAAAATAAATAATAAATAAGCTAAATAAAATTTAACCTACCGGTTTACTTATTTTAAAAAAAAACCACTAAACCCTAAATCTTAAACCCTAAACCCTAAACCTTAAAACTAACCCTGAACCCAAAACCCTAAACCTATAACCCTAAACCTACAACTCTAAACTCTAAACCCTAAAACCCTAAACACTAAACCCTAAACCCTAAACCCTAAACCCTAAACCCTATACCTTAAATCTTAAACCCTAAACCCTAATTCCCTAAATCCTAAACCCTAAACCCTAAACCCTAAACCTTAAAACCCACAATCTTAAACCCTATACCATAAACTAACCATAAACCCTAAGATGTGGTAGAACCTTGATGGCAGGAACATCACCGTTAACTAGGCTTAGTCTAGATCTAACGGTGGAGGTTAAGGCAGTGGCAATGGTTATCATAGTGATGGTGGGGGATATGGAGGTGGTGGTCAGAGTAGTGGTGGTTATGGAGGCGGGAGGAGCAATGAAGGTTACAACCATGGTGGCGGAGGGAGAGATCGGGGATACGATGACGAATCCCACTAGTCGAGAGGCAGGAGTGGTCCGATGGGAATTGGAGAAACTGAATAACGATCGATCCAAATAGTTGCTTATGGAATTATGTCTTTACAATAAAGATGGTTCTACTTATATAGGGTGGTTTTTTATTTGCTCTATGGGTGCTCATTTTTTATCTTTGTCATCACTGGTGTCTTCAAAAACTTGGGGTGCTACTTGGTTGATGAAATCGAAAAGAAGAAATGTTGAATCTGAATTTGTTCTCTATTAAAAAAAACCATAAACCCAAACCCTAAACCCTAAACCCTAAACTAAAACTTAAACATTAAACCTAAAACCTAAACCTTGAAACCTAAACCCTAAACCCCAAACCCCAAACCCAAACCCTAAACTGTAAACCCTAAACCCAAAAAAGCCAAAAACCTAAACTTAAACTAAATAAAACCAGACAATAAAATAAATCAAAAAACCTAAACCAAAATAGAATAAAAAAATAAAATAAAAACATAAACTAAAACTTTAACCTAAACTTAAACCTTAACTTAAACCTAAAAAGAAAATAAAATAAAATAAAAACTAAAATAAAATAAAATAAATAAATAACTAATCTAAACTAAAAATATAAAAATCTAAGAAGAATAAAAACTAAACCAAAAATAAAAAAATAAAATAAAATAAAAACTAAATAAAAACCTAAGAAAAAATAAAAAATTAAACTTAAATCTTAAACTAAAAAAAAACTAAACCTAAAATAAAAATAAAATGAAAATAATAAAATAAACCTAAACATAAATTAAAATAAACTAAATTAAAATAAATAAAACCTAAACTTATATCTAAAATAAATTAAACCTAAACCTAAACTAAATAAAATACAATAAACTAAAAATAAACCTAAACCTAAACTAAAAAATAAAACCTAAAAACATACCTAAAATAAAAACCTTAAACCTAAACTTAAAAAACTAAAATAAAAACCTAAACCTAAACCTAAAATTAAAAAATAAAACCTAAACCTAAAAAATAAAATAAAAATAAAACTCATCTAAAAATAAACCTAGACCTAAAAAATAAACTAAAATAAACACCTATAATAAAAAAATAATCCTAAAATAAATAAACTAAACTAAATAAAAATAAAAAATAAAACTAAATAAAATAAAATAAAATAAACTCAAATAAATAAAAAAAATAAACTAAATAAACTGAATAAACCTTAACCTACCAGTTTACTTAATTTAAAAAAAAACCCTAAATCCTAAATCCTAAACCCTAAATCCTAAACCCTAAACCTACAACCCTAAACCCTAAACCCTAAATCATAAACCCTAAACCCTAAACTCTAAAACCCTAAACCCTTAACCCTTAACCCTAAAACATACAACCCTAAACCCTAAGCCCTAAACCCTAAACTAACCCTAAACCATAAGAATGGGTAGAACCTTAACGACAGGAACATCACCATTAACTAGTCTTAGTCTAGATCTTGCAGTGGAGGCGAAGGTGGAGGCAAGAATTTTCGTAGTGGTTGTGGGGGATCTAGGGGTGCTGGTGGATATGGAGGTGGTGGTCAAAGAAGTGGTGGCTATGGAGGTGGGAGGAGCAATGGAGGTTACAACCGTGGTGGTGACGGAGGGAGAGATCGAGGATATGATGGTGGATCTCGCTACTCGAGAGACCGGGGTGGTTTTGATGGGAATTGGAGAAACTGAAGCATGGCCGATCTAATCTGCTGCTTATCAAGTTGTGTCTTTATAGTAGAGACAATTCTACTTATCTAGGGTTTTGATTTGCTATATGGGTCCTTATTTTTGATCTATGTCGTCGATCTTAGAAAACTTGGGGTGCTACTTGGTTGATGAAAACGAAAAGAAGAAATGTTGAATCTGAATTTGTTCTCTATTAAAAAAAACCTTAAACCCTAAACCTTAAAAATCCTAAACCCTAAACCATAAACACTAAACCCTAAAACCCTAAACCTTAAACCCTAAACTCTAACCCCTAAACCCTAAAACTATAAACCCTAAACTCTAAAACCTACAACCCTAAACTCTAAACCCTAAACCCCAAAACATAAACCCTAAACTAATCTTATACCCTAAACTAACCCAAAACCATAAACCCTAAACCCTAAACCTTGAATAAAGATTTCATTAGGAGTAGATCTAAAGAATGGCCTAATCCTAACATAGTTTTGGTAGCTAAAGAAAATGTCTGCAAGAGGGTTTCCCTTGAATATTAGAGATTTCAACACACTAGACCCTAACCCTAAATCATATTATAATACCATATATTATTGCATAATGTTGCATCATATATTTGAGCATGTTGTGATGTGTTTTTGGATGTGATAAGATGTTTTGAAATGTTTTAGTATATTATGGTATTGTCTATATTATATATTAATATAAATCACAAAAATATTGATTTAATAAATTAGATGAACAAATTTGTTAAATTTGAAGTGGGAATTAAGTTGTAGTACCAAAGGTTGCTATACCACTTGAAGTCTAAAAAGTAAGATTTTATGTTCAAAATAAAGATTATATGTTGTATCATAGTACAACATCATATATCATAATATATTGTTCTATGCATTTTAAATTCTTTTAGTATTTTGCAATCATGCAGTTGAGCTTACACCAGTATTATTTATAAAAATCTTCATTTAGACTTTAAAATGGTGGAATTTGGCCAAATTCATAATAGGTAGAGCATGGCATCATAATAAATTGTTTCAATTTAAAATATGTAAGTGATATGACTAAAATATATAGTTTTTTATTGTTTAGAATAATTTTATGATTTGTTATCTTAAGCAATCCCTTGTAATGTGATATGCAATATCATATAGTATAATATGTTATAGTGTATTATAATATAGGATGCCATAATATAGTATAGCATCAAGCATTATCTCATACTATTGTGTATTACTACTTATTGTTTAGCATATTTTAGTATGTTATAGTATGATGTAGTAGAGTTTGTACTAGTATAATTCATAAAAATACTGATTTATATGCTGAGATGATGGGATTTGGCCAAATTTAAGGTAAGCTTTAGGGAACATCAATGGGGGTGTGCTATGGTGTGTCATTTATAGGCTAAAATAAAATAAATAAAAACCTTAACTAAACTAAAAAATATAAAAACCCTAAATAAAATAAAAATTAAACCTAAAATAAAAATAAAGTAAACTTAAAATAAAATAAAATTAAAACTAAATAGAAACCTAAACCTAAAAAATAAACCTAAAAATAAATAAAAAATAAAACCTAAACCCTAAACTAAAAGAAAACTAAACCTAAAATAAAAATAAAATAAGCCTAAATCAAAAATAAAATAGACTAAACTAAGATAAATAAAACCTAAACCTAAACCTAAACCCTAAATAAAATAAATTTAAACTAAAAATAAACCTAAACATAAACTAAAAATTAAAACTTAAAACATAAACCTAAAATAATAAAATAAAAACCAAAACCTAAACCTAAAAATAATAAATAAAACCTAAACCATAAAAAGTAAAATAAAAATAAAACTAATCTAAAAAATAAGCCAAAACCTAAACCTAAACCTAAAAGATAAACTAAAATAAAAAACCAAAACTAAAATAAATAAACCTAAAATTAATAGACTACTACTACAACAACAACTACAACAACAAGCCTTTATCCCACTAAGTGGGGTCGGCTACATGATTCCTTCGTCTCCATTTTGTCCTATTATGTGTCAAATTCTCATTTAATTCAAGTATACTAAGGTCATTTTTTATACATCTTAACCAAGTCTTTTTAGGTCTACCTCTACCTTTCTTAACAAAAGGAAAATCTAATGCATCTACTCTCCTAACCAGGTCATCGGACAGCCGACGCTTTATGTGGCCAAACCATCTAAGGCGACTCTCTCAAATCTTATCTGCACCGGAGCTACTCCAAATTTTTCTCAAGCATACTCATTTTGCATTTTATCTCTAAGATTGAAGTCACTCATCCACCTGAGCATCCTCATCTCTGTAACACTTAACTTAGTCTTATGCTTCTATTTTATTGGCCAACATTCTGCATCATAAGTCATTGGAGGTCTTACCACCATCTTATAAAATTTTCCCTTAAGTTTAAGTGGAACTTTTCTATCACACAACAAACCAGATGCATTCCTCCACTTCAGCCATCCAACTTGAATTCTACTATTAACATCTCCATCTATTTTACCATCATTTTGAACAATAGAGCCTAAATATCTGAATCGCTCACTCTTATTATTAACTTGTTCACCTAATGTCACAACACTACCATTAGAACTTCTACAACTAAAATTACACTCCATATATTCAGTTTTAGATCTACTTAACCGAAAACCTTTAGACTCTAATGTTGACCTCCATAATTCAAGTTTCACTTGGACTCCCTCTCAAGTCTTATCAACAAGAAGAATGTCATCATCAAAAAGCATACACCAAGGTACATCTTCCTGTAAATGCCTAGTAAGAACATCCAAAACTAAAGCAAAAAGATAAGGGCTTAAAGTTGATCCTTGATGTAATCCAATTGAAATGGGAAAATATTTTTTCAATCCTCCTTGTGTTTGGACACAAATAACAACTCTAGTATACATATCCTTAATGACTTGAATATAACCAATATTAACTCCTTTCTGTTCTAGAACTCTCCAAAGAACATCTCTAGAAACTTTATCATAAGCTTTCTAAATCAATAAATATCATATGTAAATCCTCCTTACTTTCTCTATACTTCTCCATCAAACCTCTTAACAAATGTATAACATCCATAGTAGATCTACCTGGCATGAAACCAAACTGAATTATGAGAAACTTTTGTATCACATCATAACCTATGCACAATTACTCTCTCCCATAATTTTAATGTATGACACATTAACTTAATTCCTCTATAATATGCACACTCTTGTGCATCACCTTTATTCTTAAAAATAGGAACCAACAAACTATTTCTCCACTCATCTGACATATTCTTAGTCTTTAAAATAAGATTAAAAAGATTTTTAAGCCAAGAAATTTCTTGATCTCCTAAGCATTTCCACACTTCTATTGGAATATCATCAGGTCCTACTGCTTTTCCACATTTCATTTTTTTTAAAGCTTCTCTAACTTCAGATTTACTAATAAAATGATAAAAATAAAATTCTATATTTTTGTTCAGGGTGTTAAGGTTGCTAAACTCAATCGTACATTCAGATCCTTCATTGAAAAGTTTATCAAAATATCTCATCCACCTATTTTCAATATCCTTTTCTAAGAAAAGCACCTTGTTATCTTCATCTTTAATACACCTCACTTGAACTAGGTCTTTACTTCTCCTGTCTTTGTTGGCTAACTTATACACCTAAAATTAATAAACTAAACTAAATAAAAATAAACCTAAACCTAAATAAAAAAAAAAAAAAAACTAAAATAATTAAAACATAAACTAAATAAACCTAAACCTGTGAGTTTAATTATTTTAAAAAAATAAATAAATAACTAAAAGAAACCCTAACCCTAAACCCTAAACCCTAAACCTTAAAACTAAACCTAAACCCTGAACTATAATCCCTAAACCCTAAACCTTAAAACCCTAAACCCCAAACCCTAAACCCTAAGCCTTAAACCCTAAAAATCTAAACCATAAACTCTAAATCATAAACCCAAAACCCTAAACACTAAAACTTACAACCTACAACCACCCAAAGGCAGGTAATCCTAAATAAACCTAAAACTAAATAAAACCTAAAAATAAATAAATAAAAAAAACCTAAACCTAAATAAAAATGATAAACTAAACTAAAACCTAAACCTAATCCATAACATAAAAATAAGACAAAATAAAAAATAAAAGCTAAACTATAATAAAATAAATAAAAACTTAAACTAATCGAAAAAATAAAATAAACCTAAAAATAAAAAAAATAAATAAAATAAAAACTAAACTTGAAAAAAAAATTAACTTAAAAATAAAATAAAATAAAAATTAAATAAAACCTAAACCTAAAAATAATACATAAAAATAAATAAAAAAATAAAACCTAATCCCTAAACTAAAAAAAACCTAAACCTAAAATAAACAAAATAAAATAAACCTAAACATAAACAAAAATAAATAAAACCTAAACCTAAACCTAAAATAAAGTCAACCTAAACGATAAAGTAAATGAAATAAAATAAACTTAAAATAAAACTAAACCTAAAAAAAATAAACATAAACATAAATAAAACCTAAAACCTAAACCTAAAAAAATAAAATAAAACCTAAACCTAAAAATAAAAATAATACCTAAACTTAAAAATAAATAAAATAAAACTAAACAAAAAATAAGCAATGTATATACTAATAAACCAAGATAAAAATAAAAATAAAATAAATGACTAAGATAAATAAACTAAACAAATAAAATAAAAAAACCTAAATAAAAATAAAAATAAAAAATAAATTAAAAAATTAAACTAAATAAACCTGGGTTTGTTAATTTAAAACCTTAAACTGGCACAAATATAAAACCCTAAACTGCTACCTGCAGGCCACTAAACATGAAACCACAGATCAGATCCTAAACCTGACCTAAATCTCTGACCTGACCCTATCTGGGCCTGACCCAACCTGGGCTAAACTGTAAACTAAACTTGTATAACTATAAAACTCAGGCCACTAAGCTAACTACACAACTTGACACTGGGCCACCCTGAAACTCACCATCATAAAGCCATAGCCATGAGCCCTGACCTAAGTAACTGAGCCACACTAAGCCCCACCTTGGCAGCACCTCTCTAAACCCTAAACCCTAAACCCTGATCACAACCTACTGAGCCTAAACCTAAACCTAAACACTAAAACACAAATACAACTCCTAAAACCTAAAACCTAAATCTACTAGATGTAATAATAAAATAAATAAAGCCTAAATAAAATAAAATAAATAAAATAAAATAAAACCTAAACCAAAAACTAAAATAATAAATAAAAATAAAATAAATAAAATAAATAAATAAAACCTAAACTAAAAAAATAAAATAAACCTAAGAATAAAAATATAAATAAAATTAAAACTAAACCTAAAATAAAATAAAATAAATCAAATATAATAATAAAATAAATAAACTATAAACCTAAATAAACCTAAAAATAAAATAAATAAACCTAAACCTAAATAAAATAAACCTAAACTAAATAAAACCTAAACTAAACCACACAAAATAAGCTAACCTAAACATAAACTAAATAAAATAAAATAAACCAAAAATAAACCTAAACCTAAACTAAAATATAAGACCTAAAAGAAAACCTATGTTAAAACCTAAAAATAAACCTAAATAAAAACCTAAAACCTAAACCTATAAAAATAAAATAAAAACCTAAACTAAAACATAAAAATAAAAAATAAAAGCTAAACCTATAAGATGAAATAAAAATAAAATTGAACTAAAAGATAAACCTAAACCCAAAAAATAAATTAAAATAAAAAACCTTAACTAAAATAAATAAACTTAAAATAAATAAACCAAACTAAATAAAAATAAAAAATAAACCTAAAAAAATAAAATAATAAAATAAACTTAGATAAATAAGAAATAAACTAAATAAACGGAAACCTACCGGTTTACTTAATTTATAAAAAAATCCTAAACCATAAATCCTAAATCTTTAGCCATATATAACCACAACCAAACCTAAACCCTAACAAAACCTAAACAAAACCTTACAACCCTAAACACCTCAGGCACTACCACCCTAAATCTAAAACCAAACCCTGAGCCACAATCCTAAACCCTAAAGCCATAGGCTCTAAAACTAAATCCTGAGGCTGAGCCCTAAAACCCTAAACCTAATCCTAAACCCTAAAAACCTAAACCCTAAAACTCTAAACCTTAAACACTAAACCCTAAACACTAAACCATAAACCCTAAACCCTAAACCCTAAAAACCTAAAAACCTAAAGCTAAACTAAATAAAATGTTGTAACAAATTAAATAAATAAACCTAAACCTAAATTAAATAAAATAAATAAAATAAAATAAACTAAACTAAAAAAAAACCTAAAATAAAATAAAATAAACAATAAAAATAAAACTAAAATAAATAAAACTTAAACTAAAAAAAATAAAATAAACCTAAGAATATAAAATCTAAAATAAAATTAAAACTAAACCTAAAATAAAAATAAAATAAATCTAAAATATAATAAAATAAAGACTAAATTAAAACCTAAACCTAAAAATAAATAAAAAATAAAACTGAAACTCTAAACTAAAAAACAACCTAAACCTAAAATAAAAATAAAATAAATAAAATAAAATATAACAAAACCTAAACTAAAATAAACTAAACTGAAATAAATAAAACCTAAACCTAAACCTAAACCTAAACATAAACTAAATAAAATGAAATAAATAAAAAATAAACCTAAACCTAAGCTTAAAAATTAAAACAAAAAATAAACCTAAGTAAAAACCTAAAAATAAACCTAAATAAAAACCTAAAACCAAAACCTAAAAAAATAAAATAAAAGCAAAACCTATGAGATGATATAAAAATAAAACTGAACTAAAAAATAAGCCTAAACTTAAAAAATAAAATAAAATAAAAAACTTAAACTAAAATAAATAAACTTAAATTAAATAAACCAAAATAAATAAAAATAAAAAATAAGCCTGAAAAACTAAAAATAATATAAACTAAAATAAATAACAAATAAACTAAATAAATGGAAACCCCCGGTTTACTTAATTTATGAAAAAACCCTAAACCATAAATCCTAAACCCTAAGCCATAAACCCTAAACCTAGACCACAAACCCTAAAAAAAAATCAAAATGAATAAACCCTAAGCCTACTTACTAGGCCTGAGCCCTAAACCCTAAATCAGCCCCTAAACCATAAACCTAAACCTTAAACCTAAATCTGACCACCACCACTAAACCCTAAAACCTAAACCACTTAAACCCTAAAACCTAAACCTTAAACTAGGCCCTAAACACTAAACACTAAACTAAACCCTAAACTAGCCACAAAACCAAAATGCCTAAAACTAAATAAATGTGATAATAAAATAAATAAATAAACCTAAACTAAATAAAATAAATTAAATAATAAAAGAAATAAAACCTAAAATGAAAAGCTAAACCTCAACCTAAAAAAATAAATAAAATAAAATAAAAATATAAAAAATAAATAAATAAAACTAAGCTAAAATAAAATAAAATAAACCTGGAATAAAAATATAAATAAAATTAAAACTAAACCTAAAATAAAATAAAATAAATCTAAAATATAATAAAATAAAACTAAATAAAACTTTAACCTAAAAAATACCTAAAATAAATAAAAGTAAAACCTAAACCCTAAACTAAAACCCTAAACCTAAAATAAAAATAAAATAAAAATAAAAATAAACCCTAAACTATAATAAACTAAACTAAAATAAATAAAACCTAAACCTAAACCTAAACCTAAAATAAACTAAACCTAAACCCAAACATATACTAAATAAAATAAAATAAACCAAAAATGAACCTAAACCTAAACTAAAAAATAAAACCTAAAAATAAACCTAATAAAAAAAAATAAACCTAAATAAAAACCTAAAACCTAAACCTAATAATATAAAATAAAAACCTAAACTAAAAATAAAATAAAAAATACCTATAAGATGAAATAAAAATCACTAAAAAAAATAAACTTAAAATAAAATAAAATAAAAAACCTAAACCAAAATAAAATAAACTTAAAATAAATAAAAAACTAAAACAAAATAAAAAAAATAAAAAATAAAATAAACTCAGATAAATAAGTAATAAACTAAACAAATTAAAACCTACCAATTTACTTAATTTATAAAAAAAAAAATCCTAAACCCTAAATCCTAAACCCTAAGCCATAAACCCTAAACCTACAACCATAAACCCTAAACCCTAAAACTAACCATAAACCTAAAACCCTCAACTTACAACCCTAAACCTAAACCTAAACCTAAACCTTAAACTAAACCCTAAAACTAAACAAACCCTAAACCTAAACCTAAAACTGAAACCAGAAACCCTAAACCTAAACCTAAACCTAAACCTAAACCTAAACCCTAAAACCTTAAACCCTAAAATAAACCCAAAACTTAAAGCCCAAACTTAAACCCCCAACACCAAACCACACTAACCTAAACCACGAGAATGGCGAACCTGGTAGTGGCATCACTCACACAGGCTCAGTCTATCGTGGTGGAGGCGAGGCAGGTCAGTTATAGTGGTGGTGTGGGATCTAGAGGTGCTAGTGGATATGGAGGTGGTGGTTGGAGGCGGGTGGTTAGTGGAGGAGTAATGAGGTTACAACCATGGTGGTGGCAGAGGGAGAGATCGGTGATATGATGGTGGATCCCACTACTCGAGAGGCATGGGTGGTTCTGATAGGAATTAGAGAAACTGAAGAACAGTTGATCTGATCTGCTTCTTATGAAAATGTGTCTTTATAATAGAGGCAGTTCTACTTATCTAGGGTTTTTAATTTTCTCTATGGGTACTTGTTTTTGATCTATGTCGTTGCTTGTGTCCTAGAAAACTTGGGGTGCTACTTGGTTGCTGAAATCGAATAGAGGAAATGTTAAATATGAATTAATTCTCTATTTTAAAAAAACTTTAAACCCTAAACTAACACTTAAACCCTAAAACTAAAACCTAAACCTAAACCCTAAACCATAAATCCTAAAACATAAACCATAAAAACCCTAAACTCTAAAACACTAAACCCTAAATCCTAAGCCCTAAACTCCCCTAAACCCTAAACCCTAAACCCTAAACCCTAAACACTAAAACCATAAACCTAAACCTAAAACCCTAAACCTAAACCTAAACCCCTAAACCCCTAAACCTAAACCTAAACCCTAAACCCTACCCCTAAAAAAACCCTAAACCTTCAATAAAGATATCATTAGGGTAGATCTAAAGAATGACCTAATCTTAACATAGTTATGGTATAAATGTCTTCAAGAGACTTTCCCTTGATTATTAGAGATTTGAATGCCCTAAACCCTAATCCTAAATCATATTATAATACCATATATTATAGTATAATGTAGCATCATATATTTAACCATGTAGTAATGTGTTTTTGGATGTTATAAGATGTTTTGAAATGTTTTAGTATATTATGGTATTTTTTGATATAGTCTATAATAATATAAATCATAAAAATATTGACTTAATAAATTATATGATTAAACTTGTTAAATTTGAAGTGGAAATTAGGTTTTATCTTAAACAATCCCTTGTGATGTGTATGCAATATAATGTAATATAATATGTTCTAGTGTATAATAATATAAGATTCCATAACATAGTGTAGTATCATCCATTATAGCAAACTATTATGTTTTACTACTTATTGTTTAGCATATTTTAGTTTGCTATAGTATAATGTAGTAGAGCTTGTACTGGTATAATTCATAAAATATTGATTTATAGGCTGAGATGATGGGATCTGGCCAAATTTAAGGTAAGCTTTTGGGAACATCATTAAGGGTGTGTTATGGTGTGTCATTTAATCTAAAGAATGGAATTTTGCATCTAAAATAAATTTTCTTTTTTCAAACAAATTTTATAATTTTTTTTGCTTAAAGTGATTCATTTTAAAGTGTAATGTAAGATAATATATTATATGAAAGCATATATGTACATAATATATAATATATATATAATATATATATATATATATATATATATATATATATATATATATATATATATATATATATATATATATATATATATATATATATATGATATATGTGTTGTTACTAAATGTTATTGTACATTTTAGTATGTTTTACTTTTGTTATAATACATTAGGTTAAAACTCACAAAAATGTTAATTTAAAGGTTGAGATGGAAGAATTTGGCCAAATTAATGGCACACACCAAGAAGCAACACCAAAATTATATTATTTTGTACCATTTCTAATAGAAAAATAACAATTTTACATCCAAAATGAACATTATTCATATTTTGAAAAATTTTTGTTATTTGTTACTTTAAATTTATTCTAATGAGGCATAATGTTAGGTAATATATTATATTATAACAATTTATAATATCACATCATATATTATAATATAATATAGTGTGTTAATTCACACTATAATATGTTTAGAATGATATTATATAGTTAGTTTGAGCTTGAACCATCAAAAATCATAAAATGTTGATTAAAATGTTATGATGATGTAATTTGAATGAATACATTGCTAAGCTTTGGTTGAAGTATTAATGGTGTGCATAAGAGAAGGAATAAGAATTGATGAGAATCCCATGTCAAGGACATGGTGGGAGATCCGCTAGGGGATCACACATGCATTGGACATGACATGTGAAGGGTCTATGTCGAGGGCATAGAAGAAGAAAATCTATTGGGGATAAGGTTTGAAGTTGATTTGATTATATGATTTTTGGAAAGAAGATCCACTGGGGATAAGAATCTATAATCCACTGAGGATTAAGATCGAATCGACTTTAATTTATTTATTTTAATTGATATGGAGGCATATCTGCTAGAGATATGGGCTCGAGTCTGCTAGGGATCGGGTATATGAACCTTCACTATGGGCAGTTAGCTATCCAGGGATTAGGATTTGAGTTCAATTTCATAGATTTGTTTTGGAATGTATCCACTGGGAATAAGAGTTTGGTTGGATTTCTCTGATTTAGACTCTACTAGGGGAATTGGTTTAATTTGGCTCAGGTTTATTTTGAATTTGATTTATTTTCTTGACTTGTTTATTTATGATTTGGGGCTCCAGTGGGGAGAAGGGTGTGATTTAACTCCACTGGGGAAAATTAGATTGCATTAAATTTAATCTGAGTTAATGTATGGACCTTGTCGGTGTGTGATGGACCCACTAAGAAGGGGCTATATTAGCCTTGACCAACCTCAGGTTTACAAATCCAAAGGGATAGTCTACCGATTGCAAGGTAGAGCTAGCCAACATAAGGGGTTATCTTTCAGTGCGCAACAGCTATGCTAGGAAGAAGGAATAGTAGACTTACATCTTTCAAAACAAGGAACAACCATTGGGTTGACATGTTGGATGCACAACAAATTGAATCTAACTTAGGGCGACTATTGAGTGAATGTCGCTGGGGGCTTATGTCAACTCAAAAGTAGCCAAAATTAATTTTAACTTAATTTTATGTAATTTGATATGGTTTGTTTGGTTTAGTTTGATTTCAAATTGATGGAATATCTATTGAGGATGTGAGCTCGGTCAAATTTGATAGATTTAATTTATGGGCCATGTAGGTGTGTCATGGACCCACTAAGAAGGGGCTATATCAGACTTGTCCTATCTCAGATTTACAAATCCAAAGGGATAGTCTATTAGTCATGGGGTAGAGTTAGCCAACCTAAGGGGTTGCCTTTTGGTGTGCAACAGATGTGCTAGGAAGAAAGAGTACCATACTTACATCTTCTAAAGCAAGGAACAATCGCTAGGGTGACTTGTTGGTAACACAACAAACTGATCCCAACTTAGGGGCGATTACTGAGTGAATGCTATTTGGGACTTATTTCAGCTCAAGAGTAGTTAGTGATTCTTAAGGGAATTTTGCTAACACTACTCTAAAGTTAGGATGCCTGCTTGGGAAAAGGTATCGCTAGGGGTGTCCTCCTAATCCACAAGTGAATATATATATTATTTATATGTTTACGTGGACCTTGTTTGCATGTGAGGGACCAAATTGAGAAGGGGCTATGTCGGCCTTGACTTATCATAGATTTACTAGACAAAGAGAGAACCTGCACATCCACAAAATGGATTCTTCAACTACAGGGGTGGTTACTAGGAAAGGGGAACTGTCCAATCTGATAGTAACCCGGGTATTGTCTAAATTGTGTCGCAAATGATGTGATCCAAATATAGTGCCCATAGAGGAGGTGTTATTAGGGGTGTTATCCTGAGCCTTGGAAAAAAGCCTATAGATGTATTGTGGCCAACTCAAGGAAAAAGCATAATAGACTTACATCTACCATGAGCAGTGTATCCTAAGGTGCGAGAACCAACCAACCTAAGGCCTATCCGTCAGCATGAGTGGTGTATATGTAAGTATAGTGAGAACCAACCAACCTAAGGTGTCGATCGGTGCAATGATCAATCTAGAAAGAAAGCATGTAGGCTTACAACTTTCTTAGTGGAACTGATCATCAGGATAGTCCGTCGTCGGTGGGATAGATGCTGTCTAACCTAGAGTGATTACTATGCAGGGAGCCCCGAGAAAGGACTGGATGCATACTTGAAGCAGTCAAGAGGGAACGAGCTATTAGGGGACTTATCCTAAACCTTAAATATACTCAACCTAATTAGTGCATGAAGGCTAATTCAAGAAGAAAGTATACCAGACTCACATCCTCTTAAACGAAGCCAACATAAGGTAGCTTACCGGCCATGCGGTAGAACCAAACTAACAAGGTGCTCATCGGTGTGTGGCCAAGGAAGGAAAGCATGGCTTACATCTAAAGCAAGAAGACCAGGGTGACACACTAGCAGGCGACGCGTCGACCCAGAGCACCCTCTTGAGTGAGTGCCACTAAGGGCATTATCTCAACTAAGAGTAGCTTGAGATAAAAGATATGTGTTTTTTTTATATGTTTGTGTGTAGTTTGTATTTGTGTTGTGTTGATGAAGGATAGGATGCCATTCGGGTTCCATACACCAACCCTAAACACATCATGGTAGATTTATAAATAAGAATACTTTCAACATGGAAGAGAATGAATTTGAAATGAAATTTTCATTGATGATAATTATTTTCAAACATGATTTATAATATTTCTTTAAGTAGAGCCCATTGATTGGAAGCATTGGGCACTCTCCCTTATAAGTAATAAGCTGATAAGATCCTCCTTGGTAGACTTTCTCTATGGCAAAAGAGCTTTCCCAAATGGGTTCAAACTTGCCTCCCATCTTACGATAGGCAACAATCGATCACCTTAGAACTAAAATAAGCTCTCCTACATGAAAAGCTCTAGGATTGACCAACTTGTTGTGAGCTTGAATCATTTTAGCTTTTTACAACATGAGATTTTGGCATGCCCGTAGGTATCTCTCCTCCAAACCATTGAGCTCTTTTAACCGTAACTTATGTGATTTGTGATCTTGCTGTGATGGTGATATATCTAATGGTAGAATGGCTTTAGACCCATACACTAAGGAGAAAGGAGTAGAGTTGGAGTTCTATATGTGGTGTGGTAGGCCCACAAGGCTTCACCTCATGCCACTATCTCTGTGTTGTCTTCTTTAGTATTTGGATGAGAGTTTTGTTGAAGGATTCTACTAAGCTATTTTTTTCTCTTAGAGTTGATGGTAAAATATCTCCAATCTATGCTATGACTTAGGGCAAAGTTGTTGATCTCTGTGCTCTTGAATGCAGTACCATTATCAGATATAATTTATCGAGGCACTCTGAACTTATGTATGATATGATTCCTAACAAACTAGAGCACATGCTGAGATGTGACCTCTCTGAATGAAATCGCTTTTTCCCATTTAGAAAAGTAGTCAGAAGTAGCTAAGATGAACCGATGACCCTTGAAAGAAGGAGTATCAATCAGACCCACTATGTTGGGACCCCAACACTCGAATGACCTTGAGGCCAATGTAGAATGTAGAATGTTGGGTGGTTAGTGTTGGACAACACCATGTATTTGACATTGGTGGTATCGCCTAGCCATATCCATTCAATCTTTGATCATCCGGTAGTATCTAATCTCTTGAACGTGGCTTTCATCTTGGGACCAGATTGGTTGGCTCCACATAATCATGAGTGTACCTTGATCACGATCTTATGCACTTTGTGCTTGTCTAAACAACATAACCACATATGATCAAAAGACCTTTGATATAAGACACCATCCACAAGAGTGTGGGAAAGTGCCCTCTACTTCATCTGATGGGCTTGAGACTTTTTTTGAGGTAGTTTTCCTTTATTTAAGTAATCCATGAATGGTTGACTCTAATCTAACTCCTCATCCTTCTTGGCAATGGTAACCTCCCCTTCAAGAGAGTACTTTTTGATGAGTTCAATATCAATAAGGGATAAGACATGTCTATTTTGGACCTTTATTGATATGGACTCATCCTCCAGACATGCCAACTCCTCGGCAAGCTTGGCAAAAGCATACGCTATGGTATTCTCTCCTCGAGGAATCTTTAAAATAGTAACCTCTTAGATTTGGGCCAACAACTCCATGGTGTACTTGTGGCAGTGATGGAGCTTAGGCTTTATAACCTTATAGAACCCAGATATTTGGTTGATAACTAGCTGAGAATTCCTGAAGATGTTGACGTTCTGGATGGTTAGAGTAACGACTATCTCTACACCGATAACTAGAGACTCATATTCAGCTTCATTATTGGTGCAAGGATTGGTCACATGATATGAGAATCTCATAACATCACAGTCTGGAGTTAAGAGAATTATTCCTACCCCTGCCTTTCCTGGAATAGTAGATTGTGGTTCTTCTTTGCTTCAAGAGGAAGCGGCACCATCAAAGTACATCTCCTAGCAGTGAATGCTAGTATCCCCTAAGTACATGATTTGTTCATCAAGGAGATCATCACTAAGCGGAGAGTCAGCAGGAAGTGGGTGTGCTGTTAAGAAATCTACTAGTGCTTATCCTTTCACCGCATGGAGGGGTATGAAGGTAATGTCAAACTATAAAAGGATCATTGACTATCGTGCCAATTATCGGATAGCGTTGACCATGTCATGAGATACTATAGTGGATTGATCCTAGAGATTAAGTTCACCTTATGGGGAAGCATGTAGTGCTGTAGCTTTTGGGATGTAAAGATTAAAGCTAGGCAATGCTTCTCAATGGGTGGATAATTAGCCTTAGTAGGGATTATACAATGGCTCAGGTAGTATAGTGCATTTTCCTTCCCTTCATCATTGGCCAGGCTTGGGCAAAGCACCAAGTCATCTAACACAACACACAAAGTTGAGGGGCTTGCGCAGGATAGGGGTTGCTAGAATCAGTGACATCATCATGTAATGCTTAATCTCTTCGAAGGCATGCTCACACTTATCATCTCACTTGAACTTGGCATCCTTTTGACATGTGTTAAGAATGGCTAACATCTTTTCTATAAGTTAGATATAAAGCCTCTTAGATATGTCAATTGCCCTTGGAATGATTTGAGTTAAGTTAAACTTTTAAGGGGTGGCATTTCTAATATCACATTGATCTCCTCTGGATCGATTTTGATTCCTTAGTGTTGGGCAACAAACCCAAGGAATTTCTTTGAAGGTACTCCAAGTTCACAATTCAGGGGGTTCATTTTGAGGTTAAATTATCTTAACTATTTAAAAACTACTCTCAAGTCAAAGAGATGATTTTTCTTTACTCTACTTTTGACCACGAGATCATTTATATAGCACTCGACTTGATGATGAATGAGTTTATCAAAGATTTGAGTCATAGCCTGCTGGTATGTAACACCATCATTTTGAAGGCTGACCTTATAGCATTAGATTCTGATCTGAGTTCTAAAAGTAGTGTTTCTTTCATCTTCAAGGGCCATCTTTATTTAGTTATATCTAAATGAGATATTTAAGAAAGAGATGACTGCATGAGATGAGGCAATGTCCACCATCAGCTCTGAGATTGGTAATGGAAATTTTTCCTTTGGAGATTTGCCTTATTTAAATCACTAAAATTGTCGCATATGTGAATTTGGCCATTCTTTTTCTTAATTGGGATGATTGGCTGTGGTAGGGCATTTTATTCGAATGAAGCCGGCATTGATCGTTCTTGACTTTCAAATGACCTATTGTTCTATGTCTTTTTTTGCGTCTAGGGCTTGCTTGATAGGGTTAGTAGGCTTTATTACTATTTATATACATTAAGAGCTAATCTAAGCATCTCTTTATAACTCAATGCAAAGCAGTCCTTAAACTCAGTCAATAGCCTAACTAAGTCATTAGCTTCAATTTTGTTCAACAAAGAACTTATGTATGTCAGGCGTGGATCTTCTTCAGTTCCTAAGTTGATTTCACTCTTGTGGTGCATCTTTGACATCAAAATCATCTAGGTCATCTGAAGTTTCTAAGCACAACTCCTCAAATGAGTTAATGTAACTTGAAAAGAACCTACAAGATTCCAAATGATTGGTGATGACTAGCTAATCATCATCATGGACCCCTTGCAAATCTAGTCCCACTTGATTGAGAGCATTTGCATTTGTTCTTCCATATTTTTTAAAGTAGTCTAACCTATGCTTTAACCAAGTGTACGGGATTAACCCTTTCTTTGCTAAATTATGAACACAAGGCAAGTACCATTCAAGAGGTAATTCTATTAAATCTTTATATGAATCATCCTTAAGTTCTACATTAACTTCTTGACTTAAGGATGATGCTCCTAGAAAGAACTTTTGAGTCTTCACACTTGTAGATGACATAGGGGCTTCCTTAACTACCAAACCCTCAACTTTTTGAGAGGAAAGTGGGGTTAGAGCTAAGGTTCTCAACTAATGCCTAACTGTTTCACATATAAACTTGGATACACTTATGCTTTGCTTTGGAGCCTGGTCTTCATCGCTATTTGGATCAATTGTCACATCCAAGAGAATCTACTACTGAGAAGAGCTGGCTGGTGTGCTAACCATATAAGGCTCATCCTATGAACTAGATTCTAAGTCTATATGGATAGCAGGTGTACTCTTGGGTTCATATCTATTGGGTGGCCAATTAGGAGGTTTTCCACCCAGAATGAACTAGCTTCCTCTTCCTACAGTAGAGGTCAGTCATCTACTATTCTGTAATGACTATGGGTGGAATCTAATGTCAGGCTCCACTTCCTCCTCCAAGTCAATTTCGCTCCCTTTTATTTTCTTTTCATTTTCTCTTTTATTTTCTTTTTCTCTTTCTTTTTATTTTTCTTTTTTCCTTTTCTTTTATTTTTAAACTTTGGCCAAGTTCGTAAGAATATACTTGTTAATTTTGAGGGAGGTAATAAGCCGCATCCTCATGTATGCCGACCTCGTGAACTATAAATGGCTTGAGATCTCCTTTAACATAGTAGATGATCCCACCTCTCACAAATTTCATAGACTAATGTAGAGAGGATGGAACTATGTTTTTCTCATGTATCCATGGTCTCCCAATCAAAGCATTGAAAGATGTATCCGAGTGTATAATGTGAAACTTGGCTTTGGTCTTCCAATCATCTATCTCCAAGGGCAACACTATGGAGCCTAAGGCCTATTGACCTCACTTTTGGAGTGCAGATTCAATTTTCCATCTTAAACTTAGGAGTCTTCTAGACACTATGACTTCCTAGTCAAGACACTTCTAACAATTAGGTTAACCTAAGCTTAAAGACTTAGAAGGGTTAACCATATGATTAGGTTATGTCTTAGATTAGGATAATCCACCTACCCTACCCAAATCCAATCCATGTTCACCTTCTCCAAACCTCTAGTTCAATTCAAACATCAAATTCAAATCCAAATCTAAACCCAAATTCCAAAACCAAATGATTGAAGCCTGATCAAATCCAAACTTGAAACCCTTACCTATCTATCCATGGAATTAGCCAAATCTTAATCCAAATCAATCCAAAATCAATTGATTTTCTCATAATCAATTTATATCTTTAATCATCTTCCTAAATATAAATCAAATCTACATTCAAATGATCAAAACTAAATCAAGCTAAATCAAATTAAATCAAAACTCTTCTTAAGCCATATGACCTATCCTATGGACTTAGCTAATTATTAATCCAAATCAAGTCAAACTCAATTGATTTTCTTAAAAATAAATCATATTTTTAGTCATCTTCACAAATTTAAATAAAATATAAATCATCAAAACTAAATCAAACCAAATCAAAAAAACTAACAACACTCAACTCCCGGACTTGGCCAAAGTCCTTCATTCCAAAACCCAAATTAAATTTATTTTTGCACGAATCAATCATACCTTTAATCATATTCACAAATATAAATGAAATTTACAATCATCAAGCCAAACCAAAATCAACCCAAGTCAAACCCAACTTAACCCTT
This sequence comes from Cymbidium sinense, assembly GCA_021442155.1. NCBI lineage: Eukaryota > Viridiplantae > Streptophyta > Magnoliopsida > Asparagales > Orchidaceae > Cymbidium > Cymbidium sinense. The sequence goes on along the minus strand of CM038214.1, from coordinate 276,666,592 downwards.
TTGACTTGAAATGTTCAAATGAACCAAAACCCATTTGAACCCAAGCAAATTGCAATTGAATTTATATATCAATCCCAAATCTATATATAAACTCAACTAAATGAAACTCAACCCAAAATCAAGCCAACTAAACCTAATTGGTCCAGTTGACCTAAAGTGGCCAATTTGTCCTATTTGAGCCAAGTTTTAATCCTACCTAAATTGGATTGAACCTTGCTCATCAAAACCTCCCATTATGATTATTGATCACCCTAGGTTGATCAATTATCAAAAAATGGGTCAAATCAAGTCAACTTGGTCATTTGACCAAGTCAACTCCTTAACCCATATGAACCCAAACTAGCCAAATTGCAACCTAAGCTAAATCCCTTGAAACCATTGATTCATACCAAATTAGAATTAATATTTGAGTATAACTTGACTTTCAATTGAGTCAAACCAAACCCAATTGGCCCCTTTTAGTTTTCCGAAATTGACCTAAAAGAACAAATTAGGTCAAATCAAAATATAAACCAAATTGATTGCAACCAATAGCTCAAGTTCATTCCAAATTTATTATTGAACATGACCAAAGCCATGTTTGGACCCAATTGAACCTAATTGACTTACTTAGCTCAAATTGACCTAAAGGTTCAAGTTGGCATAAATAAAACCAAATACAAATTAATTGAAACAAAAGCCTACAATCATATTAAATTGGTCAAACCAACATCGAAGCTAAGCCAATTTGGCCAATTTGGTCAAATTGGTCAACTTAAACCATTTGACACATATGAATTCAAATGAGCCAAAATCAAATCTAAGCCAAACTAAACCAAACCAATTAAACCAAAATATCCCAAATGATCATATGAACTTGACCCAATCAATTTGACCTAAATGGTCAAATTAACAAATCAACTCTAATTAGATATTTGAAAACTTTGGCTCATTTTAAATTTCTCAAATCAAATACCATGCCAAATAATCATTCTACCCCTATGTTAAGGGCATCACATGAGACAAATCACTTATGTAAGTGGTCGTTTCCATTCCTTCACCACTCAGTACTCTCCCAATGGTCCACCTAGGCACCTAGTACACTGCCCATCCTAACCCAAAGGGTGGTTGGGTTGGTCATGACCCATGGGAGGTGAAATCACCTCACCCTCCCCATTGGAGCATTTCAAACCCATAAGACACCCTTGATTCCTCCTTGGCAGTCGCCTCCACACCTTCACCAACAAGCCAAGCCAACTCACCTTCTCCTTGGCAGTCGACGAGCAAGATTGAATCATCTCCTAAGAGAAGGAGGTGAGTTTGAGCAAACGAGCTCCAAATCATCGGTTCCGAGCAAACAGGATTGATCAATTGTTTCGCCATCTCACTTCAGAATCATTTTGATCCACTGAGGTATGCTTCCAAAGCGATCTTTTGGCAAAAAAAAGTTGGAGCTTCTTGAAACTTGCATCTCATGCATGTTATGATCTCCTTGATGATGTCTCCTTAGAATGAATCCTTTTGAGTTGATGCGCTCGGGTAAGCTTCAAGTGAAATGGTGGATGGACCATTCTCCCCACTTTGAACGTTAGATCCCTTTGTCGTGAATGGGAGATGGCGGTGATTTGCTAGATCGATCTGATTTAATCCTATTAATTTTTGGGATTAATTATAGTCGTCTGACCTTAGATCAAATGGCAGACGAGAAAGTGCATCCTCCGCCACCACATAGGCGCTGAGTCGGATAAGTTTTAAGTAGCCAATCCCGCGGTGCCACATGAAAAGTGCGCTGCATTAGCGCTCCACATGGTGTCAATAGGATTAGGCTTTAATTAGGCTTAATTATTCATTTTTAATGGCTAAAATTCTAAAAATCATAAAAAATCATAGAGAAATAAAAAAATGCAAATAAATACTAATTTTAAAGGTATTTCATTGGAGAATTAATTAAAAATGATCTTAACTAATTATGAATAGTAATTAAAGTTTAATTACAAAATTTATTAGCTTAATTACTCCTTAATTACTTAAGGAATTAATCCTAAATATTATGGGTAAATTTAATGGGATGACCTCTGCCTCCCATAATTTTTTTGGGATTAATGCTCATATAATTAGGAAAACTTACTAATTAAACCTTACTCTTTTAAGTTAATAATGATTAATTAATCCCATAGTAAATAAAATGGTTAATTAAGTTTATTAATCATTGTTCAACAGTAAGTGAACAAAGGAATAGGGTTGGGACCCCTTTCCCTATGTTCATTTCACCCTTTTTAAAATGAAATTAATTAAGATTTAACTAATTAATTAAATCACTTAAATAAATTGAAATCATAATCACATCATACCTTAATTAATTAAATCATTAGGTAGATTTTTAGGTGTTTAATAACCCAAAGGAGTTCATTGAAATTATGGTTAGTCCACATGGGTGGGAAAACCATAAGAGTAATTAATTAAGTCTCTTAATCTAATTAACTATTAATCATGAGCCAATTGCATTAGGCCCCTTTTATTTCCTAGGATCATTACAAGTTTATTTTCCATGCATATCATGTTGGTTCATAATTATTTAGTTAATTACTTTAAGATGACATAAGTAAGGGTAATTAATTCATCTAATTAAAGGTTTAACTTAATTAACCCATAAAACTAACTTAATTACATTTTCTTAAATTAAATCAAATCACTAATGTGGGAATGTGTTTGAAACAACAAGTGATGATTTCTCTTTTCGTCTTTAAATCAAATCAAATCCAAAACTTAATTAATAAAGAAGCTTTGGTTTGCTTTAAGTAATCTTATTTGATTTGATCCTTAAGAACAAGTTTGGTTGAATGAATCACATGCTTATATTTGATTGTCCTCTATCCAATCATGTTAAATTTGGTATGTCATTTGAATTCATGCATCCATCTTTTCAAAATCAAGTAAAATAAAATGGATTTTCTTTATGTAAGCTTGCATGTGTTGATTTAATTTAATATATGCATGGCTATTTTCACTATTAATGCCAAATATATTTTTCAAAAGCTTATAAATGAATAATAATATGTGTTATGATGTTAGTTATAAATACATAAGAAATGCATGTGCTTATAGCTTAAGTGTATGAATGTTGAGTTCTCTTTCCTCTATTCATGTGTTGATTTATATAAGATTGAATGGTAATGGATATATAGTCTGGACATCTTGGCAGTACAAGGCTTTAGCTAGCCCTATGGAGGTCATTTGATTACCTCACTTCTCTAGTTTAACTACGGCACGTACCCATTTTATTTCATTCTTATGTATTTCAACAGTAGAATTTGGATAGAGTTTTAATTCATATATATAAATGATTCAATAAAAAAATATACAATTTTTGCATGGCCTTCTTTTCCACATTTATGTATACATCCATGTGTGTCCAAGAAAAGCAGTATATAGTCTAGACATCCTGGGAATACGAGGCTTTAGTTAGCCCCAAGGAGGTCATTTGATTACCTCACTTCCCTGGCTTAACAATGACACCTTATATCTTTGTACATGTATATGTATATGTGATTAGTGAATGAAAAATCTCATTTTGCATTAAAATTGGATGCATTCATAATTGACTAAGTGGTTGAATTAATTAGCCATATGATTTGGAGATTACTTCCTATGTTCATGTAAATGAATTTACATATGTTTGAATGCAAATGGGTATATAGTCTAGACATCCTGAGAATACGAGGCTTTAGTTTGCTCCAAGGAGGTCATTTGATTACCTCACTTCCCTAGTTTAACAATGGCACATGCCTATTTAATTTCATTCTTATGCCCTTTTGTATAAGAATTTGGATAAAGTTTTAATTTAATATGTTTAAATAATTAAATCAAATAATATAAATTCTAAATATACACATACATTCATGATTTAAGTGTGCTAAAATATGTTGTGTGTATAGATACACTTAGGATTAAATCATATGCATGTTACATGTGATGGAAAGGAATGATTTAATATATGTCATTTGGTAGAATATCAATTAAATTAATATTATGATGCATTTCATTTTGAATAGGATTATTTAAAGTGAACCTAAACTTAGGATTCATTAAATCATTTAATAAGCCATTCACTAAAGAGACCAATATCAAACTAATATACTTTACAAAGTGACTTAAGGTAGGGATGAAATAGGCCAATCCTCTTTTCCTCTCTTTATAATACTTAGTTGCAAAGTGAAATCAAATGAAATAAAAGAAAACAAAAATTAAAATTCTCAAATCAATTAAACTACTCCAAGCAAAATCAACCTTTCATGTTAAATTTAATCATTCTACACCTAGAAAATACAACACAAATGCCTAACCAGACTTACCACAATAGCGTTAATACACACATTAGAATTAAGTCATCACTTCTAGCTCTAAGTTAGGACAATGTATGATGTGATGTATGCTTTATTTTATGATGCATTATTTTAGATTGTATGTTATGGTGTATGCTTCGTAGGCTGGATGATATATCAATATTAGCCTAATATTGTTTTCTATAGGGGATTATGCCTAAGGGAAGCTTAAAAATAATTGTGAATGCTCTTTTTATAGGTTGCTTAAGTCCTTATGCATAATCCAAGTTAGGACAGGTGGGCATAGTTACCCATGTATAAGGTGCTAAGTCTAAATAATAAATACAATTGCTTGAGATTATATGTATATTTAGTGCTACAGGGGATTAGGATGAGTAGTGGCCAAAAGGCTTTGTCTTGGGGTGCCCTGTGATACTTTTGAAGCAAGCACCTTCCAAATCAAAGAAGGAACCAAATCTAAAATATAGACATGAAGAAAGAAGACCCCCATAGCATTTAACACAATTATAATTATTCTTTCATATTCCAGGTTGTATAAGGGTAGAGCTCGGCTACCGATCTTTTCTCTCTTCGGGTTGTACGGTGGTACCTAATCATACCAACCTTTTATTCTTGTACGATTGTTTATATAATTGTTTGAAGTTATGTTTACATTGTGCATTAGGATGGCATGCTATTCATAGTTTCTTAAATGATTGATGCTTTAATGTCTAGCTTGGATACGATTAGGCTCTTAGGATAAAATAACTTTTCTACCCAACTAATCACTCATAACTAAATTTTAAACAACTCATAACCTCATCATAAAACCTAAGACATAAATAAGATAATTAAAAGATTTAGCAACCCTTATATGGTTGTATGTTTCACATCATGCATGCATATTCTTTCTCTCTTGAACATGAAGGATCTCCATCCTTGCACAATAAAGAATGCTTGACAGTGAGGGCATCCCTTGTGTGGAGAACACCTTCTTCTAGCTGATTTGACCCATAACCTATTTCATCATGCATTTAGGCATAAGAAATCCTAAAGCCTCTATCAAAATGATGTGTCTAAAATGAAATAAAATTTGAAAAGATTTTGTATTTATAGATTAAGTCATATGCTCATACCACTCATGCTCTAGTCTCTTAGGGAGTGATTTTAGGACTTTAGTCTCTTTCTAATTAAATAACTACCCTAGCTATCTTGCAATTCATAAAACTAAACTTTATGGTTTTAAAATCGTAGGACGAGTTAGTGCGACTCCAGGAGTTATAAGTCAAGTGACAATTTATTCTCTCTTGTGTCGGTAAACCCTTATGTCCACCTATCACTTAGATTTAGGTTGTGCTTTAGCTCATACTAAATCTCCCTAGATTTAGGATCCAAGGTAGCTATTTCTTTCCGACTATAAGCATAAATTCTCACCTCTTAGGCATTCCCATAGCCTTGTGTTGGTGAATTATAAGCCCTAGTAATCTAATTAAATTTCAACTCAAAACATATAAATCTCCTCAACTTCAAAATTATAAAGCCCAACCATAGGATAGATTGGAATGCTTACTAGGCTTCCTAGTATCATGAGCATTTCCTACTTATTTCATTTGGATTCCAAAAATAAGTCTTCCTTGAACTTTCCCAATTGATTTTCCAAATACAACCAATCTTTGATAGTCTAAGCTTGAAATGTTCGGAGATGATAATTGTCTATTTTAATCGAGAGTATTCTTAGAAAATTTCATTTCTTAAGATGTAATTATCTATTGAGGCTTGCCTCCATAGGGAACTTAAGATACTGGTTTAATATAAACCCTGATTTATTCATCCATATTAAGTAGGGGAACAATCTTAGGTACATTCGAAGACCCATCATGCCTTAGGTCCATTAGGTCCATTATAGGGTGATGCCTCTATCTTTCGAGATAGTACATCATACTTCAATGTTATACTCAATCACCTCAAAAGTACCCCTCCCTCCCTATGATCTCACAGCAGTCCCCACCCCCCCTTCTCCAGCCCCATACATCCAAAATAAACACCACAAGGCCCTCTTGCCTTGTTCATTGAATACTCTCAACATCATCCTTTCTTTTTGGATTTTGGAGATCTCAAACCTCAAGTAGGCAAGGGTTCTTAGACCATAATATTGATTGATACACCTAGGTCAACCAAAACTTTGGATGATATCCTGTATCTTCCAACATCCATTGTAATGTAAAGAGGAAGTTATGCTGGGTTACCCGTAGTGGGTTATCTTTACGGGTAAGTCTTCATCACTGAATGTAACTCCTAAGATGTCCTACAAATGGAATGCCTCCTCTTTAGTAGTGGTAAACTGAGCTAAGCATATCTCTAGATCAAGTAAAGCCTTGATTAGATATTCCCTCATCTCTTTGGATAAGACAAGGGCATCGTATATGCTTAACTTAGCTGGAAATTTTTAAGGTGAGCTAGGATATTATAATCAACTCTCGCTTGGTCCTCCACAAGCATATCCATGGGTGGAGCATCCTATGGAGGGGTTATCAGCTCCTTGGAACCAAAGACTTGCTTACGCTTATCCTAAAGTGCTACCCTATGAGTTAGAACTTTGCCATTGTGTTGACTTTGGAATGAGCATTGTGAAAAGTTCTACCTTCTCATTGGGCAAGTACCTAAGCTTTCTCCTGCAGATCCTCGTAGTCGGGCTGACTCCAAGTCAATCTCAAGAGTTGAACTAGATTGATTCAAAAAAAGATAGTCCAACTCTGAATCATTAAGAAAAAAAGATCAAAACTACTAGAGCTATTATTTTATTTTGACTCGAAGAGCTGTCAATAGAAATAAAATCAAGAGAATCAGAAGTAGACAATATATAAGTATAATCAGCTTTCTTCATTAATTTCTTTTTGGGTGGAAGTACATGATAGAAATCAAGTAAACTAAGGAATTTAGTGCCCTTATCCACAGATACAATGCTCCTACAGATAGAAGAGGAGCTAATAGAAGAGGTGGTAGCTGTAACAGTGGAGGGAGTATTGGACTCGGATGGTGGCTACATATTGGACTATCACGGGCAAGTATAGTGAGCTGCTACTGCTGGTGGGCTATCACATTCCTCGAGTTATCCTTTGCAACTAGCAAACCTTTCTTGGTGTTGGAGGTTTGAGCTACTCAGGGCACCTGCAAGGAAAACTTCTTGATCTTAGAAATTATCTTCTTAGAAGTTCGGGATAGATAGATATCCTAACCTTCTTTGGTCTTAAGAGCATCGCAAGTATCCCCAAGGATTACTCTAAAAGAACTGGATAGTTGTTCTAATAAGTATTCATTAGGGATTGCTATTTCAACTTGTAGCTGTGCTCAAACTAGTCCTTAAAAGTGATACAATCCTCTAAGACATGGCCTAACATGCGGTAGTAGGGGAAATAGCTAGGATCATCACTCTTGCCCACTTCCTCCGGCCACTTAGGCTCTTGTAACTAAAAGTTAGGTTTCTTTAAGAGATTCATAAAGATTTTACTAACTACCTCCCTCTTGAATGAATATGGCTTATTCAATATATCGGCAAGAGTAGGTGGAAAGTAGGTGGATATGAATACCGGGTAGTCAGAGGTGGTGGAAATGGTCATGGTACTGGTGGTGATGATGGCCGACGTGGTGGAAAAGGAGGTGGCAAAAGAGGCTGTTGAGCTTGTACTCTCATACCAACTCTAGCTACTTCCCTCTATCCATTGACACAACTGTCCCTGGCTTCTAATCAAACACCTTCTGCAGCTTGAGCATAGATGATTGGTTGAGAATGGGCAACTGTTTGGTTTCCTCTTTTAGGATAGCCGCCTTGTTGATTAATTTCTCAAAAGTTTTGATGGTAAAGCCCTTCAACATGAAGGTGACCGGGCCATGGATATTCTTGAGAAGAATCTCAATGGCATGCTAGCTATGGTTCACATTTCATGCTCAGGTTGCACCACCTGAGAATGTAATCAATGAAGGATTCATTGAGTATCTATTTCTCTACAATGAGGTCGCCTACAATCACCCTCTGCTGAGCTCCAACAAACCTCTTGATGAAGAGGTGCTCCAAGTCAGCAAAAGTCTGCACTGAACCATTGGACAATTCGACGTACCAATCAAATGCAACACTTGATAGATTGCTAATGAAAAGGAGGAAGATGAGTGTGTTATAGCCACCGATATTGCAACAACCAGCTCTAAAGTGTGCAATGTGTTATCATGTGTTCCCACTACCATCAAAGATCTTGAAGGATGGTGGCACAAAATCCTAAATAAAATAAAAACTAAATAAAAACCTAAACCTAAAAAATAAACCTAAAAATAATACCTTAAAAAAACCTAAACCCTAAACTAAAAAAAAACCTAAACCTAAAATAAACAAAATAAAATAAACATAAACCTAAACTAAAATAAATTAAACTAAAATAAATAAAACCTAAACCTAAAACTAAAATAAACTAAATCTAAACCCTAAACTAAATAAAATAAAATTAACTAAAAAAACCTAAACTTAAATTAAAAAAACCTAAAATAAAAACCTAAAAACTAATGTAAAAAAATAAAATAAAAAACTAAACATACACTTAAAAATAAAAAATAATACCAAAACCTAAAAAATAAAATATAAATAAAACTAAACTAAAAAATAAACATAAACCTAAACCTATGCCTAAAAAATAAACTAAAAAAATACCAAAACTAAAATAAATAAAATTAAGATATATAAACTATACTAAATAAAAAAAAATAAACCTAAATACTAATAAAATAAACTAAAATAAACTAAAATAAATAAAGAATAAACTAAACAAACCTAAACCTACCGATTTACTTAATATTTTTTAAACAAACACAAAACCTAAACCCTAAAACCTAAACCATAAATCTTAAACACTAAACCCTGAACCCTAAACACTAAACCCTAAACCCAAAACTTACAACCCTAAACATACAACGCTAAACCCTAAACCATAAAAAACCATAAACCCTAAACTTGAAACACTAAACCTTAAACCCTAACCCTAACTTTAAACCCTAAACCCTAAACCCTAAACTAACCTTAAACCCAAAAGCAAAACTAAAATCAAACCTAATTCATAAACTAACCTAAACCCTGCCCTAAACCCTAAACCCTAAACCCTAAATGCTAAAACCCTAAACCTCAAGTCAACCCTAAAAGCTAAAACCAAACCCTAACCCCAAACCCTAAACCTTAAACCCTAAACACTAAACCTAAACCTAAAGTAACTAAATAAATAAAAAAATAAACCTAAATCCTAAAACCTAATAAACCTAAACCTACCAATAAGAATAAAAACCATGACAGAACATCACCAACCGCTCAGCCTAGATCTGAGATGGAGGTAAAAGGCGAGGCATGGGTTATCGCAAGGGTGGTTATGGATGGAGGATAAAGGTTACAACCATGGTAGCTGAGGGGAGAGATCGGGATATGATGGTGGATCCACCTCAAGAGGCCATGGTGGTTTTGATAACCGAGAAAAGAATACCGATCCAATTTAATGCTTATGGAACTACGTCTTTATATTAGAGACGGTTCTAGTTATCAAGGGTTTTTGATTTTGTCTATGCATGCTCATTTTTTATCTCTATCATCGCTTAGGTCTTAGAATACTTGGTGTGTTACTTGGTTGATGAAATCGAAAAAAAGAAAGGTTGAATCTAAATTTGTTCTCTATTAAAAAAATAACCAAAAACCCTAAACACTAACCTTAACCTGAACCCTAAAGCTAAAAACTAAATACTAAACCCTATATCCTAAAAATCGTAAACCTTAAACCCTAAAGCCTAAACCCTAAAACCCTATACCCTAAACCCTAAACCTAAACCCAAACCCTAAACCTAAACCCTAAACCCTAAATCCAAAATCCTAAAACCCTAAACCCTAAACCCTAAACTAACCCTAGACCATAAACCCTAAACCATAAAAACCCTAAATCTTAAAGACTAAACCCTAAACTAACCCTAAACCCTAAACCCTAAAAACTCAAAACCCTAAACCATAAACCCTAAACCCTAAACCCTAAACACTAAACTCTAACCCTAAACACTAAACCCTAAACCCTTAACGTTAAAACACTAAACCCTAAACCATAAACCAAAAACCTTAAACCCTAAACCCTAAAGTCTATAAACCTAAACCTAAGGTAAATAAAACCTAAAATTAAAATAAATAAAAAACCTAAACCTAAATAAAAAATAAATAAATAAAATAAAAACCTAAACAAAAACTAACCTAAACCTAAAAATAAAATAAATAAAATAAAATAACTAATGTAAAATAAATAAAAACCAAAACTAATCTAAAAATTAAAATAAACCTAAAAATAAAAACCTAAATAAAATAAAAATTAAATGTAAAATAAAAAAAATAAACGATAAATAAAATAAAATAAAAACTAAATAAAAACCAAAACCTAAAAAATAAACTTAAAAATAAACCCTAAAAATAAATAAAAAATAAAACCCAAACCCTAAACTAAAAATAAAAACTAAGCCTAAAATAAAAATAAAATAAACAAAATAAAATTAACCTAAACCTAAACTAAAATAAATTAAACTAAAATAAATAAAACCTAAACTTCAAATAAACTAAACCTAAACCATAAACTAAATAAAATAAACTAAACTAAAAATAGACCCATACCTAAACTGAAAAATATAACCTAAAAATAAACATAAAATAAAAACCTATGACCTAAACTCTAAACCATAAGCCTTAAACCCTAAAAAGCTAAAAACCTAAACCTAAACTAAACAAAACCTAAAAATAAAATAAATAAATAAACTTAAACAAAAAAAATGAAAACTAAACAAATAATAAAAATAAAATAAAGCTAAAAAAATAAAAAAAATCTAAACCTAAAAAGAAAACCTAAAAATAAAAAAAACCTAAACCTTAAACTAAAAAAAAACTAAAGCTAAAATAAACAAAATAAAATAAACTTAAACTTAAACTAAAATAAATTAAACTAAAATAAATAAAACCTAAAGCTAAACCTAAAAGAAACCAAACCTAAACCCTAAACTAAATAAACTAAAACTAAACCTAAACCTAAACTGAAAAATAAAAACCTAAAAATAAACCAAAAATAAAAACTTAAAACCTAACCTAAAAAAATAAAATAAAAATGTAAACCTAAACCTAAAACTAAAAAAATAAAACATATACCTAAAAAATTAAATAAAAATAAAACAAAACTAAAAAATAAACATAAACCTAAACCTAAACCTAAAAAATAAATTAAAATAAAAAAAACCTAAAAAAAAATAAACCTAAAATAAACTAAATAAAAATAAAAAATTAACCTAAATAAAATTGAAAAATAAAATAAACTTAAATAAATAAAAAATAAATTAGAAAAAAAACATTAAGCTACTAGTTTACCTAGTTTAAAAAGAAACCCTAAACTATAAACCCTAAACCATAAACGTTAAACCCTAAACCATAAATCCTAAAACTAAGCCTAAACCCTGAAACCTAAACCTTCAACCCTAAACCCTAAAAATTAAAAAACCCTAAACCCTAAGCCTTAAACCCTGAACCCTAAACTCTAAACCCTAAATTAACCCGAAACCCTGTACCCTAAACCTAAACCCTAAACCCTAAACACTAAACTCTAAATCCTAAACCCTAAGCCCTAAACCTTAACCCTAACCCTAAACCCTAACACCAAAACCCAAAACACTAAAACCCTAAACCCTAAATTTAAACTAACTAAACCATAAACTAAACCTAAACTAAACCCAAATTTAAACCCTAAACTAAACCTAAACTAAACCCTAAATAAACTAACCCTAAACCCTAAGCCAACCGTAAGCCCTATACACTAAACCCTAAACCCTAAATCATAAAAACCTAAAAACTTAAAGTAGATAAAACCTAAAAATAAAATAAATTAAAAAACCTAAACCTAAATAAAATAAAAATATAAAATAAAATAAAAACTTGTACTAAAACCTAAACCTAAACATAAAAATAAAAAAAGTAAAATAAAACTAAAATAATATAAATAAAACAACCAACTAAATAAAATAAACAAACTAAGAATAAAAAAAAACCTAAACAAAATAAAAAAAACTAAACACAAAATAAAAGATAAAACCAAAAAATAAAATAAAATAAAAACTAAATAAAACCCTAAACATAAAAATAAACATAAAAATAAATAAAAAATAAAACCCAAACCCTAAACTAAAAATAAAAACTAAGCTTAAAATAAAAATAAAATAAATAAAATAAAATAAACATAATCCTAAACTAAAATAAACTAAACTAATGTAAACAAAACCTAAACCTAAACCTAAAATAAAATAAACCTACACCCTAAACTAAATAAAATAAATTAAACCAAAAATAAACCTAAACCTAAATTAAAAAAAAACCTAAAAATAAACATAAAATAGAAAAAATAAACCCTAAACCTTAAAAACCTAAACCCTAAAAAACTAAACCCTAAACCCTAAATGCTAAAACTGTAAACCTAAACCCTAAACCATAATCCTAAACTAACCAGAATCAAACCCTAAAACCTACCTAAACCCTAAACCTAAACTAACTCTAAACCATAAACCCTAAACCTAAAACTTAAATTAAAAAAAGTTTAAAGCCTAAAGCTAAACTAAAACCTAAACCCTAAACCCTAAACTAAACCCTAAACTAAACCTAAGCCCTAAACCCTAAACTAAACCCTAAACCTAAACCTAAAGAAACACTAAACCCTAAACCATAAACAAACTAACCTAAAACTAAACCTAAATACTAAACCTAAACCTAAAAAAACATAAACCTAAAGTAGATAAAACTAAAAATAAAATAAATAGAAATACCTAAACCTAAATAAAATTAAAATATAAAATAAAATAAAAACCTAAACTAAAACCTAAATAACCAAAAAAAAATAAAAAATAAAAAAATAACTAAACTAAAAAATAAAATAAACCTAAGAATAAAAAACCTAAATAAAATAAAAACTAAACATAAAATAAAAATAAAATAAACCTTAAATAAAATAAAATAAAAACTAAATAAAAACCAAAACATAAAAAATAAATCTTTAAAAAACCTAAAAATAAATAAAAAATAAAACCCAAACCATAAACTAAAAATAAAAACTAAACCTAAAATAAAAAAAAAATTAGCAAAATAAAATAAACCTAAACCTAAATGAAAATAAACTAAACTAAAGTAAATAAAACCTAAACCTAAACCTTAAATAAACTAAACCTAAATCCTAAACTAAATAAAAAAATAAACTAAAAATAAACCTACACCTAAACTAAAAAATAAAACTTAAAATAAACCTAAAATAAAAACCTAAAACTTAAACCCTAAACCCTAAACCTTAAAAAGCTAAAAACCTAAACCTAAATTAAATAAAACCTAAAAATAAAATAAATAAAAAAACCCAAACAAAAATAAAATGAGAAAAAAATAAAATAATAACATAAACTAAAACCTAAACCTAAACTTAAAAAAAATAAAAATAAAAATAAAAATGAAACTAAAATAAAACAAATAAAAACCTTAACTAAACTAAAAAAAAACTTAAATAAAATAAAAATAAAATAATCCTAAAATAAAATAAAATAAAAACTAAATAAAAACCTAAACCTAAAAAATAAACCTAAAAATAAATAAAAAATAAAATCTAAACCCTAAACTAAAAAAAAACCTAAACCTAAAATACAAATAAAATAAAACTAAATCTAAACTAAGATAAAGTAAAGTAAAATAAATATAACCTAAACCTAAACCTAAAATTAAACCTAAACTAAATATAATAAAATAAACTAAAAATAAACCTAAACCTAAACTAAAAAAGAATACCTAAAAATAAACTTAAGATAAAACCCTAAACCTTGAACCTAAAAAAAAAAAAACCTAAACCTAAAAAATAAACCTAAAAAAATAAATTAAAAACCTAAACCTAAAACTAAAAATTAGAAATAAAACCTAAACCTAAAAAAAAACTCAATTAAAAAATAAACCTAAACCTAAAAATTCAACTAGAACAAAAAACTAAACTAAAATAAATAAACCTATGAAATATAAACTAAACCAAATAAAAATAAAAAATAAACTGAAAAAAATAAAAAATAAAATAAGCTAAAATAAATAAAAAAATAAACTAAGGTAAATAAACCTAAATCTACTTATTTACATAATTTTTTAAAAAAACCATAAACCCTAAGTCCTAAACCCTAAACCCTAAACCCTAAACATACAACCTTAAACCCTAAACTTATAACCCTAAACCCTAAACCCTAAAGAACCATAAACCCTAAACCCTAAAACCAAAAACCTTAAACCCTAAATCCTAAACCCCAATCCATAAACCTAAACCTAAAGTAACTAAATAAATTTAAAAAAAACCAAAACACTAAAACCTAATAACCCTAAACCTATAAGAGGAACATCATCAAACCAGTTCAATTTATATCTGGTGTGCAAAGGGAAGGTGATTATCGCATGGATATGAAGAGGTGTTGGTGGATATGGGGATGGACCGCAATGGTTATGGTGGAGGAACTGGAGGTTATAGTGGTGGTGGCAGAGGGAGACGGATATGATGGTGGATCTACTCGAAAACCGAGTGGTTTGAGGAAACTAGATAAACTGAAGAATGGTAGATCCGATCTACTTCTTATAGAACTGTGTCTTTGCAGAGATGGTTCTAGTTATTTAGGGCTTTTGATTTGCTCTATGTGTGCTCATTTTTTATCTCTGTCATCGCTTGTGTCTTAAAATACTTGGTGTGTTACTTGGTTAATGTAATAAAAAGAAGAAATATTGAATCTGAATTTATTCACAATTACAATAAAACTAAAAATCCTAAATTAATAAACCTAAATCCAAAAATAAAACTAAACCTAAACTAATAAAACATAAAAAAAATAAAAAAATAAAACCTAAACCAAAATAAAATAAAAAAAAAATAAAATAAAATAAAAACATAAACTAAAACCTAAAATTAAAACTAGAAAGAAAATAAAATATAAAAAACAAAACTAAAATAATATAAATAAAAACCAAAACTAAACTAAAAAATAAAAACTAAACCTAAAATTAAAAATAAAACAAACCAAAAATATAATAAAATAAAAGTTAAATAAAAACATAAACCTAAAAAGGAGACCTAAAAATAAAACATAAAAATAACTAAGAAAAATAAAACTTAAACTAAATTAAAAAAAACCTAAAAAATAAAAAATAAAATAATCTTAAACCAAAACTAAAATAAACTAAACTAAAATAAATAAAACTTAAACCTAAACGTAGAATAAATTAAACCTAAAGCTACACCTAAACTAAATAAACTAAAATAAACTAAAAAAAACCTAAACCTAAAGTAGAAAAATAAAACCTAAAAATAACCTAAATAAAATAACCTAAACCTAAAAAAAGTAAGATAAAAACTTAAACTTAAACCTAAAAAAAAAACTTAACCTAAAAAATCAAATAAATATAGAACTAAACTAAAAAATAAATATAAACTCAAATAAAATAAAAATAAACTAAACCTAAAAAAATAAACTAAAATAAATAAACTAAACTAAATAAAAATAAAAATAAACCTAAATAAAAATGAAAAATAAAAATAAACTAAAATAAATTAAAAATAACTAAATGAACCTAAACCTACTACTTTACTTAATTTAAATAAAAATAATAAAAAAACCCTAACCCTAAACCCTAAACCTTAAACCCTAAACCTACAACCCAAACCCTAAACCCTAAACCCTAAAACCCTAAACCCTAAACCTTAAACCATAAACCCTAAATGCTAAACCATAAAACTAAACCCTAAACCCTAAACCTACAACTCTAAACCCCTAAAACCTAAACCCTAAACCCTAAACCCTAAACCTAAACCCTAAACCCTAAAAAATAAAACCTAAACCTAAATAAATAAAATCTAAACAAAAAACCTTAAACCCTAAACAAAACCTAAACTAAACCCTAAACCATAAACCCTAAAACTTAAAATCTAAACCCTAAACCATAAACCTAAACCCTATAAATAAACTAAAATAAATCTAAACCCTAAAACCTAAACCCAATAAATCAACAAATAAACTAAACCTAAACTAAAATAAACTAAACAAAACCTAAATAAACTAAACTAAACTAAATAAAACCTAAAACCCAAATAAACCCTAAATAAAACCTAAACCATAAACCTAAACCCTAAACCCTAAACCCAAATAAACTAAATAAAAAACTAAACCTAAAATAAACCTAACCTAAACCAAAAACCCACCTCCTCTCCTCCAAGCTGTTCTCTAGCATTTTTGAATCTCTTGGTGGCGCTTTCCTAACTTGGGATTTTTGTGGCTTTGGCTTTGATTTCAATAGATTTCAAAGGCTTGAATGGCATCTGGCCAATTACATGATTTTTTATCAGTGGCCATGGCTGTGGTGAGTTCTATTCCTTGGGTTCCACATCAAAATTTGGATGTTTTGGCTAGGGAATCTAACATTTTGGGGATTAGCTCTAATCTGATCTTCTACTAAATTTTTAAGAGCTCTGGTAAGATTTTTCCCTCTATTAATTTGGTTAATCTCATTTTGACATCTTTTAATGGTTTGCCAGCCATAATGTGCTCTGATGTGGATGTTGAAAAGTTGGCAAAATCCTTTGAATTTTCTCTTGTCGATAAATTTTCTTTGCATCATCCAAATTTGGATAAGATCCACTCTTTTTTTCATAATCTCAAGCTTACGGGTTCCTTCTCGATTAGTTTTATTGACCCTCGGCATATCCTGATTCAACTTTCTAATGATCTGATTATTCACATGTTTTTTAAAATCATTCTTATTTCATCTTTAATTGTCAAATGTGTTTGCTGAAGTGGTCACCCTTTTTGACATTAAGGAGGAATCTCCTATTATCCCTGTGTGGTTATCTCTTCATAATATTCACATTCATTTTGTTACCCATCATGTGATTTTTGCTATCGGGGCTTTATTTGGTTGACTTTTGCAACTCGACCAAGTGATCGCTAAGTGATCTCGCCCTTCTATGGTACGGATCCTCGTGGAATTATACATAACTAAAAAATGCCTTAAGGAAGTTTGGATTGGCTCTAAAAAATATGGGTATTTGCAAAAGGTTGAATTGAAGAACCTTCTGACTTTTTGTTCCCATTGTAAAATACATGATCATGATAATTCAGAATATTTTATTCTCATCCCCACTTAAAAAAATGAATTCCTCCTAAAGAAAATGTTGTCTCTACCCATAAGCTGATTCCTACTTATGTTCATAAATCAAACTTGGATCTTAAGGATTGTATGAAGGCTGTTATTGAGGTTGATTGTTTGGATATCAGGGTTAATCCTATTGAACATGTTTTGGCTTCTAAAGTTGGTAGGGATTTGGATAATATTCAAATTGGGAAGGATGATTTACCTCTTATTCCTTCTTTGAATTTGAATATTTCTAATGTGAAGAATAATAAATTCTCTAAGTTATTAGAAGATGATTCTATTTCCTATGATTTATTCCTACATTTATGCTGACTTTGATCAATGAAAATGAAGCTTTTAATGAGGATTTAAATGATGTTGAGCATGCTAAAAACATTTTTTATCCAGATTTTACTACTTATGCTTTAAATGGTTCTAAATTGTCACCATCTCTCATTTTTAATATTGATATTCTTGTTAATCCTACTTTTCAACTAAATATGTATTTGGAAGATGGTAAGCTCTCCTCTAAACACTTGGAGATTTCTCTTAAATCTATGACCAATGTTACTAAATCTTACTCGGATGACAACTCTAGGTGAAAATAAAATGGCTTCCAAACTTATCATGCTAAAAAGAAAAAATGTTAAAAATTTCCCTCCCAAATTGTCCAAAAACACTAGATGCTGGCCTCTCACCTCTTAATTAACCTTTGCTTAACTCACCTTTTTTTTATTTTCCTTATGTTTAATTTTCTTGTTTGGAATGTTAGAGGGATCGGTACCCTCTCTATTCACAATCGTATCAAAAATCTTTATCTCATTCATAATATTTCTTTTCTTATTATTCTGGAGCCTTTTATTCATGCTAATAAAATTAACCATGTTGCTAGAATGATCAATTTCAATAAATTTTTCTCTAATGTTAGTGATAAGATTTGGTATTTTTGGAATAATTTTGTTGAGGTCTCTATTCTTGATGACTTTCATCAAGTTGTTAATGCTCAAACCTCTTATGATGATTATTGTGTTTTGGGCTATTTTGTTTATGCATCTTATTATAAATCTGGTAGAAATCTTCTTTGGGATAATTTAAGGAATTTTGCGACCTCTGTCAACAAACCTTGGTTTGTTGGCGGTGATTTCAACACCATTTTATTATTTTTTTAAATGAAGTGGTGGTTGCTTTCATTCTATGGAAGATTTCTCCAATATGACCCTTGATTGTAATTTGATTGATATTAACTTTAAGGGCTCTAATAATACTTGGCAAAACTTTAGACTTTGGCAAAGGTTGGATCAAATTATTTTTAATACTCATTGGATTACTCAATGGACTATTACTTTTGCTGACCATTTAAGCAAAACCTTGTCAGATCATGCTCCTCTTTTGGTTTCTATTAAAGATAATTCTAATAGACTAAAAAATCCCACTCCTTTTAGATTTCAAAACATGGATTCAGATATTGATTTTTTAATGTTGTGTTAATAATTGGAAGCTCCTTTACATCTTGATAATTTGATCATGGGGATGAATAGATTTGGTTTAAACTTAAAATACTTAAACAAAATTTGGTCTGGTGGAACAAGCATTATTTTAAGAACCTTTTTGCTAATATTAAGGATATGGAAAATTTGGTTTGTGATCTTGAAGTCTCTATTATGTCTGATCCTTATAAAATTACAGACTTGACTGAGGTGAAAGATAAACTTGTTAACTTCCAAAATATGAAAGAGACTTATTGCATCGCTAAAACATATGATGGTGACAAGAATACTAGGTATTTCCATGCTTTGGTTAATAAAAAGAGAGCTTTAAATAATATTCAAAAAATTAAAGATTACAATGGAGATTGGATTATGGAGAATAATGATGTTAAGGAATCGATTATTAATTACTTTAGAAATATGCTTAATAAGAATTGCTCTTATGAAGCTATTTCAATCGCACTTGATTCCTTATATTATTGCTAATGATGATACTGATTTGCTTACCATTGTGCCTAATGAAGATGAAATTTTCAAAGTTCTAAAAAGCATGAACCTAGATTCTGTTGCTAATTTGAACGGTTTCACTACTCAATTTTTTTCAAAAATGTTGGTTTATCATTAAAAATGATTTGATTGAGGTCGTGATTGATTTTTTTTAATGGTAATCCTTTTCATAGATAATTTTCTAGTACTTCTATTATTCTCATACCTAAGAAAGATAATCTAGAATATTGGAGTGATTTTAGATCTATTAGTCTTTGCACCTTCTTCAATAAGCTAATTTCTAAAATTCTTACCAATAGACTTAGTCCTTTTGTTGGAGGTAGATCCATTTCTGATGATATTTTACTTGCCCAAGAATTAATTCATGATCTTGATGTCAAGACTAGAGGTGGAAACATTCTTTTCAAATTAGATATTAACAAAGCCTTTGATAACATCTCTTGGGATTTCCTTTTCCATATTCTGAATTTATTTAGGTTTTTTGAGAAATTTATTTTTCTTATTAAAATTTTATTAATAATTCCTAATTTTCAATTTTGCTTAATGGAGAAGCCTTGGGTTTCTTTCCCTCTTCCCATGGCTTATGATAAGGGGATCATTTATCACTTGCTTTATTTATTACTATTGTTAAGTACTTATCTAGGAGCATCGATGATTTTTCTTAAACAATCCTAGTATGTACTACATAACTCTTGGTGGTCTTCTTATTTCCCATTTAAGTTTTGCAGATGATTTCATTATTTTTTGTAATACTTTTATTCATCACATCAAGCATCTCAAGTATTTTTTAAATAAATTTGGTAGAGAAAGTGGCCTTTCTATCAATGATAACAAAAGCTATTTTATCACTTCATCTAGTATCTCCAATAATAAAATCAATCAAATTGCATATCACTAATTTTAAACATCAACTTACCTCTTAAGTACTTGGCTTAAAGGCCCAAAATGTTCCCATCTCTTTGATGAGTTAATTCAAAAAATTTCAAATAAAATTTTGTTTGGGAATTCCATTTATTTTCCTTTGGTATTAGGCTCACTATTCTTGAAAGCACTCTTAACTCAATGCCTCTTTATTTGATTCAAAATATTATCCCGACTAATGCTACACTTATAAGAATTGATTGTTTTGCTTAGCAAATTTTTTGGGGTTCCAATAATTCTACCAAAAGAATGCATTGGACATCTTGGTATAAATGTTGTGGTCCTTTGGGAGAAGGTGTTGTTGGTTACAAGCCTAGTCTTGAAGCTATCACTGCCTTTTATCATAAGCTATGGTGGGATTTTAAAAATAATTATAGCCTTTGGGCTAATTTTTTGATGGAAAAATATTATGAAGGTAAACATCCCCTTAACTGTGCTTATAAAGTTGGTGACTCTCTGGTTTGGAAAAGGATTTGTACCATTAAATTTGTTGCTAAATCATTAATATCTTAGGCTATTCAGTCAGGTTCTTCCTTCTTTTGGAAAGACAATTGGATTGGCAATGGCTCTATTGACACCCTTTTATCTACCCACTCTACTACTGCTATCAAAGTTAATTCTTTTTGGCTTAATAACCATTGGGATGAAAGAAAACTTGAGAATTATATCCCTATTTCTCTTTTTGACAACTTTAGAAATATCCCCATTTCTTCTAATAAACCTGACCAAATTCTTTTTAAGCTTTCTTATAATGGAGACTTTGTTCTTAAAAAGGTTTGGAATTTTATTAGAGATAAACAAAACCCCTCTAATGTTTTTATTAAACTTTGGAACAATATCATTCCCATTTCCTATTCAGTTTTAGCCTGGAGGATTTTGAATAACTTTATTCTGTGGAGTCTTTTCTCTGGACTAAAGGGGTTTACTTATCTTTAAAGTGCTATTGTTGCTTTCATATTGAAAATTTAAATAATGTTTTGTCAATGGTGCTATTTCTTCTAAATTATGGTTTTGGTATGATGATTTATCTAATACCAACTATTTTAAAGGCTCTCTTTCTTTATATCAACTTCGTGAAGTCTGCTTCAAATATACAATGAAAGGTCATATCAAATTTTTAATTGCTATTACCCTTATCTGGTTCATCTAGATGGATAGAAATGATGCTAAAAATATCGTGGTATTCCTATGAACCATAAAAGGATACTGGCTAAAACTAAAGAAAAAATTCATGCTCTTTTTAATGCCAAACTTAATAGTATTATTTTAGATGTTATAAATTTGTGGCTAAAAATTTGGGTATCATTTTGCGTGAGTTTGACTCTTATAAAACTGCTAGGATTATCCATTGGATCAAACCTAAATACAATTTGATTATAGTGAATACTGATGGTTCTGTTGCTTCCAATAAATAAAGCTGTGGTGGTATCCTTAGGGATTCTAAAGGTACTATCATTTGTGCTTTTGCCTATCCTCTCAAAGCCTGTTTGGTTATTTTTGTTGAGCTTATGGTTCTTAATAAAGCTATTGAAATTTGTTTGAATAGAGGTTTCCTCAACATCTGGATTGAAGTTGATGCTCTCTTGCTTCTTGACGTGCTTAATTCCAATAGAAATGGGAAAGCTGAATTATTTTATCTTTTTAATCATACTAAAAATCTTCTTTCTCAAGTTTGTTTTAAAATTTCCTACATCCTTCATGAAGGTAATGCTCTTGACTTTGGCTAACTTTGGTGCCAACTTAACTGAAGTTCACTTTATTTGACAACCAAACTTTGCCTAAACTATTAAGAGGTTTGGTTAATCTGATAATATTAGATTGCCTTATCTTAGATTATAAATTCTTGGCTTAGTTTTTTTGATGATCTTTTGCTTTTGTTGCCCCTTGTTAAACCCTCTTTGGGTTGTGGTTATCTACTTATTATCTATCTTCAGCCTGAGCTGGGTTATGTTTTTGATCTCTTACTTTTATTGGCCTAGTTTTGCTACTGGTGGTTATTGTAAGTGTAGTTTGTTTTGGTTTTTTTTCAGCTGGTGTTTACCATAATTTTCCTTAGCTATTTTTTATATCATCCTTTCAGCTTGTGGCTATGGTTGTTCTAGGTTTTTCTTTTTGTATGGGTTTTTCTCTTTTCTAGCGCTTGCTAACTTACGAGTTGATCTATCTGTGGTGGTTGATGTGGTGGCTTTGTTGGTCGGCTAGGTTGGCTAGTTGCTATTGTATGGTGGTTGGCTATTTTTCATTTTCGGTGATCCGGGGGGCCATTGGTGGTTTATCTCTGGCTTGATTTTGGCATGGTGGAGGTTGTTGGTTGGTTATTATTTTCTCTATTTTATTGACTGGGCTTGGTGGTTGGTTTTGCTGATTTTGTTTGGTTTCTTTTGGTTATGATTTTGACCTCCTCCTGCATATGCCTTCCTCTCATGGCTACAACAGCTTTGGGTTTGGGTATTGTTCCATATTGGCTTGTTGAAGGCTGTTTCAGGGCTATTAGTTGGCCTCGGGTGCTGGTGGCTTGGTTGGGTGCCTTTATTGCTGATGTTCTTATTGGTTGGCTTGTAGACTATCTTACTGGGCTTTGTACCTTTTTTTTTTCTTTGGCTAGATATTCTACTTACTTGGATCAAATTTTCTTTTTCCTTGGTTATGGCTTCTACCCTTTCCATAGCTATCTTGGGTGATTTTGGCTTGATGAATGCTATTGGTCTTTACACTGACTTGGGTCTTCTGCTGCTGTGGTGGTTGGGTAGGAGGATATGTTGGCTAGCTAGTTTGGTAGGTTGTATTGGCTTGCTGGGTTGGTTGGAGGGGTGGCTATTTTGGCCAACTTTTCTTGCTCCTTTGGTGACTGTTCTGGGAAGCTACTGGTGTTCTTTTTGTTACCTATATTTCTGGTTTCCTCCTGCTTTATTTTTTTCTCTCTTTGCTGCAGTTGACCCCCTCTTTTCTTGTTTAGGTGGCAGCCTTACTGCCCACCCTTTTTGCAGTTAGGCTAGGTGTTTTTACTGGCCCTTTTTTCTGCTTTGTTGGTGGATTTTGCTTTGTTGGTGGAGGATATGAGCACTTGTGATTTTTTTTTTTGTCTCTAGTTTGTGTTGTTACCCCTATCATGATGCTTGCTCCTTTCAATTTTGTTATTCCTTTTTGGTGGTGTCTTTGGTGGTGCTCTTACTCTATTGCTGCTATCCCTAATGGTTGGTTGATTATCTGCATTATTGGGCTTGGTTGTTCTGGTGGCTTGGTGGTTGGCTATTATGTTTGCTGTTTAAAGGATTTTACAGCCTTGCTAGATGATAGACTTTAGATGATGGGCTACACAAGGCATGCTAGCTATTATGGCCTTGGTGTTTCCCACTCTTTCTTCTTTTGGCTTATAGGGCTATATGTAATTGTAACCCTTCTCCAGAAGTTTGGATGATTACATATAGTGTTACTCCTTGAGATGATTACAATCAAGATTGAACCTTTTCTTTACTTTTCTCTTTTTATTTGTTCTTACTTTTTATGCTTGCTTACTTGTACCCATCCTTTCAAAAGTATGTTGCAGATTTTTTTATAGGTTGGGAAAGTCTTGCAGGTGGATCTTGATGGTATCTGATGGACCAAATGAAGTTTGATGCTGCTCACATGGATTTTTTGCTGTTGATTTTTTGGCTTTCCTTCATTATTGTAATAGTTAGGGGGTTTATCTCTTTAGGATTTATTATAGCTCGAGCATTAGCTTAGAGATTTACCCCCTCTAAGGACTTTGTACTTTTTCTTTGTGGCAATAAAATTTCTCTAATTTTTCTATAAAAAAACTCTAAACCCTAAACCCTAAATCCTAAAACCCTAAACCCTAAACCCTAAACCCTAAAACCCTAAACCATAAAACTTAACCCTAATCCCTAAAATCTACAACCTTAAACCCTAAACCCTAAAAACCTAAAAACCAAAACCTAAACTAAATAAAACCTAAAAATATAATAAATAAAAAAAACCTAAACCTAAATAAAATAAAATAATAAAATAAAATAAAAACCTAAACCTAAACCTAAACCAAAAAATAAAATAAAATAAATAAACACCTAATGTAAATAAAATAAAATAAACTAAAGAATAAAAAACTTGAAATAAAATACAAAGTAAACGTAAAATAAAAATAAAATAAACCTAAAATAATACATAATAAATAAAAATAAACGTAAAAAACTAAAATAAACCTAAACCTAAAATAAAATAAAACCTAAACTATAAAATATAAAATAAATAAAACCTAAACCTAAACTAAAAAATAAAATAAAATAAACTTAAAATAAATAAAACTAAAAATAAAATCTTAAAATAAACCTAAAATAAAACCTAAGAAAAACAAATAAAACCTAAACCTAAACATAAAACTAAAATAAAACTTAAAATCTAAAAATAATATAAAATAAACTAAACTAAAAAAATAAACCTAAACTAAACTAAAAAAATAAATTAAAATAAAACCTAAACTAAAATAAATAAAAATAAATAAACTAAACTAAATAAAAGTAAAATCAACCTAAATAGAATAAAAAAATAAAAATAAACTAAAATAAACTAAAATTAAAATAAATCGAACTTGGTTTGCTTAATTTCAAAATATCATGTAAACCTAAATCCTAAACCCATAAACTCATCCTAAACCTACTGACCCTATTACCTTAATAAACTAAATATAAATAAACCTAAACCTGGGTTTATTTTAAAATAAAGAAATAAAATAAAACTGACCACGGACCACTATAAATCTGACCTAAACCATAAACCACTAAATCCAGATCCTGGGCCCACTGACCTAGGCCCTAAATCTTTGCTAAAAACTTTAAACCCTAAGCCAGGCCCAAAATCTAAAACAAATCCTAAAACCAAGATGCACTGATAAAATTTAAAATAAACTTAAATACTTTCTAGGCTAAACTGCCCTGGGCCTGGGCCTGACTAAATGAACCTGGCTAAGATAAATGGCTGAGCTAAATAAATGAAAATAAAAATAAATTACCTAAATAAAAATTAAAGATAAAATAAATAATAACCCTATGACACCAGACCTATAGGCTCTAAAGGCCCTAAACTGGAACCTGGGCTCTGGGCACAAACCTAGCCTATCTTGTGCCTAAATCTTGAGCTGACCTGGGCCCTGGGCCCAGGCCAGGCACAAATACAGGCTTAACCACAGGCCTGAGCCATTGATCACTAAGGCCAGGGCCTGAGCCAGGGCCCAGAGCCATGGGTAGTCTTTGACCTGGGCCTGGGCAAACCTGGGCCCTGGGCCTTAACTGAGCCCTGAGAAATCCACAGGCCACAGGCTGAGCTGAGCTGGGCCTGGGCCACAGGCCCTGTCAGCCCTGGGCCTGGGCTCTAAACTGGGCTCTGGGCCACCAGGCCCTGGGCCCTAGGCCACAGGCCCTGGGCCCTGACTGAGCCAACCCTAGGCCACTGAGCCCAGATCATAAGACAGGCACGGAGTCAAAGGCTGAGCTGGGCCAGATACTGAGTAAAGGCTTGCTGGGCCCTGGGCTCTCTAACCTGAACCACAGGCCCTAGGCTCCAGGCCTGGGATCCTAAAAAACTGAGAAAGATAAAAGGCTCAAAAAAGATAAACCTGGGCAGGCATAAACCTAAAAATCTAAGATAAAAACACTAAAATAATTAAACCTAAAATAAATAAACTAGGCTAAATAAAATAAATAAACTTAAAATAATAAAAAAATAAAACTAATCACTAAAAAATAAATAAACTATAAACTACTACATTCATTTTTAAAGAAACTCTAATGCCTAAATCCTACCCTCACCCTAACCTACTGCACTGGGTGCGGCCCAAAACCTACCCTAAACCTAAGCCAAAAAGGACCCACTAAAATAGAATCTTAAACCCAAAACCTAAAAAAAACCTAAAAATAAAATAAAAAATAAACTCACTAAAAAATAAACTAAATTAACATAAACCTAAAATTAAACAAAACTAAAAAAAAACTAAAATAAATACTAATATAAATAAATGACACTAAATAAAAATAAAAAAAATAAATTGATAAAGAAAAAAATATATAAACTAAAATAACTAATAAACTAAATATAAACCTGTCGGTTTACTTAATTTTGTTTTAAAAAGAAACCCTAAACCCTAAATCCTAAACCCTAAACCCATAAACCACAAATAACCCCACCTAAACCAACAACAATAAAACTTAAACCTAAACCCTAAAACTAAACCCTAAAACCACAGACTACCCTAAACCCTAAACCATAAACTCTAAAGCATAAACCCTAAAACCTTAAACCATAAACCTAAACCCTCTAAAACCTAAGAATAGGTAGAACATTGATGGCGGGGAACATCACGATCCAAGGCCTTGATCTCTAGTGGGAGCGGGCGGATTGTCGTAGTGGTGGTTGGGGATCTGGAGGTGTTGGTTGATATGGAGGTGGTGGTCGAAGCAGTAGTGGTTATGGAGGCAGGAGGAGCGACCGAGGTTATAGCCATGATGATGGCAGAGGGAGAGATCGGGGATATGATGGTGGATCCCGCTGCTCAAGAGGCCAAGGTGTTTTTGATGGGAACTGGAGAAACTGAAGAACGGCCAATCCGATCTGTTGCTTATGGAACTACGTCTTTATAGTAGAGACGGTTCTAGATATCTAGGGTTTTGATTTGCGTTATGCTCATTTTGATCTATGTCTTCTGTGTCTTAGAAAACTTGTGTTACTTGGTTGATGAAATTAAAAAAGAAATCTGAATCGAATTTTTCTCTATTAAAAAAACTCAAACCCTAAACCCTAAACAAAACTTGAGCCCTAAATAAACTTACTAACCCTAAAATAAAAAATAATAAATAATAAAATCCTAACCTTACCCTAAACCACTGGCCGCTGGGCCCTACCCACTCCCACCACAAATCCTACCCTAAACCCTGGACCTTAAACCCTAAACTCCACTCACTCTCCATACAAACTGAGCCAACCAACCCCAAACCAATCTAAACTAAACCTTAAAATGTAAACCTAAACTAAATAAAACCTAAAATAAAATAAAACCTAAACTGCCATACCATGAGCCAGGCCTAAACCCTAATAAATATAAATCTTAAAATGACTAAAGGCCAAAACCACTAAACCTACCTGGGCCTTAAACCACTACCCCTCCTGCCCTGGGCCTAAACTCTAGCCATAAATACAAACTAGGCTATAAATAAAAGTAGCTAAAAATAACAACTGACAAAACCTAAATAAACTAAAATAAAAACTTAATCTAATATAAAATAAATTAAACTAAATAAATAAAAAAATCTGCATAAATTAAAATAAATTAATAAAATAAATAAATAATAAACTAAAGTAAATTAAATAAATAAACTCTTGGGCCCTAAAATTCTAAAACTAACTCTAAACCCTAAACTGAAAATAAACCCTAAACCTCAACTAAACCTACAACACTAAACTTACACCCTACCTCTCTAAACCAAAAGGCAACCCAACCCTAAACTCTACAGGCTCAAAATGCTGGACCTAAACCCTAAACTAACCTGAGCCTACCCTAAACTTACACACTAAACAGCACCTTAAAACCTAAACCAAACCCTGATCCTAAACCTGACCTAATCCATAAACCCTAAAACATTTACCCTAACCATAAATGTTAAACTCTAAAAGCATAAATCCTAAACCATAAACCATAAACTCTAAACCATAAACCTAAACCCTAAGAATGGGCAGAAGCTTGATGGCAAGAACATCACCATCAACTAGGCACAGTCTAGATCTGGAAGTGGAGGAGAAGGCGGAGGCTGGTGGTTTGGGATCTGGAGGTGTTTGTAGATATGGAGGTGGTGGTCAGAGCAGTGGTGGTTATGGAGGCGGGAGGAGCGACGGAGGTTACAGCCATGGTGGTGGCAGAGTGAGAGATCGGGGATATGATGGTGGATCCCACCACTCGAGAGGTCAAGGTGGTTCTGATGGGAACTAGAGCGAGAGCGACCAATCCAATCTCTGCTTCTGGCTGTGTCCTTATTTAGAGACCATTCTAGATATCAGGGTTTTGATTTGCTTAATGCACTCATTTTTTATCACATGTTGTACAGTGTCTTACAAGGCTTATTGTGTTACTTGGATTAATGAAATCAAAAAGAAGAAATGTTGAATCTAAATTTTTCTCTGTTAAAAAAAAACCAAAAATCCTAAACCTTAAACTAAAAATTGAACCTTAAACCTAAAACCTAAAACCTAAACCCTAAACCCGAAACCTAAAAATTAAAAATAAAAAACTAAAAAAACCCTAAACCATAAACCTACAACCCTAAACCCTAAACCTTAAACCCAACCCTAAACCCTAAACCCTAGACCTTAAACACTAAAACCTTAAACCCTAAATATGAAACCCTAAACCCTAAAACCTACAACCCTAAACTCTAAACCCTAAACCTTAAACCCTAATCCCTAAACCATAAAAACCTAAAAATTTAAACTTAAACAAATAAAACCTAAAAACAAAATAAAACCTATACCCTAAACCCTAAACACTATACCTTAAACCCTAAACACTAACCCTAAACCCTAAACCTTTAACCCTAAACCCTAAACTTATAACCCTAAACCATAAACCCTACACCCTAAAACACTATACCCTAAACCCAAAACACAAAACCATAAATCCTAAACCATAAAACCTAAACCTTAAACCCTAAATCCTAAACCCTAATGTCAAAACACTAAACCCTAAACCCTGCATCGTAAACCCAAAACCCAAACCCTAAACCCTAAAACTCTAAACCCTAAAATCCTAAACCCTAAACACTAAACCCTAAACCATAAACTCTAAACTGAAAAACCTAAAAACCTAAAGCTAAAAAATAAAATAAAAGTAAAAATCAACTAAAAAATTAACCTAAACCTAAAAAATAAAATAAAATAAAAAACCTAAACTAATATAAAAAAACTAAACTAAATAAAAATAAAAAGTAAACTTAAATGAAAATAAAAAATAAGTTAAACTAAAATAAATAAAAAATATACTAAGTAAACTAAATAAACCTAAACATACCAGTTTACTTAATTTTTAAAGAAACCCTTAACCTTAAATTCAAAATCATAAACCTAAAAATTAATCCCAAAACCTAAACCCTAAACCTATAACACTAAACCTACAACCCTAAACCCTAAACACTAAACCCTAAAGAACCCTAAACTCTAAACCCTAGACCCTAAACCCTAAACCCTAAACTCTAAAACTAACCCTAAACCTTAAACCCTAAACCTACAACACTAGTTTATTTTATTTTAGTTGAGTTTAGGTTTAGGTTTACTTTATTTTTATTTTAGGTTTAATTTTTTTTTTAGTTTAGGGTTTAGGTTTTATTTTTTTATTTTTAGTTATTATTTTTAGTTTTAATTTTTAGGTTTAGGTTTTAATTAAGTTTTTATTTTATTTTATTTTAGGTATATTTTATTTTTATTTTACGTTTAGTTTTAATTTTATTAAAGTTTTTAATTCTTAAATTTATTTTATTTTATTTTTAGTTTAGGTTTTTTATTTATTTATTTTAGTTTCATTTTACTTATTTTTTAATTTTATTTTTAGGTTTAGTTTTAGGTTTTAGTTTAGGTTTTTATTTTATTTTATTTTTTATCATATTTATTAGTTTTTTAATTTATTTTATTTTTTTTGGTTTAGTTTGATTTAGGCTCTTAGGTTTTGGGGTTTAGGATTTAGGTTTGGGTTTAAGGTTTGGTTTTATGGTTTAGGGTTTTAGGGTTTAGGGTTTAAGGTTTAGGGTTTTCAGGTTTATAGTTTAGGGTTTATGGATTAGGGTTTCTAGGGTTTAGGGTTTAGGGTTTAGGGTTTTTAGGGTTTAGGGTTTAGGTTTTAGGTCTAGGGTTCAAGTTTTAATTTAGGGTTTAGGATTGTTAGTTTTTTTTTAATAGAGAATAAATTCAGATTCAACATTTCTTCTTTTCGATTTCATCAACCAAGTAACACACCAAGTTTTTTAAGACGCAATCAGCGACATAGATAAAAAATGAGCACGCATAGAGAAAATTGAAAACTAAATAACTAGAACTGTCTCTTCTGTAAAGACATAGTTCCATAAGTAGCTGATCAGATCAGCCGTTCTTCAATTTCTCCAATCCCCAAGAACCACCCTGGCCTCTCGAGTAATGGGATCCACCATCATATCCTTGATCTCTCCCTTTGCCACCACCATGGTTGTAACCTCCATCGCTACTCCTGCCTCCGTAACCACCACTGCTCTGACCACCACCTCCATATTCGCCAGCACCTCCAGATCCCCCACCACCACTACGATAACCGCTGCCTCCTCCTTCATCGCCAGATCTAGACTGAGCCTAGTTGATAGTGATGTTCCTGTCATCAAGGTTCTGCCAATTCTTAGGGTTTAAGTTTAGGTTTAGGTTTAGGTTTATTTGGTTTAAGGGTTTATGTTTATTTTTTAATTTATTTAGTTACTTTAGGTTTAGGTTTAGGGTTTAGGGTTTAGGTTATAGGGTGCAAGGTTTAGGATTTAAGGTTTTAGGGTTTATGATTTTAGGGTTTAGGGTTAAGGATTAGGGGGGCTACAGTTTTTGGGTTTAGGTTTTAGTTTTAGGTTTAGGGTTCAGGGTTAGTTTTAAGGTTTAGGGTTTAGGGTTTAGGGTTTAGGGTTTAGCATTTAGGGTTTAGGTTTTTTTCTTTAAATTAAGTAAACTGGTAGGTTTGGGTTTATTTAGTTTATTTATTATTTATTTTAGTTTATTTTATTTTTTATATTTATTTTTTATTTTTATTTAGTTTATTTATTTTAGGTTAAGTTTTTTATTTTAGTTTATTTTAGTTTATTTTTTTAGTTGAGTACTTTTAGGTTAGGTTTTATTTTATTTCTTTAGGTTTATGTTTTAGGTTTTATTTTATTTTATTTTTTTAGGTTTTTTTTTAGTTTAGGTTTAGGTTTATTTTAGTTTATTTTATTTAGTTTAGGTTTTATATATTTAGTTTAGGTTTAGGTTTATTTTATTTTGTTTATTTCATAATTATTTTTGGTTTAGTTTCTTTAGTTTAGGTTTTAGGTTCTATTTTTCATTTATTTTTAGGTTTATTTTTTAAGTTTAAGTTTTTATTTAGTTTTTGTTTTGTTTTGTTTTAGGTTTATTTTAGGCTTATTTTATTTTTATTTTACGTATAGTTTTTATTTCATTAGGTTTATTTTATATTTTAGTTTAGTTTAAGTTTTTATTTATTTTATTTTAGTTTATTCTTATTAGTTTATTTTATTTTATTTTTAGGTTTAAGTTTAGGTTTTTATTTTATTTTAGATCAATCATCATTGTGAACCATTCATCATCAAGAATGTTATGTCGATGATCTCGTTGTCAAAAGTAGAGAAAAGAAAGATGATCTCTTTGTCTTAAGAGTAGTTTTTGAACAGTTAAGACAATTTAACCTCAAAATGAACCCCCTGAAGTGTGCATTAGAAGTAGCTTCAGGGAATTTCCTTGGGTTTGTTATCTAACACCAGGGAATTAAAATTGATCTAGAGAAGATCAATGTGATATTAAAAATGCCACCCCATAAAGGTTTAACTCAACTCAGATCATTCCAAGGGCGGTTGGCATATCTAAGACGCTTTATATCCAACCAATCAGGAAGATGTCTGCCATTCTTAGCACTTATAAAAAAGGATGTCAAGTTCAAGTAGGATGGTAAGTGTGAGCATGCCTTCGAAGACATCAAGCATTACCTGATGACGCTGTTGATTCTAGCAGCCCTTATCTTTGGTGCTTTGTTGACCAAACCAACGATGAAGAGAAGAAAAATGCACTCTACTACCTCAACCATCATCTAGTCCCTACTGAGGCTAATTATCCACCCATTGAGCATCCCAAAATCTACAACACTACGTGCTTCCTGATAAATTGAACTTAATCTCTAGGATCAATCCACTACAATATCTCATGACATGTCGATGCTATTTGGATGGTTGGCATGACGATCCATGATCCTCTTGTAGTTTGGCATTACCTTCGTACCCCTCCTTATGATGAAAGTACAAGCATTAGCGGATTTCTTAGTAGTACACCCACTTCTTGCTGACTCTCCGCTTACTGATGGTCTCCCTAATGAACAAATCATGAACTTAGGGGATACTAGAATTCATCACTGTGAGATATACTTTGATGGTGCAGCTTCCACTCACAGAGGTGAAGAACCACAATCTGCTATTCCAGGAACGGCAGGGGTAGGAATAGTTCTCTTAACTCCGGATCATGATGTGATGAGATTCTCATATCATATGTCCAATCCTTGCACCAGTAATGAAGCCGAATATGAAGCTTTTATTTCCATTCTAGATTTACCTGTTACTCTAAGCATCCAAAACATCTACATCTTTGAGGTTTCTCAGCTAATTATCAACCAAATCGCTCAGTCCTATAAGGTTATAAAGCCTATGCTCCATCACTACCCCAAGTACACCATGGAGTTGTTGGCCTAAATCCTAGAGGTTACCATTTATAAGATTTTTCAAGGAGAGAATGTTGTAGCATATGCTTTAGCCAAGCTTGACAAAGAATTGGAATGTCCGAAGGATGAGTCCATATCAATAAAGGTCCAAAATAGTCAAGTCTTATCCCTTATTGATATTGAACTCATCAAAAATTAATCACTTGGAGGGGAGGTTTCCATTTCCAAGAAGGACGATGAGTTAGATTGGAGGCAACCATTCATAGATTACCTAAATAAAGGAAAACTACCTCAAGAGATGTCCCAAGCCCATTAGATGAAGTAGAGAGTACTTTCCTACACTCTTATGGATGGTGTCTTGTACCGACAGTCTTTCGATCATATGTGGTTACCTAGTTTATACAAGCATAAAGCTCATAAGATTGTGATCGCGGTACACTCGGGATTATGTGGACCAACCAATCCTGTCCGAAGATGAAAGTCAAGATCAAGAGACTAGGATACTACTGGCCGTCAATGTTTTAAGATTGCATGGATACGGCTAGGTGATCTCACCAATGTCAAATGCATTGTGTGGTCCTACACCAACCACCCAGCATTCTACATCCTACATCAGCCTCATGGCCATTCGAGTGTTGGGGTGCTGACATAGTGGGTCCGATTGATCCTCCTTCTTCCAAGGGTCATCAGTTCATCTTAACTGCTACTGACTACTTCTCTAAATGAGTGAAGGCGATTCTACTCAGAGACGTCACAGCTCAGCATGTGCTCTAGTTGTTTAGGAAACATATCGTATATAGGTTTAGAGTGCATCAATGAATTATATCTAATAATGGTACTGCATTCAAGTGCACCGAGATCAATAACTTTGCCTAGAGACATAGGATTGATTAGAGATTCTACCATCAACTACCCGTGGGAAAATAGCTTAGTCAAAAGCCTTCAACAAAACTCTGATCCAAATACTAAAGAAGACACTCGACAACAACAAGCAATAATGGCATGAGCAGTTAGTTGAAGCCTTGTGGGCCTTCCGCACCACATATAGAACTCCAACTCAGTCTACTCTTTTCCATGTATGGGTCTGAAGCTATTTTATCATTAGAAGTCCAATTCCCATCACTAAGGATAGTTGTGTGTAGCAAGATCACAATAGAGTAGAACGCCAAGTTACGTTAGAAGAGCTCAAAGGTTTGGAGAAGAGATGCATATGGTCTACTCTTAGTTTAGATAACGCCCCCAGTGACACTCACTCATTAGCAGCTACAGGTCATGCTGACATGCTACCCTACTAGTGTGTCACCCCAGTGGTCTTCTTGCTTTTGAGGATGTAAGTCTTCTACTTGGCTACCACACATCGATGAGTGCCATGTTAATTTGGTAGGCCTTACTGCATGGCCAGTTAGCTACCTCATGTTGGCTTTATTTAAGAGGATGTGAGTATGTTATGCTTTCTTCTTGGATTAGCCTTTGTGCACTAACTAGATCAAGTCTATTTGAGGGTTAGGATAAGTCTCCTAGCAGCTCCTTCTCTCCTGGCAACTTTAACTCTAGGTCCAGTCCTTCCTCGGGGCTCCCCACTTAGTAGTCGCTCTAGGACAGATAACATCTATCCCGCTGATGATAGACTATCCTGATGATCAGTTCTGCTTGGAAAGTTGTAAGCCTACTCACTTTCTTTTCAAGTTGATCATTGAACATCGACGGGCACTTTAGGTTGGTTAGTTCTCACTATGCTGATGGATACACCACTCATGCTGGCGGATACACATTAGGTTGGTTGTTTCTTGCACCTTAGGATACACCACTCATGGCAGATGTAAGTCTACTATGCTTTCTCATTGATTTGGCTATCGTACACCTATAAGCTTTCTTTTTCAGGGCTCAAGGTAACACCCCTAGCAGCACCTCCCCTATGGGCAGTGTATTTAGATCACATCCTTTGCGACCCCATTTAGACACTACACGGGTTACTAGCAAATTGGACAGTTCCCCTTTTCTAGTAACCACCTTTATGGTTGGAGAATCATTCTTGTGGATGTGCAGATTCTCCCTGGCTTTAATAAATCTAAGATAGGTCAAAGCTGACATTGCCCCTTCTCAGTGTGGTCCCTTGCACATTAACACAGTTCACACAAACATATATACAAAATATATATTCACTTATGAAATAGGAGGACATTCATAGTGGTACCTTTTCCCAAGCAGGTATCCTATCTTTAGGGCAATGTCAGCAAAACTCCCTATAGGAATCACCTGACTACTCTTGAGTTGATATAAGTCCCTAGTGGCATTCACTCAGTAGTCGCCCCTAAATCGGCTTTGATTTGTTGTGCTATCAACTGGTCACCCAAGTGGCTATTCCTTGCTTTAGAAGATGCAAGTCTGGTATGCCTTCTTCCTAGCACAATCATGGCACATCAAAAGGCAACCCCTCAGGTTGGTTAGTCTATGCCATGGCAAGTAGACTATCTCTTTGAATTTGTAAATCTAAGATAGGACAGGTGCAATATAGCCCCTTCTCAGTGGGTCCATTGCACACCGACATGGTCCATAAATTAAATCTATCAAATTTGATTGAGTTGGCATCCCCAGCAGACATGCCCTCAATTTGAAATCAAGCTAAACCAAATAAACCATATCAAATTAGATGAAATTAAAATAATATTAATCCTGACTACTTTTGAGTTGACATAAGTCCCCAGTGGCATTCACTCAGTAGTCACTCTAAGTCAGGTTC
Source organism: Cymbidium sinense (assembly GCA_021442155.1). Classification (NCBI taxonomy): domain Eukaryota; kingdom Viridiplantae; phylum Streptophyta; class Magnoliopsida; order Asparagales; family Orchidaceae; genus Cymbidium; species Cymbidium sinense. Next base: position 276,630,957 of record CM038214.1, on the reverse strand, counting down.
TATTTGTTATGCATCCAAAAGGTCACCCTAGTGGTTGTTTCTCATTTTGGAAGACATAAGTATGCCACGCCTTCTTCATAGCATAGTCATTGCACACCGAAAGGCAACCCCTTAGGTTGGCTAGCTCTAACCCACAACTGCTAGACTATCTATTTGGATTTGTAAATTTGAGGTAGGTCAAGGCTGATATAGCCTCTTCTTAGTAGGTCCATTGCATGTCGATATGGTCCATACATTAGCTAAGATTAAATTAAACACAATCTGAGTTTCCCCAGTGGAGTTAAATCACACCCTTCTCCCTAGTGGAGCCCCAAATCATATATAAGAAAGTTAAGCAAACAAATCAAATTCAAAACCAACCTCCCAAGTGAAGCCAAATTAAACTAAATCCCACAGTAGAGTTTAAATCAATGAAATCCAACCAAACTCTTATCCCTAGTGGATACATCCCCAAACAAATCTATGAAATCAAACTCAAATCCCAATCCCTAGTGGATAGCCTAAACCTGCTTCCCCAGTGGAAGGGTCATATACCCAATCCCTAGTGGACTCAAGCCCATATCTCTAGTAGATATGCCTCGACATTGATTAAAACAAAATAAATTAAATTCGATTTGATCTTAATCCCTAGTGGATTATATATTCTTATCCTCAGCGGATCTTCATTGCATCAATCATATAATCAAATCAAATTCAAACTTATCCCCAGCATATTTTCTTCTTCTATGCCCTCAACATAAATCCCTCACATATCATGTCTAATGCATGTCTAATCCCCTAGCGATCTCCCTCCATGTCCTTAACATGGAATTCTCATCAAATCTTATTTCTTCTCTTATGCACACCTTTAATACTTCAACTAAATGCATAACAATGTATTTGTTTAAATTACATCATCTTAATATTGTAATAAACATTTTATGATTTGTGATGGTGCAAGCTCAAACTAATTATACAATATCATGCTAATCATATTATAATGTGAATTAACAAACTATATTATATTATAATATATGATTATAATTTGCAATAATATAATATATTGTCTAACATTACACCTCATTAGAATCACTTAAAAGGAACAAATAACAAAAAATTTTCAAAATATGAATAATGTTCATTTTGGATGTAAGATTGTTATTTTTTTTATTAGAAATGGTACAAAATAATATAATTTTGGTGTTGCTTCTTGGTGTGTGCCATGCATTTGGCCAAATTCTTCCATCTCAACCTTCAAATTAACATTTTTGTGAGTTTTGACCCAATGTCTTATAACAAAAGTATAACATACTAAAATGTACAATAACATTTAGTAACACACCACCACATTCATATATATGTGAAGTTATATTGTTATGTACATTATATTTTAATATGCTTTCATATAGTATATTATCTTACATTACACCTTAAAATGAATCACTTTAACCAAAAAAATTATAAATTTGGTTGAAAATGAACATTTATTTTGGATGCAAAATTCCATTCTTTTGATTAAATGACACACCATAGAACACCCCTAATGATGTTCCCTAATGCTTACCTTAAATTTGGCCAAATCCGATCATCTCAGCCTATAAATCAATATTTTTATGAATTATACTGGTACAAACTCTACTACATCATACTATAATAAACTAAAATATGCTAAACAACAAGTACTAATACACAATAGTATGCTATAATGGATGATGTTATACTATATTATGGCATCCTATATTATAATACACTATAACTTATTATATTATATTATATTGCATATCATAACACTAGGGATTGCTTAAGATAAAAAATCATAAAATTAATTTAAATAATAAAAAACTATTTATTTTAGCCATATCACTTACATATTTTAAATTGAAATAATATATTATGATGACATGCTCTACCTACTATGAATTTGGCCAAATTCCACCATTTTAAAGTCTAAATTAATATTTTTATAAATAATGCTAGTGTAGCGACTACATGATTGTAAAATACTAAAAGAATTTAAAATATGCAAAACAATATATTATGATATATGATGTTATACAATGCTACAACATAAAATATTTATTTTGAGCATAAAATCTTACTTTTTATACTATAAGTGGTGTAGCACACCTTTGGTATTACAACCTAATTCCCACTTCAAATTTAACAAATTTCATCATCTAATTTATTAAATCAATATTTTTATGATTTATATTAATATAGACTATAGGGCACCATTTCAAAACAACTTATAACATCCAAAAACACATCACTACATGCATAAAAATATGATGCTACATTATACTATAATATATGGTATTATAATATGATTTAAGGTTAGGGTTTAGGGTATTCAAATCTCTAATAGTCAAGGAAAAGTCTCTTGAAGACATTTTCTTTAACTACCATAACTATGTTAGGATTAAGTCATTCTTTAGATCTACTACTAATGACATCTTTTATTCGTTAGGGTTTAGGGTTGTATTTTGTGGATTTAAGGTTATAGGTTTTAGGGTTTAGGGTTTATAGTTTTAGGGTTTAGGGTTTAGGGTTTAGGGTTTAGGGTTTAGGATTTAGGGTTTTAGGGTTTATGGTTTATGGTTTAGGGTTTAGGTTTTAGGGTTTTGGGTTTAGTAGTGTTTAAGATTTAGGGTTTAGGGCTTAGGGTTTAGTGTTTAAGGTTTAGAATTTTTAGGGTTCAAGGTTTAGGGTTTCGGGTTTAGGGTTTGGGTTTTAGGTTTAGGGTTTAAATTTTAGGTTAGGGTTTAGGATTAAGGGTTTAAGGTTTCTTTTTAATTTCATCAACCAAGTAGCACCCTAAGTTTTCTATGACATATGCGACGATATAGTAAAAAATAAGCACCGATAGAGAAAATCAAAAACCCTAGATAACTAGAATCATCTCTACTATAAAGACGTAGTTCCATAAGCTTTAGATCAAATGGGACATTTTTCAGTTTCTCTAGTTCCCATGAGAACCACCCCTACCTCTTGAGTAGCAGGATCTGCCATCATATCCCTGATCTCTCACTCTGCCACCACCACAGCTGTAACCTCCATTGTTCCTCCTGCCTCCATAACCACCACTGCTTCGACCACCACCTCCATATCCACCAGCACCTCCAGATACCCCACCACCACTGCGATAACCGCCACCTCAACCTTCACCTCCACCGCTAGATCTATAATTAGCCTAGTTGACGGTAATGTCCCTATCACCAAGGTTTTGCCCATTCTTACGGTTTAGGGTTAGTTTAGGGTTTAGGGTTTAGGGTTAGTTTAGAGTTTAGGGTTTAAGGTTAGTTTAGGGTTTAGGTTTAAGGTTTAGGGTTATAAGTTTTAGGGTTTAGGGTTTAGGGTTTAGGGTTTTGGGGTTTAGGGTTTAGGGTTCGAGGTTTAGTTTTTCAGGATTTAGGGTTTAGGTTTTAGGGTTTAGCATTTAGGGTTATAGGGTTGAGGGTTTAGGGTTTAGATTTAGGGTTTCAGATTTTTTTTTTAAAATTAAGTAAACTAGAAGGTTTAGGTTTATTTACTTTATTTTTTATTTATTTGAGTTTATTTTATTTTTTATTTTTATTTAGGATTATTTTTGATTTTTATTTAATTTAGTTTATTTCTTTTAGGTTTATTTATTTTAGTTTAGGTTTTTTATTTTACTTTATTTGTTAGGTTTAGGTTTATTTTTTTGTTGAGTTCTATTTTTATTTTATTTTTTAGGTTTGGATTTTATTTTTAACTTTTAGGTTTAGCTTTAGATTTTTATTTTATTTTTTTAGGTTTAGGTTTTAAGTTTTATTTTAGGTTTATTTTTAGGTTTTATTTTAGTTTAGGTTTAGGTTTATTTTATTTGTTTTATTTTATTTAGTTTGGGTTTAGGATTATTTTAGTTTATAGGTTTAGGTTTAGGTTTTATTTATTTTAGTTTAGTTTATCCTAGTTTAATTTTGATTTATTTTATTTTATTTATTTTATTTTTATTTTAGGTTTCAGTTTTTTTAGTTTAGGGTTTAGGTTTTATTTTTTATTTATTTTTTTTGTTTATTTTTTAGGTTTAGGTTTTTATTTTATTTTATTTAAGTTTATTTTAATTTTATTTTACGTTTAGTTTTTATATTATTTAGGTTTTTTACTCTTAATTTTATTTTATTTTTTAATTTAATTTAGGTTTTTATTTATTTTATTTTAGTTTATTTTAATTTTTCTATTCTATTTTATTTTTGGTTTGTTTAGTTTGTTTTATTTTTATTTTATCTTATTTAAGTTTGGTTCTATGTTTAGGGTTTGTGGAGGGTAGGTCTGTTTAGGATTTTAGTTTATGGCCTAGTGTTGGCCTAGTTTAGTCTAGTTAGATTTAAGGCCTGAGGCATGGTTAGCTCAGGGTTTATTAGGTGCCTTGTGGATAGGAGCTTTAGGATCAGGGTTTGAGGGTTAGGGCTCAGGTTTAGGGCCTAGAGTGCCTGTGGTTTGCCTAGGGCCTGGAGGATTGGGGCCTGGTAGGTTGGTTAGGGCTCAGTTTAGGGTTGTGTTAGGGTTTAGTGGGTCCTGGTTCAGGGATTTTAAGTTGGATTTAGGGCCTAGGTTTAAGGTTTAGGTCAGGGTTAGTGTGGTTTAGGGTTTAGAATGAGGTTGTGGTCTTTATTTATTTTCAAATTAAGCAAACCGATAGATTTATGATTTAGTTTATTTTATTTTAGTTTACTTTTTTAATTTATTTAGGTTTATTTTTTATTTTTTTATTTAGTTTAGTTAATTTATTTTAGGTTTATTTATTTAGTTTAGGTTTCATTAGTTTATTTTAGGTTTAGTTTAGGTTTATGCTTATTTCTGGTTTTAGTTTTAATTAAGTTTTAGGTTTTAGGTTTATTTTCTATTTTAGGTTTATGTTTAGGTTTTTATTTTAATTTTTTAAGTTTAGGTTTAAGGTTTTTATTTTAGGTTTATTTTTAGGTTTTATTTTTTAGTTTGGGTTTATGTTTATTTTTTATTTATTTTATTTTGTTTAGTTTAGGGTTTATGTTTAGTTTATTTTAGGTTTATGTTTAGGTTTAGTTTATTTTAGTTTAGGCATTGGTTTATTTTTTTTTATTTTAGATTTAGGTTTTTTTTCTTTAGGATTTAGGTTTTTTTTTAGGTTTTATTTTTAGGTTTATTTTTTAGGTTTATGTTTTTATTTGGTTTTATTTTATTTTATTTTAGGTTAATTTTATTTGTATTTAAATTTAGCTTTTATTTTATTTTGAGTTTTTATTTTTTTGTTTATTTTATCTTTAAATTTAGTTTAGGTTTTTATTTATTTTATTTTAGTTTCATTTTTATTTTGTATTTTATTTTGGTTTTACGTTTAGGTTTAGGTTTAGGTTTCGGTCTTAGTTTTCATTTTTTTTATTTTATGTTTTTTATTTTATTTAGGTTTAGGTTTCACTATTTATTTTATTTTCAGGTTTTATTTAATTTAGGTTTAGGTTTTTAGGTTTTTAAGGTCAGGGTTTTAGGTTTAGAGTTTGGGCTTGCATTTAGGGTTTAGGGTTGTAAGTTTTAGGGTTTAGGTTTATGGTTTGGTTTTAGGGTTTAGGGTTTAGGCTTTAGGCTTTAGGCTTAGGGTTTGGGATTTAAGGCTTTAAGTTTAAGGTTTATGTTTAGGGTTCGTTTTATGGTTTAGTTGTAGATTGGATCTTGTTCTTTAATTTTTTTCCATTATCGTAACCACCTACCTCTCGAGTGGCAGGATCCACCATCATATCCCTGATCTCTCCCTACACCACCACCATGGCTGTAACCTCCATCATTCCTCTCACCTCCATAACCACCATTGCTCTGACAAGCACATCCATATCCAACAGCACCTCGAGATCCTCCATCACCACTGCAATAATGTCGCATTCGCCTTTGCCTCCTCCGCCAGATCTAGACTTAGCCTGGTTTACGATGATGTTTCTTCCATCAAGGTTCTGCCCATTTTTAAGGTTTAGGTTTATTTTTTTAATTTACTTAGTTTCCTTAGGTTTAGGTTGAGGATTTGGGATTTAGGGTTAGGGTTTAGGGTTTTAAGGTTTATGCTTTTATGGTTTAGAGTTTAGGGTTTAGGTTTAGTTTAGTTTGGGTTTTAGTGTTTCGCATTAGTTTAGGGTTTTGAGGTTTAGTTTAGGTTTGTTTAGGGATTAGGGTTTTAGTACGCTTTATGGTAGTTTTAGGTGGCTCTGGGGTAGGGTCAGTGGATCAGTTAGGTTGTGGTTTTAGGGTAGTAGTCACTTTGTGGTAGGGTTTGAGGCCCAGTGAGGCCAGTAGGGTCAGAGTTAGTTGGGGCTCAGTGTGGTTTAGGAGTTGTGGAGGGTATGGTGGGTAGGTTTAGGATCACAGCCAGTAGGGCTCAGTGTGAGTAGGGTTTTAGGTTTGGGTAGGACAGGGCCTAGTTTTGATTATCGCCAGATTCTTAGCAGGTAGTGGTAGGTCAGAAATTATTTATTTATTTATTAAATTTTAATTTTTAACATCAAGCAAACCAGTAGGTTTAGGTTTAGTTTATTTATTTTATTTAGTTTATATTTTTTTTATTTTATTTTAGTTTATTTTTATTTATTTAGTTTATATTAACTTTAGTTTATTTATTAGGTAAATTTTATTTAGTTAGGGTTATAGGCTTTAGGTTTTATTTAGTTTATTTTTTAGGTTTAGTTTAGGTTTATGTTTTAGTTTAGTTTTATTTTATTTTATCTTTTAGGTTCATTTTATTTTTTATTTTAGGTTAAGTTTAAGTTTTATTTTTTTTTAGGTTTTCTTTGGTTTTATTTTAGGTTTATTTTAGGTTTTATTTTTTGGTTGAGGTTTATGTTTATTTTAGTTTATTATTTTATTATTTTTTTTATGTTTAGGCTTAGTTTATTTTAGGATAAGGTTTAGGTTTATTTATTTAGTTTTACTTTGTTTAGGTTTAGTTTTAGTTTAGTTTGGGTTTATTTTATTTGTTTATTTTATTTTTAGGTTTAGGTTTGGTAGGGTTTAGGTTTTATTTTTTATTATTTCTTAGGTATTTTTAGGTTTTGTTAGTTTTAGTTTATTTTATTTTAGGTTTTTTAGGTTATTTTATATTTAAGGTTTATTTTATTTTATTTGGTTTTATTTTAGTTTAGTTTAGGTTTTATTTATCTATTTTAGTTGAGTTTATTTTTTTATTTTATTTATTTTTAGGTTTATTTTAGTTTAGCATTTATTTTATTTTTATTTTATTTTATTTTACTTTTTTTTTATTTTATTTTATTTAAGTTTATTTAGTTTAGGTTTTGGTTTATAGTTTTAAAAAAAGAATAAGCAAACCCAGGTAAGTTTATTTAGTTTATTTTTTATTTTAGGATTATTTCTTAGTTTTATTTTATTTAGTTTATTTCAGCTTTGTGTTTATTTTAATTCCATTTTAATTTTAGGTTTAGGTAGGGTTTGGGGTAGTGCTTAGAGCCCAGTAGGGTTTATGCTCAGGATCAGGGCCTAGGGCCTAGGGTTTGGTTTTAGGGTTTAGAGTTTAGGTTTGTGGTTTTTAGGGTAGGTTAGGTAGGTTTTCTTTCAAATTAAGCATACGGCAGGTTTTGGTTTATTTAACTTAGTTTATTTTATTTTTTTATTTAGTAGTTTATTTATCCTAGGTTTATTTTAGTTTAGGTTTTTTTTTATTTTGTTTATTTTTGTTGGGATTTATTTTATTTTATTTTAAGTTTAGCTTTGGTTTTAGGGTTTAAGGTTTAGTGTTTAGGCATATGGTTTTAGGTTTTAGGGTTTAGGGTGTGTTTAGGGTTTAGGTTATTGTGGTTTAGGGGTTTTATGGTTTAGGTTTAGGTAGGGTTTAGGGTTTTAGTCTTTGTAGGGTCCGTTTTAGTTTAAGGTGTATTGTTTTTTAAAGAGAACAAATCCAACATTTTATTTTATTTATTTAATTTATTTTAGTTTATTTTTATTTATTTATGTTTATTTTTATTTATTTTAGTTTATTTTATTTCTTTTAGGTTTATTTATTTTGTTTCACGTTTTATTTTAGTTTATTTTTAGGTTTAGGTTTAGTTTAAGTTTATTTTAGTTGAGTTTATTTTATTTTATATCTTGGCTTTTTATTTTTTAATTTTTATTTTAGGTAGATTTTATTTTATTTTTAGGTTTAGGTTTTAGGTTTTATTTAGGTTTATTTTAGGTGTTATTTTTAGTTTAGGTTTAAGTTTTTAATATTTTATTTGTTTAGTTTTAGGGTTTAGGTTTAGTTTATTTAGGTTTAGGTTTAGTTTCTATTTATTTTAGTTTAAGTTTAGGTTTTTTTTTTACTTTGTGTATTTTATTTTTATTTTTGGGTTATGATTTTTTTTAAGTTTAGGGTTTAGGTTTTATTTTTTATTTATTTTAAGGTTTATTTTCTAGGTTTAGATTTTTATTTAGTTTTTATTTTATTTTATTTTTGGTTTATTTTAAGTTTATTTTAATTTCATTTTATGTTTAGTTTTTATTTTATTTAGGTTTTTTTTCTTAGGCTTATTTTATATTTTAGTTTAGTTTAGGTTTATTATTATTTTATTTTAGTTTATTTTATTTTATTTTAGTTTAAGTTTTAGTTTAGGTTTTTTATTATTTAGCTTTTATTTTTATTTATTTTATTTTTTTTTGGGGAGGGGTTTATGGTTTTGGTTTAGGGTTGGTTTAGGGTTTGGGTTTAGAATTTAGGTTTAGGGTTTAAGGTTTATATTTAGGATTTAGTTGTTTAGTTTTAGGGTTTTATTTTTTTTTTGACATAGAACAAATTTAGATTCAACATTTCTTCTTTTGATTTCTTCAACCAAGTAACACACCAAGTTTTCTAAGCCAGTTTATGACATAGATAAAAATGAGCATGCATAGAGCAAATAAAAAACCCTAGATAACTAGAATCGTCTCTACTATAAAGACATAGTTCCATAAGCAATAGATTGAATCAGCCGTTCTTTAATTTCTCGTGTTCCCATCAGAACCACTCTAACCTCTCGAGTAGTGGAATCCACCATCATATCCCCGATCTCTCCCTCCACCACCACCATGGCTATAATCTTCGTCGCTCCTCCCGCCTCCATAACAACAACTGCTCTGACCACCACCTCCATATCCACCAAGACTTCCTGATCCCCAACCACCACTACCACCGCCTCCACCTCCACCTCCGCATCTAGACTGAGCTCTGTTGGTGATATTCCTCAAGGTTCTCCCATTCTAGGTTTTGGTTTAAACGCTTTAGTTTTTGTGGGTTTAATTTTATTATTTTTAATTTATTTAGTTACTTTATGTTTAGGTTTAGGGTTTGGGGTTTAGAGTTTAGGGTTGTAGGTTTAGGGTTTAGGGTTTAGGGTATAAGATTTAAGGTTTATGGTCTTTTTTTTTAAAATTAAGTAAACCAATAGGTTTAGGTTTATTTAGTTAATTAAGTTTATTTTTTATTTATTCTAATTTATTTTATTTTATTTATATAGGTTTATTTTTTATTTTTATTTAGTTTAGTTTATTTATTTTAATAAAGGTTTTTATTTTAGTTTATTTTAGATTTATTTTAGTTTAGGTTCATTTTTAGTTGAGTTTTATTTTATTTTATTTTAGGTTTAGGTTTTTTTTTTTAAGTTTTAATTTATTTTTTTTTTAGGTTTAGGTTTTTTATTTTATTTTATTTTAGGATTTTTTTTTAGTTTAGGTTTAGGTTTAAGTTTATTTTAGGATTAGGTTTAGATTTTATTTATTTTAGTTTAGTTTATTTTAGTTTAGGTTAAGGTTTATTTTATTTTTATTTTAGGTTTAAGTTTTTTTTTTAGTTTAGGTTTTAGGTTAAACTTTTTATTTATTTTAGGTTTTATTTTAAGTTTTATTTTTTAGGTTTAGGTTTTTATTTAGTTTTTATTTTATTTTATTTTATTTTATTTTAAGTTTATTTTATTTTTATTTTACATTTAGTTTTTATTTTTTTATGTATTTTATTCTTAATATTTTATTTTATTTTATTTTTAGGTTTAGGTTCAGTTTAGTTACCATGTTTTATTTTATTTTATTTTATTATTAGTTTAACATTTTATAAATTATTTAGGTTTTATTTAGGCTCAGGTTTTGGGTAGGTTTAGGTCAGCCCAGGCATAGGGTAGGCTCAGGTCAGGGTCTGGTAGTGTTAGGGTTAGGCTCAGGCTCAGGGTTAAGCTCAGGTTTAGGTCAGGGTCAAAGCCTAGGATCAGGCTAGGGGGTAGTTTTTAAGGTTTAGGGCTCAGGGCTTTAGGGTCAGTTTATTTAGGCTCAGTGGCCTTGGGGTTTATGGTCATGGTTTAGTTGGTTGTGGGTAGGTTTAGGTTTTTTTTTTAAAAAAAAAAGCAAACCCATTTAGGTTTAGTTTATTTTATTTTATTTATTATTTTATTTATTTAATTTATTTTTATTTTATAGATTAGTATTTATTTTAGTTTATTTTAGCCCAGGTTTGCCTAGGTTAGTCTTTTGGGTCAGAGGTTAGGTTTTTTATTTAGGCTAGGGTTTAGGGTTTAGTCTTAGGTTTTAGTTTAGTAGGTTTTCTTTTAAAGAGAACAAATCAGATTCAACATTTTATTATTTATTTAATTTATTTAGTTTATTTTTTTTATTTTATTTTATTTTATTTATTTATTATTTTAGGTTTATTTAGTTTTTTTTATTTTAGTTTATTTTTTAGGTTTAGGTTTAGGTTTAAGTTTATTTTTTAGTGAGTTTTATTTTATTTTATATCTTTGGCTAAGGTTTTATTTTTAATTTTTTATTTTAGGTTTAGATTTTTATTTTTATTTTTTTGTAGGTTTAGGTTTTAGGTTTTTATTTAGGTTTATTTTTTTAATTTAGTTAATTTTTAATTTATTTTGTTTTTTTAGGTTTTTAGTTTAGGTTTAGTTTAGGTTATTTATTTAGGTTTATTTTTTTTTTTTACTGTGTATTTTATTTTTTTTGGGTTATTTTTTTAAGTTTTAGTATTTTTTATTTATTTTAGGTTTATTTTAGGTTTAGATTTTTATTTAGTTTTTTTATTTTATTTTTATTTTATTTCTTTATTAATTTTTATTATTTTATTTTATTTATTTTTTTTTTTCTTAGTTTATTTTATATTTTTAGTTTAGGTTTATTATTATTTTAGTTTATTTTATTTTATATTTAAGTTAGTTTAGGTTTTATTTTATTTAGCTTTTTTTATTTTTTTTTTATTAGTTTGGGTAGGTTGGTTATTTAGGTCAGAGGTTAGGGTTTATGGTTTAGGGTAGGGGCTCAGGGTAGTTCTTTAGGGTCTTAGTTTAAGGTAGGTTTATTTTTTTTTTTAGAACAAAATTCAACATTTCTTATTTATTTTAATTTATTTTTATTTATTTATGATTTTTATTTAGTTTATTTATTTATTAGGTTTATTTATTGTTATTTTATTTTATTTATTTTTTATTTAGGTTTAGGTTTTAGTTTTTTTTAGTGAGTTTTATTTTATTTTAGGCCAAGGTTTATTTTAATTTTATTTTAGATTTTATTTTATTATTTTGTATGTTTAGGTTTTGTTTTAGGTTTATTTTTAGGTTTTATTTTTAGTTTAGGTTTAGTTAATTTAATTTTGTTTATTTTAGTTTAGTTTAGGTTTAGTTTTTTTAGGTTTAGGTTTAGGTTCAATTTTTATTTAGGTTTTTTTTTTGTGTATTTTATTTTTTTTATGATGTTTTTTAAGTTTAGGGTTTAGGTTTTATTTTTATTTATTTTAGGTTTATTTTCTATTTTAGATTTTTATTTAGTTTTATTTATTTATTTTTTTGGTTTATTTTAGGTTTATTTTAATTTCATTGTTTAGTTTTATTTTATTTAGGTTTTTTTTTAGGCTTATTTTATATTTTATTTAGTTTAGGTTTATTATTATTTTATTTTAGTTTATTTTATTTTTTTTAGTTTTAAGTTTAAGTTTTATTTTTTTTTTATTTTATTTAGCTTTAGGTTTTTTATTAATTTTATTTTTAAGGTTTGGGGATTAAGTTTTAAGGTTTAGGGTTTATGGTTTTAGGGTTTAAGGTTTATGGTTTAAGGTTTTGGGTTTAGGAATTTTAGGGTTTAGGGTTTAAGGTTTATATTTTAGGATTCAGGTTCAGGTTTTAGTTTAGGGTTTAGGGTTTTTATTTTTTTAACATAGAACAAATTTAGATTCAACATTTCTTCTTTTCGATTTCTTCAACCAAGTAACACACCAAGTTTTCTAAGCCATAAGCGATGACATAGATCAAAAATGAGCATGCATAGAGCAAATAAAAAACCCTAGATAACTAGAATCATCTCTACTATAAAGACATAGTTCCATAAGCAATAGATTGAATCAGCCATTCTTTAATTTCTCGTGTTCCCATCAGACCTACTCTAACCTCTCGAGTAGTGGGATCCACCATCATATCCCCGATCTCTCCCTCCACCACCACCATGGCTATAATCTTCGTCGCTCCTCCCGCCTCCATAACAACAACTGCTCTGACCACCACCTCCATATCCACCAGCACTTCCAGATCCCCAACCACCACTGCGATAACCACCGCCTGCCTTCAGCTAGATCTAGACAGTTGGTGATATTCCCTGGGTCAAGGTTCCGCCATACCTAGGTTTTGGTTTGTGTAAACGCTTATTAGGCTTTAGTTTAATTTTATTTTTTTAATTTATTTAGTTACTTTATGTTTTTAAGGGTTTGGGGGTTTATTTTAGGTTTTATTTAGGGTTTAAGATTTAAGGTTTATGGTCTTTTTTTTAAATTAAGTAAACCAATAGGTTTAGGTTTATTTAGTTAATTAAGTTTATTTTTTATTTATTCTAGTTTATTTTATTTTATTTATATAGGTTTATTTTTTATTTTTATTTAGTTTAGTTTATTTATTTTAGGTTTTATTTTAGTTTTTTTTAGATTTAGGTTTAGTTTAGGTTCATTTTTGAGCTTATTTTATTTTATTTTTAGGTTTAGGTTTTTTTAGTTTGGTTTATTTTATTTTATTTTGTGGTTTAGGTTTTATTTTTTTAGGATTTATTTTATTTTTAGGTTTAGGAAGTTTAGTTTATTTTTAGGATTAGGTTTAGATTTTATTTATTTAGTTAGTTTATTTATTAGGTTTATTTTATGTTATAAGTTTTTTTTTTTTAGTTTAGGGTTTAGTTAAACTTTATTTATTTTAGGTTATTTTAAGTTATTTTTTAGGTTTTATTTAGTTTTATTTATTTTATTTTATTTTATTTCTTTATTTTATTTTTTATTTACATTTAGTTTTATTTTTTATGTATTTATCTTATATTTTATTTATTTTATTTTTTAGGTCTGTGTTTAGGTTTAGTCCATCTTTATTTTATTATAATCTTTATATATTTTAGGTTATTTTATTTTATTAGGCTCATTTAGTTTAGTTTGGCTTTGGGCTCAGGGCCTAGTAGGCAGTTTTGGGCCTAGTCTGCTCAGGGTTCATGGTTTAGTTTAGGTTAGGGTTTAGGGTTTAAGGTTTAGGATTTAAAGTTTAGGTTTTAGGTTAGCCTAAAGTTTAGGATTAGCTGGGTTTAGGTTAGTTTAGGATTTAGGGCAGGCTCAGTTTAGGCTTTGTGGTTCATGATTTTAGGGTTTTAGATTTAGGCTCAGGGCTTAGGGTTTGCTGCCTAGGGTTACAGGTTTATGTGTTTAGAGTTTGTTTGGTTTAAGGTTTAGGGTTTTTTACAAACCCAGTAGGTTTAGGTCTTTAGTTTATTTTTTTATTTATTTTTATTTTTATTATTTATTTTTATTTAGGTTTATTTTTTATTTTTATTTAGATTAGTTTATTTATTTTAGTTTATGTTTTCTATTTTAGTTTATTTTTTAGGTTTAGGTTTAGGTGAATGTTTATTTTTTTACTTTAGTTTTATTTTTATTTTATTTTATAGGTTTTAGTTTAACTTTTAATTTCGCTTTTTAGGTTTTATTTTATTTTTTTAGGTTTAAGTTTTAGTTTTTATTTTAGGTTTATTTTTAGGTTTTCTAGTTTCATTTAGGTTTAGGTTTATTTTAAGTTTATTTTATTTTATTTAGTTTAAGGTTTAGGTTCAGGTTTTATTTATTTTTGTTTAGTTTATTTTAGTTTAGGTTTATGTTTATTTTATTTTATTTATTTTAGGTTTAGTTTTTTTTAGTTTTAGATTTTATTTTTATTTATTTTATTTATTTTTTAGGTTTAGGTTTTTGTTTTGTTTTTATTTTATTTAGGATTTTGTGCCACCATCCTTCAAGATAACTTTGATGGCAGTGGGAACCCACGATAACACATTGTACCCTGTAGAGTCGGCTGTTACAACACGGGTTGCAACACACTCCTCTTCCACCTTTTCGTTAGCAGTCTGTTAGGTGTTGCATTTGATTGGTACATCGAACTGCCCAATAGTTTGATGAAGACTTTTGCTGAGTTGGAGCACCTCTTCATGAAGAGGTTTGCTGGAGCTCAGTAGAGGGTGACTGTAGGCAACCTCATTGTAGAGAAATAAATACTCAATGAGACCCTTATTGATTACATTCTTAGGTGGAACAACTTGGGCATGAAATACGAACCACAGTTGTCCGACCAGCATTCCATTGAGATTCATTTCAAGAATATCCATGGCCTGGTCACCTTCATGCTTAAGGGTTTTACCATCAAAACATTCGAGAAATTAATCAACAATGTGGCTAGCCTACAAGAGGAAGCCAAATAGTTGCCATTTCCCGACCAATCACCTAGGCCCAAGCCACATAAGGTGTTTGAGAACAAGCCAGGATATTGGGACGAGGGATGCACTGAAAGTGATGAGACTACAGCCTACCACCCTCACAACCATCATACCGGCCACTATAGCAACCACAATGACCATTTCTATCGCCTCAACAACCTACCCAATAGTGGTACTCAAATCCATCGCCAGGTTGGTACTTTCCAGCTACTCTTGTCGATATATTGAATAATCCATATTCATTCAAGAGAGAGGTAGCTAGGAAAATCTTTAAGAATTTAGAGGCCAGAGGAAGTGGGCAAGAGCAATGATCCTAGCTATTGCCCCTACCACCGCATGTTAAGCCATGTCTTAAAGGATTGTATTACTTTTAAGGATTAGCTTGAGTGCAGCTACAAGTTGAGAGCCATAGTTATCCCTAAAGAATACATATTAGAACAACCATCCAGTTCGGTTAGAGTAATGCTTGAGGATACTTGTGATCCTATTAAGACCAAAGAAGGTTAGGATACCTCCCTATCTCAATCCTATAAGAAGATCATTTCTAAGATCAAGAAGGTTTCCTTATAGGTGTCTGAAGTAGCTCAAACCTCCAACACCAAGGAAGGTTTGTTAGTTGCAAAGCACAACTCGGGAGGGTGGCCCTAGTAGCAAGAAGCATCACCATACTTCCATACTTGCTTATAGTCCAAAAGATGCCCACCGCTCGAGTCCAAGACTCTCCACCTTTGCCTACCACCTTTTGCTAGCTCCTCTTCTACCAGAAGAGCATTGTATCTACCGATAAGGGCACTAAATCCTTACTCCATTACTACTTGTACCTCCACCCAAAAAAAGAAATTAATGAAGAAAGTTGATTCTACTTTATATTGTCTACTGATGCTTTGATTTTATTCCTATTGAAAGCTCTCCAAGTCTAAATAAAAATAATAGCTCTAGTAGATCTCGATCCTTTCCTTCGATTCATAGACTATCCTTCTCTAATCGTTCACCTCTTGAGATTGACTTGGAGTCAACCACTGAGGATCCCATAGGAGAAGTAGGTATGCCGATGAGAAGGTAGAACTTTCCACAAACTCATCATTCCAAGAAGTCACCAACTCAACCTAATGAGTGAAGTTCTACCTCTTAGGGTAGCACCTCAGGATAAGGGTAAGCAAGTAATTAGTTCCAGTTAGCAAATAGCCCCTTCATAGGATGCTCCACCCATGGATATGCTTATGGAGGAGCAAGTCAGAGTTGATTACAATGTCCTAGCTCACCTGAGAAAGTTTTTAGCTAAGTTAAGCATATATGACACCCTTATCTTATCCAAAGAGATGAGGGAATCTCTAATCAATGACTTACTTGATATAAAGATATGCTTAGCTTAGCTGATTGCTACTAAAGAGGAGGCATGCCACTCGAAGGAAATCTTAGGTGTTACATTCAACGATGAAGACCTACACCTAGGGATGACCGAGCATAAGCACCTCTTTACATTAGAGAATGATACAAAGCTATCAGAGTTCTGACCACGTGTATGCCAACATTATGAGTCTATGTACCCTTGCCTATTTGAGGATCGACATCTCCAAACTCCAAAAAAAGGATGATGTTGAGTGGATTCAATGAATATGCAAGGGGCCTTGTGGTGTTTATTTTTTGATGTATGGGTGAGTGGGGGGTACTTTTTGAGGTGACCAGGTATAACATTAAGGTATGATGTACTATCTCGAAAGATAGAGGCATCTACACATAATAAGGACTGAGGCATGATGGTCTTTGAATGTACCCAAGAATTTTCCTTACTTTACATGGATGAATAAAACAGATTTATATTAAACTAGGTTCATAAGTTCCTATGGAAGCAAGATAGTTAATTACATCTTAGGAAATGAAATTTTCTAAGATTAAAGTAGACAATTATCATCCAAAGATTTCAAGGTTAGACTATCAAAGGATTGGTTGTATTTGGAAAATCAATTGGGAAAGTTCAAGGAGAAGACTTATTTTGGAATCCAAATAAAATAAGTAGAAATGCTCATGATACTAGAAGCATAATGAGCATTCCAATCAATCATATGGTTGGGCTTTCTAATTTTGAAGTTGAGGAGATTTATATGTTTTGAGTTGAAATTTAATTAGATTACTAGGGCTTATAATCCACCAACACAAGGTTGTGGGAATGCATATGAGTTGAGGATTTATGTGCATAGCCCAAAGGAAATAGCTACCTTGGATCCTAAATCTAGGGAGCTTTAATACAAGCTAAAGCATGACCTAAATCTAAGCGACAGGTGGACATAATGGTTTACCTCCATAAGAGAGAATAAATTGTCCCACTTCTTGACTTATAATTGCATGAGTGGCTACCAGCTAACTTCTCCTATGATTTTAAAACCATGATGTCCGATCTTATGAATTGCAAGATAGCTAGGGTAGTTATTTAATTAAAAAGAGACTAAAGTTTAAACATACTCTCTAAGAGACTAGAGCATAAGTGGTATGACCATATGAATTAATCTATAGATGAAAAATCTTTTCAAATTTTATTTCATTTTAGACACAACATATTGATAGAGGCATTAGAATTTCTTATGCCTAAATGCATGATGAAATAAGTTATGGGTCAAATCAACTACAAGAAGGTGTTCTCCACCATACGGGATTCCCTCACAGGTCAAGCATTCCTTTATCATGCAAGAATGGAGATCTTTCATGTTCAAGAGAGAAAGAATATGCATGCATGATGTGAAACATACAATCATACAACTAAGCGGTTGCTAAATCTTTTAATTATCTTATTTATGTCTTAGTCTTTATGATGAGGTTATGAGTTATTTACAATTTAGTTATAAGTGATTAGTTGGGTAGAAAAGTTATTTTTATCCTAAGAGCCTAATCGTATCCAAGCCTAATCATTTAATGCATCAAATGTAAACATAACATCAAATAATTATATATATTATCATAAAAGAATAAAAGGCCAATGTGGTTAAATACTGCATAACCCAAGAGAGAAAAGATGGGTAGCCAAACTCTACCTTTATACAACTTAGAATATGAAAGAATAATTATAATTGTATTAAATGCTATGGGGGTCTTCTTTCTTCATATCTCCTTTTCTGATTTGGTTCCTTCTTTGATTTGGATGGTGCTTGCTTCAAAGGAATCACGTGGCACCCTGACAAAGCCTTCGCCACCGCTCATCCTAATCCCCATAGCACTAATCCTAATTCCTATTGCAAAAATTACATTTATGTGAGAAAAGTAAATCTAACTACACCGCAAAATAGAGGTTAGCTAAATAAACATATAATCCCAAGTAATGTATAATTATGGACTTAGCACCCTACACATGGGTAACTAAGCACACCTATCCTAACTTGGATTATGCTTAAGGATTTAAGCAACCTACAAAAAAAGAGCATTCACATTTATTTTAAGCATCCCTTAAGCATAATCCCTCAAAACATGATTAAGATAATATTAACCTATCATCCACTATAAAGCATACACCATAACATCCAATCTAAAATAATACATCATAAACAAAACATCACATCATACACCATCCTAAATTAGAGCTAAAAGTGGTGACTTAATTCTAATGTGTGTATTAAGGCTTGTGTGGTAAGTCTTGCTAAGCATTAGTGTTGTTTTTTCTAAGTGTAGAAGGATTCAATTTAACATGAATGGTCGATTTCACTTGAAGTAGTTTAATTGATTTGAGAATTTTAATTTGTGTTTTCTTTTGTTTCATTTGCTTACACTTAGCAACTAAGTGCTATAAAGAGAGAAAAAGAGGATTGCCCTCTTTCATCCCTACCTTAAGTAACTTTCTAAAGTATATGAATTTGATTTAGTTCTCTTTAGTGAATGGCTTATTAAATGATTTAATTAACCCTAAGTTTAGGTTCACTTTAAATAATCCTATTCAAAATGAAATGCATCTTAAGATTAATTTTATTAAATTACTACCACATGACATATATTAAATCATTCCTTTCCATCACATGTAACATGCATATGATTTAATCTAAGTGTATCTATACATGCAACATATTTTAGCACACTTAAATGATGAATGTATGTGTATGTTTAGAATTTATATTTTATTTGATTGAATTATTTAAACATATTAATTTAAAACTTTATCCAAATTCTTATACAAAAGGACATAAGAATGAAATTAAATATGTGCCATTATTAAACCAGTGAAGTGAGGTAATCAAATGACCTCCTTGAGCTAGCTAAAGCCTCATATGGATGTCGACTATATATACCCATTTGCATTCAAACATATGTAAATTGTATACATGAACATAAAAAGTAAGCTCCAAATAATATGTCTAATTAATTCAACCACTTAGTCAATTATGAATGCATGCAATTTTAATGTAAAATGGGATTTTCATTCACTAATCACATATACATATACATGCTCAAAGATATAGACAAGTACGTGTCATTGTTCAACTTGGGAAGTGAGGTAATCAAATGAACTCATTGTGGCTAACTAAAGCCTCGTAGTTGCATATTCTGGGAATGTCTAGACAATATACTTGCTTTTCTTGGACACACATGGATGTATACATAAATGAGGGAAAGAAAACCATGCAAAGATTGTATTTTTTTTATTGAATCATTTATATATATGAATTAAAGCTCTATCCAAATTCTAATCTTGAAATATATAAGAATGAAATCAAATGGGCATGTACCATTATTAAACCAGGAAGTGAGGTAATCAAATGACCTCCTTAAAAGCCTCATTCCAAGATGTCTAGACTATATATACCCATTACCATTCAATCTTATATAAATCAACACATGAATAGAGGAAAGAGAACTCAACATTCATACACTTAAGCTATAAGCACATGCATTTCTTATGTATTTATAACTAGCATCATAACACATTATTATTCATTTATAAGCTTTTGAAAAATACATTTGGATTTAATAGTGATAATAACCATGCATATATTAAATTAAATCAACACATGCAAGCTTACATAAAGGAAATCCATTTTATTTTACTTGATTTTGAAAAGATGGATGCATGAATTCAAATGACATACCAAATTTAACATGATTGGAAAGAAGGACAATCAAATATAAGCATGTGATTCATTCAACCAAACTAGTTCTTATGGACAATCAAATCAAATAAGATTATTTAAAGCAAACCAAAGCTTCTTTATTAATTAAGTTTTGATTTGATTTGATTTAAAGAGGAGAAGAGAAATCATCACTTTTTTAAACCCATTCCCACATTAGTGATTTGATTTAATTTAAGAAATGTAATTAAGTAATTTTATGGGTTAATTAAGTTGAACCCTTAATTAGATGAATTAATTACCCTTACCTATGTCACCTTAAAGTAATTAACTAAATAATTATGAGCCAACATGATATGCATGGAAAATAAACTCAATGATCCTAGAAATAAAAGGGGCCTAATGCAATTGGCTCATGATAGTTATAAGATTAAGGGACTTAATTAATTACTCTTATGGTTTTCCCACATGTGGACTAACCATAATTTCATTAAACTCAGGTTATTAAACACCTAAAGATCTACCCCATGATTTAATTAATTAAGGTCTGAGGTGATTATGATTTCAATTTGATTAAGTGATTTAATTAATTAATTAAATTTGAATTAATTTAATTTTAAAAAAGGGTGAAATGAACTTATGGAAAGGGGTCCCAACCCGACACCTACTGTTGAACAATGATTAATAAACTTAATTAACCAATTTGTTGCTGTTCATGGTATTAATTAATCATTAATTAACTTAAAAGAGTAGTTAAGGTTTAATTAGTCAATTTTCCTAATTAAGTGAGCAATAAATCCCAAGAAAATCATGGGAGGCAAAGGTCATCACATTAAATTAACCCACAAAATTTTGGATTAATTGCTCAAGTAATTAAAGAGTAATTAAGCTAATTAATTTTGTAATTAAACTTTAACTAGTTTCAAAATTAGTTAAGATCATTCTTAATTAATTCCTTTTGAAATACCTTTAAAATGAGTATTTATTTGCATTTTTTAATTTCTCTATGATTTTTTATGATTTTAGTTTTAGCCATTAAAATGATTAATTAAGCCCAATTAAAGCCTTTCTATTTCATGTATACCAATGGGGCGACTTTCCATGGGACCCCAAGATTGGCTATTAAAACTTATCTAACTCCACGGTGGACAAAAGCGCTTTCTCATCTACCATCCGATCTAAGATCGAATACCTATGATTAATCCAAGAGCTTAATATGATTAAATCAGATAGATCTAGTAGATATAATCACGACCGTATCTTTCGATCATGAGGAATAGATGGTGCATGATCTAATGTCACGTGAATGAGGGAGAATAGAGTCCATCCATTATCAAGCCACTTGATTTGTGAGCTACCCAAGCTCATCATCCTTCCACCTTCAATGACATCGACGAGGGATCCAAGATCACACTAGATGCAAAAGCTTTTCAAAAAGTTTTGTAAGGATTGATTTTGGAAGCATACCTCATCGGAGCTCAAGACTTGTGGCTCAAATGATTGAGAAAGCTTCATCTAGTGGAGATGAAGCCCTGTTTAGTAGTAATTGGATGAATTCCTCAATATTCACTTAAAAGGCCATCAACCGATGATTTGGAGCTCGGATTTGATCAAAGTCCCACCTATGGTGCTCGGGAAGCTTGGGAGATGATTCATTCTTCCTCGACGAGGCTTAAGCAAGGTGCGCATAATGTTAATTTGAGTTTGATGGAGAAATGGGGAAGTTAGGTAAGAAATGGGGGTGTCCTATTTCAGGACGGATGGGAATGACATTTTTAGATTGAGGAATGAGCTTAGGAGCTTAAGGAATGGCTCTATTGGCTCATCTTGGGTAGCTAGGGCTTCGAGAAATTATTTTTTTTATGTTTGAGTGGAAACGAGGGGGTGTATACCCCCCTTCATCTTGATCAGATGGTGGGATTAGGTTTGGCTTCTAGTGGCCGTCCGACCATCTCAGGGAGTCATGGGTGGCATGGAGGAGGTGAGTTGGCTCAGCTTGGTTGGTTGAAGGTGTGGAGGTCATTGTGAAGGAGGAATCATGGGTGTCCTATGGGTTTCAAATGCTTTAATGGGGAGCGTGAGGTGATTTCACCTCCCATGGCATTCAACCACCCTTGGGTTTGGTTGGCTGTCCAAGGTGCCTAGGTGGACCATTGGTGACTAAGTGGCCAAGAATGGAAATGACCATTTACATGGGTGATTTGTCTCAAGTGATTCCCTTGACCCAAGGGTAGAATGATCATTTGGCATTAGATTTGATTTGGGTATATTTGAAATGAGCCAAAATTAGGTTAGCCCAAATTTCAAGTCAATTGTAGTTGATTTGGTTAGGTTTGGCTCAATTTGTCTCAGTTAGGTCAAATTAGGTTAGGTTGGGTCAAGTTGACCAATTGGTCATATTGGGTCAAACCAAGGGTTGGGTCAAGTTCATATGATCATTTAGGATGTTTTGGTTCAATTGGTTTGGTTTAGTTTGGCTTAGATTTGATTTTTGGCTCATTTGAATTCATTTGGGTCAAATGTTGTTAAATTTGACCAAATTGGGCAAATTGGCTTAGGTTAGGTGTTGGTTTAGGTTTATTTGACCAATTGAAGATGATTGTAGGCTTTGGTTTCAATTAATTTAGATTTGGTTTTGATTTAGGCCAAGTTGAACCATTATATCAATTTGAGCTAAGTAGGTTAATTGGGTTCAATTGGGTCCAGTCATGGCTTTGATCAAGTTCAACAATGAATTTGGATTGAACTTGAGCTATTGGTTGCAATCAATTTGGTTTATATTTTAATTTGACCCAATTTGGTCTTTTATGTCAATTTGGGTCAACTTGGGTCAAGAATTGGGTTTTGGTTTGACTTGAAGGTCAAGTCATATTGAAATATTGATTTTGATTTGGTATGAATCATTATTGGTTTCAAGGGATTTGGCTTAGGTTGCAATTTGGTGGTTTGGATCATATGGGTTAAGGGTTGACTTGGTCAAATGACCAAGTTGACTTGGTTTGACCAATTTTGATAATTGATCAACTTAGGGTGATCAATAATCATGATGGGAGGTCTTGATGGGCTTGGTTCAATCCAATTTGGGTAGATTAGAACTTGGCTAAAATAGGTCAAATTGGCCACTTTGGGTCAAGTGGACCAATTGGGTTTAGTTGACTTTATTTTAGGTTGAGTTTGATTTGGTTGAGTTTACATATAGATTTGGGATTGATATATAAATTAAATTGTGATTGGCTTGGGTTCAAATGGGGTTTTATTCATTTGAACATTTGAATTCAAAAGGGTTAAGTTGGGTTTGACTTGGGTTGATTTTAATTTGGCTTGAAGATTGTAGATTTCATTTATATTTATGAATATGATTGAAGGTATGATTGATTCATGAGAAAATAAATTGAATTTGGGTTTTGGAATGAAGGAATTTGGCTAAGTCCATAGTTGGGTCATGTGACTTAGGTTTCAATTTTGATTTGGTTTGATTTAGTTTTCATAATTTAAATGTATATTTCATTTAAATTTGTGAAGATTGAAATATGATTGATTTATGAAAATCAATTGAGTTTGACTTGATTTGGATTAAGATTTGGCTAAGTCCATGGGATAGGTCATATGGCTTAAGAAGGGTTTTGATTTAATTTGATTTAGTTTGATTTTATTTTGATCATTTCAATGTAGAATTGATTTATATTTAGGAAGATTATTGAAGATATAAATTGATTATGAGAAAATCAATTGATTTTGGATTTATTTGTGTTAAGATTTGGCTAAGTCCATGGGATAGGTCATATGGCTTAGGAAGGGTTTCAAGTTTGGATTTGATCATGGGCATCAATCATTTGGTTTTTGAATTTGGGTTTGAATTTGGATTTGAATTTGAATTTGATGTTTGAATTGAACTTGAGGTTTGGTTTGAGAAGGTGAACATGGATTGGATTTGGGTTGTAGGGTAGGTGGATTATCCTAATCCCTAAGGCATAAACTAATCCTATGGTTAACCCTTCTAAGTCTTTGGCTTAGGTTTGTTTTAATTGTTGGAAGTGTCTTATGACTAGGAAGTCTTAGTGTCTAGAAGACTCCAAAGTCTAAGATGGGAAGATTGAATCCACACCAAAGTGAGGTCAGCCTTGCTCCATGTTGCCATTGGAGATAGATGATTGGAAGAGAAGCCAAGTTTCACATTATAGACTTGGATACATCTTTCAACTTTGCTTGGGAGACCATGGATACATGAGAACATAGTTCCATCCTCTCTACATTAGTGTATGAAGTTGTGAGAGGTGGGATTCTTTGTGTCAAAGGAGATCTCAAGTCATTTATAGTTCATAAGTCGGCATATATGAGGATCGACACTACCTCCCTAAATCAAAGTCTATTCTTGTGAACTTGGCCAAAGTTTAAAAAAGAAAAAAAAGATAGAAGAAAAGAAAAGAAAAAGAAAATGAAAAAGAAAATAAAGAGAGGGTAAATAAACTTGGAGGAGGAAGTGGAGGTAACATTAGATTCCACCCAGTTTATTACTCATTTTGAACATATGGGTAGGACTGACCTCCACTAGAGGAGGAAGAGGCGGTTTAGAGGCGTCCTGGGGTGGAAAACCTCCTTATTGGCCACCAATAGAAGATATGTCCCATACCGAGTACACACCTATCCATATAGACGTAGAATCTAGTTCATATGATGAGTTTTATATAGTTAGCACACCAACCAACTCTTCTCAGCAATAGATTCCTTTGGAGGTAACACTTGAGCCAAATAGCGATAAAGGTCGGGCTCAAAAGTAAAGCATAAGTGTATCCAAGTCTATATATGAAACATTTAGGCATCAGTTGGGAACCTTAGCTCTAACCCCACTTTCCTCTCAAAAAGCTGAGGGTTTGGTAGTTAAGGAAGCCCCTAAGTCATCCACAGGTGTTAAGTCTCAAAGGTTCTTCCTAGGAGCATCATCCTCAAATCAAGAAGTTGATGTAGAACTTGAGGATGATTCATATAAAGATTTAATAGAATTATCTTTTGATTGGTACTTACCTTGTGTTCATAATTTAGCAAAGAAAGTTAATCCCATACTTGGTCAAATTGCAAGTCAGACTACTTCGAAAGAATATGGAAGAACAAATGAAAAAGCTCTCAATGAAGATCAGGACTATGATTTGGTACAATGGGTCCAGTCTATGATGATCATTACTGCTTAGTCATCGCAAATCATTTGGACTCTGATAGGTTCTTTTCAAATCATATTAACTCATATGAGGAGCTATGCTTAGAAACTTCAGATGATCCAAATGATTTTGAAGTCAAAGATGAACCCCTAGAGTTTGAAGAAGAGATCTAGTCAACCATCGACGGGCTCAAGGAAATCAACTTAGGAACTGAAGAAGATCCACGCCTGACATACATCAGTTCTTTGTTGAATGAAATTGAAACCAATGACTTAGTTAGGCTATTGAATGAGATTAAGGACTTCTTTGCATTGAGTTATGAAGATATTCTTTGATTGGCTCTTGACATAGCAGTCTATAAACTAGCAATTGAGCCTACTGCTAACCCTCAAACCTCCTAGGGATTTAAATAAGGCATATCCAAAAGACGAATATCCACTACCAATCACGAGTGATTGTGGACATTTCCTCATCTCATAACCTTCCCTTTCTTGGATGGCTCATGGATATAACCAAATAAAGATGGCCCGAAGATGAAAAGAAACACTACTTTTAGAACCCCGTAATCTTGCTATAAGGTCATGCCTTTCAACCTTAAAAATGTCGGTGCTATATACCAGCGGGCTATGGCTTGAATCTTTGATAAACTCATTCATTATCAAGTTGAGTGCTATGTCGATGATCTTATGGTCAAAAGTTGAGAAAAGGAAGACCATCTCTTTGACTTGAGAGTAGTTTTTGAATAGTTAAGATAATTTAACCTCAAAATGAACCCCGAAGTGTTCATTCAAAGTAGCATTACTGGGTTTGTCATTGACACTAGGGAATTGAAATCGATCAAGAAGATCAAGAGATATTAAAATTCCACTTCGATCATTCCAAGGGTAGTTGGAGTATCTAAGATGCTTTATATCCAACATATCGAAGATGATTTTCTGACACTTGTCAAAAGGATGCCAAGTTCAAGTGGGATGATAAGTGTGAGCATGCCTTCAAAGACATCAAGCATTACTTATGACGTTCTAAGCCTATCTCAGCAAGCCACTCATTCTTTACACTACTTGCATGATGACTCACTTGGTGCTTTGTTGGCCCAAATGATGAAGGAAAATGCACTCTACTACCTCGGTGTCTAATCCCTCTTGAGGCTAATTATCCACCCATTGAATCATTAGCTTTAATCTTGCATCCCAAAAGCTACTACTACATGCTTCCTCATAAGGTGAACTTAATCTCAATATCCACTATAATTTCTCATGACACGACCTATCGGAGGTTGTCACGATGGTCCATGATCCTCTCAGTTTGACATTACCTTTGTACTCCTCATGGTGAAAGGATAAGCACTAGGATTTATAGAACACCCACTTCTTGCTCTCTTAGTGATGATCTCCGATGAACAAATTGAACTTAGGGGATTAGCATTCACAACTAGGAGATGTACCTTGATGGTGCGGCTTCCTCTCAAAAAAGAGAAGAACCATAATTTACTAATTCAGGAAAGTTAGGGGTATGAATAGTTCTATTAACTCCGGACTACGATGTGATGAGATTCTCATCTCATCTGTCCAATCCTTGTACCAACAATGAAGATGAATATGAGGCTCTGATTGTCAGTTTGGAGTCAGCCATTACTCTAAGCACCTAGAACATCAACATCTTCAAGGATTCTCAGCTAGTTATCAACCAAATCGCTGGGTCCTATAAGGTTATAAAGCCCAAGATCCATTAATACCAGAAGAACACCATGGAGTTATTGGCCCAACTCCTAGAGGTTACCATTTATAAGATTCCTCGAGGAGAGCATGTCGTAGTGTATGCTTTAGCCAAGCTTGCCAAGGAGTTGGCATGTCAGGAGGATGAGTCCATATATCAATAAAGGTCCAAAATAGACAAGTCTTATCCCTTATTGATACTGAACTCATCAAAAAGTACTCTCTTGAATGGGAGGTTTCCATTGCCTAGAAGGATGAGGAGTTAGAATGGAGGCAACCATTCATTGATTACCTAAATATAGGTAAACTACCTCAGAGAAGTCCCAAGCCCATCGAGATGAAGCATATAACACTTTCCTACACTCTTGTGGATGGTGTCATGTACTGGCAGTCTTTTGATCATATGAGGTTATGTTGTATAGATAAGCATATAGCCTGTAAGATCATGACTGAGGTACACTCAGGATTATGTGGAGCCAACCAATCCGGTTTGAAGATGAAAGCCAAGATCAAGAGACTAGGATACTACTGGACATCGATGATCAAAGATTACATGGATACAGCTAGGCGATGCCACCAATGTAAATACGATGTGGTCTACACCAACCACCCAATATTCTACATCTACATTGGCCATTGTCATTCAGTGTTGGATATTGGTATAGTAGTGGATTGATCCTCCTTCTTCCATAGGGTCATCGGATCATCTTAGCCTCTTACTACTTTTCCAAATGGGTGAAGGCAATTCTTCAGAGGTCACTTAGCATGTGCTCCAATTTTTAGGAACCATATCATTATATAGGTTGAGTGCCTCGATGATTATATCGATAATGGTGCATTCAAAGCAGATCAACAACTTTTCCCGAGATGCAACATAAGATATATATTACCATCAACTACGAAATGGCTTAGAAGCCTTCAACAAAACTCTCAAATAAAGAAGACACTCGACAACAATAGCGGTGGCATGAGCAGTTAGTTGAAGCCTTGTGGGCTGCACTACATAGAACTTCAACTCACTCTACTCCTTTCTCCTTAGTGTATGGGTCCGAAACTGTTCTACCATTAGAAGTTTTGCTCCCATCACTAAGGATAGCTATGAGTAGTAAGATCACAATAGAGTAGAATGCCAAGTTACGGTTAGAAGAGCTCGATGGTTTAGAGGAGAGATGCCTGCGAGCATGCCAAAACCTAGAGTTGTACAAAGCTAAAATTATTCAAGCTCACAAAAAGTTGGTCTATCTAAGAGCTTTTCAAGGAGAGCTTATTTTAGTTCTATGGAGACCAATTGTGCCATCGTAAGATGGGAGGCAAGTTTGAACCCACTTGGGAAGGCCCTTTTCTTAGAAGGCCTACCAAGGAGGATCTTATCAGCTTATTAATCATAAGGAGAGTGCCCAATGCTTCCAATCAAGGGCTCTACTTAAGAAATATTATAAATCATGTTTGAAAATAATTATCAATGAATGAAAATTCTATTTCATTCAATCCCTTCCATGTTGAAAGTATTCTTGTTTGAATCTACACGATGTGTTTAGGGTAGGTGTAAAACAATGCGTCTATCCTTCATCGACACAACACAAACACACTACACAAAAAAATATAAAATATACATATATCTTTTTCTCGGGCTACTCAGTTGAGATAACATGGCACTCAATCGAGGTCGCTAACATGCTACCTTCTAGTGTGTCACCCTAGTGGTCTTCTTGCTTTGGAGGATGTAAGTCACTACACTTTCCTTACTTGTCTACTTACAGAAGAGCACCTTATTAGTTTGGTAGGCCTTACATGGTGGTATGCTACCTCAAGTTGGCTTTATTTAAGAGGATGTGAGTCAGCTATTCTTTCTTCTTGGATTATCCTTCGTGCACTAACTAGGTCTAGTATATTTGAGGTTTAGGATAAGTCCCCTCGTGGCTCCTTCCATGATGAATGCTTCAAGTCTGGGTCCAGTCCTTCCTTGGTGCTCCCCACTTAGTAGTCACTCTAGGTCAGATAGCTTCTATCCCACCGATGATAAACTATCTCGATGATCAGTTCTGCTTAGAAAGTTGTAAACCTACATGCTTTCTTTCTAGATTGATTATTGCACACCGACGAGCACCTTAGGTTGGTTGGTTCTCACTATGCCAATAGATACACCACTCATGCTGATGGATACACCTTAGGTTGGTTGGTTCTCCACCGATACACCACTCATGGGTAAGTCTGCTACACTTTCTCTTGAGTTGGCCACCATACACTATAGGCTTTCTTTTCCAATGCTCGATAATGCCCTACTTGCCCTCCCTTACTATATTTGGATCACGTCCTTTGTAACCCCATTTAGATGCTACCTAGGTTATTATCACATTGGACAATTCTTCTTTCCTAGTAACCACCCTTGTGATTGGAGAATTCATTTTGCTGATGTGCAGATTCTCTCTTGGTCCAGTAAACCTGAGATAGGTTAAGGAAGACATAGCCCCTTTCAGTGTGGTCCCTCGCACACCAACAGGATCCATGCAAACATATAAACAAAATATATATTCAATTGTGGATTAGGTGGACACCCCTAATAGTACCTTTTCCCAATAAGGCATTCTATCTTTAGTGTCGAAAACTCCCTATAGGAATAGACTACTCTGTGTTGATATAAGTCCTAGTGGCATTCACTCTATACCCTAAGGTTCTATTTGTTGTGCTACCGTCAGTAGTTGTTCCGCTTTAGAAGATGTAAGTCTCTCCTTCTTCTTAGCATAGCCATTGCACACCAAAGGCAACCCCTTAGGTTGGCTAGCTCTACCCCATGGACAATAGACTATCCCATTAGATTTGTAAATTTGAGATAAGACAACTCCGATATAGCCCCATCTCAGTGGGTCCATCGTACATTGACATGGTCCATAAATTAAATCTATCACATTTGATTGAGCTCACATCCCCAATGGATATGCCCTCAATTCAAAATCGAACTAAACTAAACAAACCATATCAAACCACATAAAATTAAGATAAAATTAATCCTGTCTACTTTTAAGTTGACATAAGTCCCCAGCAACATTCACTCAGTAGTCGGCCAAGGTCAAGTTTGATTTATTGTGCATCCAATAGGTCACCCTACTGGTTATTCTTTATTTTTGAAGATGTAAGTGTTTTCGCTCTTCACAGTATAGATGTTTCTTGCAGAAAGGCGCTCATATGGCCCTTCTCGGGTCCATCGCATCAAAAGGTCCATACATAACTTCAGATTAGACCCAATTTGATTTTTTCCCAATGGAGTTAAATTACCCTTCTCCCTAGTGGAGCTCCAAATCATATATAAACAAGTCAAACAAACAAATTAAATTCAAAACCAACCTCTTGAGTGGAGCCAAATTAAACCAACTCCCAGAGAGTCTAAATCAAAGAAATCCAAACTCTTATTCCAATGGATACATCCCAAAAAAATCTATGAAATCAATCAAATCCCAATCCCAGTGGAACCTACTTCCCTAGTGGAAGGTTCATATACCAGCCTTCGAGCTCATATCTCTAGATGTGCCTCACATCAATTAAAACAAAATAAATTAAAGTCAATTGATCTTAATCCCGGTGGATTATAGATTCTTATCCCCAAGGGATCTTATTTCACAAATCATATAATCAAATCAAATTCAAACCTTATCCCATTTTCTTCTTCTAGGCCCTTAATAGACCCTCACATGTCATGTCCAATGCATGTGTGATCCCTACTGGATCTCCCCTCCATGTGACATGGAATTCTCATCAAATCTTATTTCTTCTTATGCACATACTTACAAAATCCTAACAAATAATGTATTGTTCAAATTACATCATCTTAACATTGTAATCAATATTTTATGATTTGTGATGGTGCAAGCTCAAACTAACTATACAAAATCATTCTAAACATATTATAGTGTGAATTAACACACTATATTATATTATATTATATGATGTTATATTATAATTTGCTATAATATAATATATTGTCTAACATTATACCTCATTAGAATCACTTAAAAGGAACAAATAACAAAATTTTCTCAAAATATCAATAATGTTCATTTTGGATGTAAAATTGTTATTTTTCTAATAGAAATTGTACAAAATAGCATAATTTTGGTATTGCTTCTTGGTGCGTACCATGAATTTGGCCAAATTCTTTCATCTCAACCTTCAAATTAATATTTGTGAGTTTTGACCCAATGTATTATAAAAAAACTAAAATAAACTAAATTGTACAATAACATTTGTAACACACCACCACATTTATATACATTATATTTTAATATGCTTCCATATAATATATTATCGTACATTACACCTTAAAATGAATCACTTAAAGCAGAAAATTTATAAAATTTGGTTGAAAAATAAACATTTATTTTGAATGAAAAATTTCATTTGTTTGATTAAATGACACACCATAGCAAACCCCCAATGATGTTCCCTAAAGCCTACCTTAAATTTGGCCAAATCTCATCATCTCAGCCTATAAATCAATATTTTTAGGAATTATACTGATACTAACTCTACTACATTACTATATAAACAAACTAAAATATGTTGAACAATAAGTAAACACAATAGTATGCTATAATGCATGATGCTACACTATATTATGGCATCCTATATTATAATACACTATAACATATTATATTGCATATCACATCACAAGGGATTTCTTAAGATAAAAAATCATAAAATTAGTCTAAATAATAAAAAACTATATATTTTAGTCGAATCACTTACATATTTTAAATTAAAATAATATATTATGATGTCATGCTCTACCTATTATGAATTTGGCCAAATTCCACCATTTTAAAGTCTAAATCAATATTTTATAAATAATGCTAGTGTAAGCTTGACTGCAATATCATAAAATACTAAAAGAATTTAAAATAGTAATATATTATGATATATGATACCATACCTACAAACATATATATTTATTTTAACATAAAATCTTACTTTTAGACTATAAGTGCTATAGCACACCTTTTGTACTACAACCTAATTCCTCCAATTTAACAAATTTCATCATCTAATTTATTATATCAATATTTTATAATTTATATTAATATAACTATGTGGGTATAATGCCATACTAAAACATTTCAAAACATCATATAACATCCAAAAGAACATCACTACATGCTCAAATATATGATGCTATATTATACTAATAAATTGTATTATAATATGATTTAGGTATTCAAATCTCTAATAGTCAAGGAAAGTCTTGAAGACATTTTCTTTAGCTACCATAACTATGTGATTATCATTCTAACCCCAAATGACATCTTTATTTGGGTTTAAAGTAATTTTAGTTTGGTTAGTGTTATAGGTTAGGGTTTGGTTTAGGATTTAGGGTTTAAAGTAGGTTAGGGTTTAGATTATGTAGGGTTTAGTTTGGTTAGGGTTTTGTGGTTTGGTAGGTTTAGGGTTTAGGGTTTAGTGTGAGTTTAGGGTTTTGTGGTTTAGGTTTGGTTGTGGTTTAGGGTTTGTTTTAGGTTTGGGTTTAGTTTTAGAGATTTAGGGTAGGTTTAAGATTTTAATGCAACAAATCAGATTCAACATTTCTTCTTAATTTCATCAACCAAGTAGCACCCCAAGTTTTCTAAGGCACAAGTAATGACATAAATAAAAAATTAGCACCCATAGAGCAAATCAAAAACTATATATAAGTAGAACTGTCTCAACTATAAAGAAATCCATAAGCAGCATAGCTTCTTCTTCGCTTCCATTAACTACCTCCTCGAGTGGGATCACCATCATATCGATCTCTCCTCTGCCACCCCCACCATAATCTTGCTCCCCACCTCCATAACCACCATACACCACCTCCTCCATATCCATCGACGTCCAAATCACCACCACTTATAACCATCGCTTTAACCTTCCCCTACACCAGATATACCTAGTTGATGATGATGTTCTTAACCCCCCATTCTTAGAGTTTAGGTTTAGGGATTAGGGTTTAGGGTGGGTAGGGTGGGTTTAAGTTTAGATGGGGCATTTAAGGTTATAAGTAGTTTAAGATATGGTAGGGATTAGGTTTTAAAATATTATTATTTTGAAAATAAAAATGGGTTTAGTTCATTTTAGTTCATTTTATTTATTTTAGTTTATTTTATTTTAATTTAATTTAGGTTTATTTATTTTTATTTAGTTTAATTTATTTATTTTAGGTTTATTTTATTTTAGTTTATGTTAGTTTATGTTTTGGGTTATGTTTAGGGTTAGGTTTATTTTTTTTAGTTTAGTTTTATTTTATTTTATTTTTAGGTTTAGGTTTTTATTTTATTTATTTTGGTTTTATTTTATAGTTTAGGTTTATTTTAGTTTATTTTATTTATTTAGTTTATTTTAGTTTTAGGTTTAGTTTATTTTAGTTTATTAGTTTATTTATTTTAGTTTATTTATTAGAAGTTATTTTATTTTATTTTAAGTTTTTTATTTGGTTTTAGTTAGGTTTTTTTTAGGTTTTTATTAGGTTTTTATGTTTTATTTTATTTTAGGTTATTTATTTTATTTTACATTTTATTTTATTTATTAGGTTTTATTTAGGTTTTATTTTATTTTATTTTTATTTATCTTTTATTTTATTTTATTTATTTTTTTTATTTATTTCATTTTATTTATTATTTTATTTTTTTAGTTTAGTTTATTTTTTTTTTTTTTTTTATTTAGTTTTATTTTATTTTTTTTATTTAATTTATTTTAGGTTTTTATTTTTATTTTATTTAGTTTATTATTTTTTTTATTTTTTTTTTTTTTTTTTTATTTTTTTTGTTTTAATTTATGAGAGTTTTTATTTATGTTTTTGATTAATAGATTTTTTAGGTTTTAGGTTTTAGGGTAGGTGTTTAGGTTTAGGTTTTAGGGTTTAGGGTTTGGTAAATAATAATAGATGCAAATATGATAAACCATCTAAAATACAAAACCAAAAAGGAAAAAATAAATAAAAGGAAGATAACAAGTTGAAATAATAAAAACAAAGATAACATAATAGAAAATAAAGATAGAATATATAATAAATATCATCAAATAGTATGAATAATATGATGAAATGAAAATAAAGATAACAAAAAAACCACAAAAATGTAAAAAAATAAAGAAATATACATATAAAGTACAAATAACAAATCAAATAGAGAATTAACTCCATCCTAAACATAAGACATATAAAGTGATATGAAAAGGTACCCAATCACAAACAATCATGTTAACAATGTTAATAATCATGAATAAAAACAAGTGTAAAGAAAGAGATAACACCCAAACAAGAAAGGTAAGTCTACAGCCAAGATGAATGCAATAGTAGATTAGATGAAATAAACCTACTACCACAAAAAATTCCAAATAAGAATCAAAGAGACAACCATGTCATATAAAGTCTATAATCCATAACAACAAGAAAACAATAAAAGCCGGTCATAAAACCACCCATTAAAAATAGACAGTGAATAAGATAATATCCAAGTAGGTAATAGCATAATCATAGTGATCTGACAAGTCTAACAAAGCAAGATGAAAAATAGTAGATTAAATAGACATAAACATCGGATCACCGCATTGGAAACAACAAAAATAATCAAAAAAATAACTACCAATAAATAGCCAGCAACCTTAAAGGTAGCCTGCTAGACATAACACCCAAAAATCTAACAGCCAACAATTAAAATAACAATACAATTATTGCACCCACCATAAGATAAGCCAGTAGAAAAGAGAGGTACAACATAGATACAAAAGGGGTTCAAAAGAGAGCCATCATTGAAATCCTTCAAACAAAGAAAGCAGTTGCTAAACCAACATGCTTAAAAGCGACCGAAAGAAATCATTAAGTCCAATCGAAAGAGGTAATAATAATAATAAGGGTATTGTGCTTTCTCCATATAGGTTGAAGGTGAGGTTAGCAAAAGCAAATCAAAAAATAGCCCCAAAAGCATGGACATGAGAGACAACCCAATAGCAGTATAAACCCGATAATCCAGACCAACAACCAAGATATCAAATAACAACAAGGGGCTATAAAATCACCCATTAATAGACAACGCATAAGTTAATTTCCAAGTAGGTAATAGCATAATCACAGTGATCTAGACAAGTCTAATTGAATCAAGATGGAAAAAATAGTAGTAGTTTAGATAGACCACAAACATGTGATGATCAGCTGTAGCTCGGTTGCAAACAACAAAAGCAATAAAACAAAATCCAACAAACAACCAACCTTAGCTGGACATAAGATCAAATTCCAATAGCCAACAATTAAAAATACAATTATTGCACCCACCATAAGATAAGATAATAAAAAAGTGGTACACATAGACACAAAAGGGGTTTGAAAAGGAGCCATCATTAAAATCCTTCAAGACAAAGAGAGCTGTGCTTTAAACTAACATCCTCAAGAAAATGACCGAAAGAAATCAATAAGAAAGTACCTCAGAAAGAGATAATAACAATAACAAGGGTATGGCGCTTTCTCCAGTGTAAGGAGAGGTTAGCAAAACCAATCAAAAAAATAACCCCAAAAGCAGCCTGCTGGACATAAGACCCGAAAATCCAACAACCAACAATTAAAATAGCAAAATATTTATTGCACCCACCATAAGATAATCCAGTAAAAAATAGTGGTACAACATAGAGTCAAAATTGGTTCAAAGGAAAGCCATCTTGAAATCCTTCAAGACACGGAAAAGCAGACCAGCAGCTAAGCCCATAGCATCAGTAAAAATAGGTTGGAAGGAAATCAAGAAGTAATTCCAATCCTATAAAGAAGAAGTTATAGAAAAGGGTATTGCGCTTCCTTCTGTGTTGTGGAGGTGAGGTTAGGGAGCATAAGAGGGGCCACATCCATAATAAAGGGAGAAAAATAGATAAATTAGGGCTCCATGAAGCTATATAAAAATATAGCAATTAAACATTGATACAGAAAGTCATGAGTCTAATAGATTAAAGAGGAAAAGAGAGCAAAACATACTTAATCATATAATGGAAAATAGATATATAGGACCTTAACAAAATATTGATGGTAAGAAGTCTATCCCTCTGATTAGAAAGTAAAGCAGAAAAGTAAAGCATAAGGTAATACATCTCCTCCAAGCAGAAACACCTTACCATTAATGGAAATAGCGAGCAAGACCAAAAAAGGTTAGGTAATTAATCCAATAGTAGATGCCACGTAGAGCAATTAACCGTAGGGTATCGAAGATGCATCAAAATTCAAAAAATAATAACACTAAATAGAAGTTGATCATGCGCTAAGGTAATTTAACAGGCAAACCAATAGATGGATTAATTTTTTGAGGTAAGGGAATCCGATATCCAAATTAACCAAACCACACAAATGTTTAGGAAGTGTAAGTTGATCAAAGAATTTTATGCCATCTAATCTAGCACCTAGATTAGCAAGGTAATCAACACATGCATTACCTTCATGCCATACATGAGTGATTTTAAAATAGAGTTGAGAAAGGAGAGCTCTAGTCTGCTTGAGAAGGTAGTACAATTCTGTATTTCCCATTTTGGTGGAAGTCAAAAGATCAATCGAATATGGCATCCACCTCAATAAATATTGAGCCAACCTTTTGAAGAAAATCTCAATAGCTTTGTAAACCGCCATTAGCTCAAAGAAAAGGAACAAAAGTATTAAGGGGTAAGCAAAAGCACATAGGACTTTACCATTAAGGTTTCTAAAATGCCACCATACTAAGCATTTTGAGAGCCATGAAGTTAATTTTAATAGTATTAGCATGAGGTTTTATCCAATAAACAATCTTGTCATCTTTACATGGGTGGATCCGAAGTTAAAACCTAATTTATTGGCCACAAATTTACCCTTTTTGAATTGATTAATTAAATTGGCATTAAACAAGTCACGATTTTATTTTAATTCTAGCAATTATCCTCATGTGGTTCATAGGAATCCACGATGTTTTGCATCATTTCTATCCATCCATATGAACCAAATAAGAGTGATAGAATTATGACTTTAATGTGGCCTTTAATAGTGTTTTCAAAATAAACTTCAAGAAGTTGGTATAGAGTTAAGGAGCCATTGAATTTGACAATATTAAAGAGATCATCATACCAAATCCAAAGTTTGGAAGCAATGGCTAATAAATACATGATTCACATTCTCAATGTGAAAGAGTAGCATTTTGAAGGTAAGTAAAACCTTTACCCCACATCAAGGAGTCAAGGGATAAAGTTTTTCAAAATACCAAGTTAGAATAGAATAAGAAATAGGAATAGTGTTATTCCAAAGTTTAAAAAAACACATTGGAGAAATCATGAGCTTCTTTAATATGAATCCAAACATTTTAAGGTTGAAATCACCATTTTGGGAAAGCTTAAAAGGATGATCATGATTGCTAGGAATTATAGGAAAATAGTTAAGCTTATCTAAAAGAGAGAAAGGAATATAGTCAAGAAGCTTACTATTGTTCCACTATTATTCTCCCAGAAGAGTTCACTTTAATAGCAGGAGGGTAGAAAGTAATTCATCAATGGACCCACCTCCAATCCGCTTATCTTGCCAAAAGAAAGAGGTTCAGAGTTAATCCCCAATTAAAGATTCTTCCCATTTGATGGAATAAAGTCTTTTCCATACAGAGAGTCTCTCTCACTTTATAGGGGAAAATGAGAGGGTGCTTACCGCGTATTTGTCATGAAAATTAGCCCAAAGACTATTGTTGCTCCTAAAATTCCACCAAAGTTTATAGGAAAAGTAGTGATAGCTTCTGATTTACCAAGACCACCTTCAAGAGTGCCACCTTTTATACCAAGAGGTCCAATGCATTCTTTTAGTAGAATTGTTAGAACCCGTAAGAATTTGTTAAGGAGGTGCTCAATTCTTAGAATTGGTCACAATGGTTTGAATGAGATATAAAGGCATGGAGTTAAGGGTGCTCTTAATCAAAGTGAGCCTACCACCAAATGAGAGTAAATGAAATTCCCAAATAGAAATTTTATTAGAGATTTTTGGATTAACTCATCAAAGAGATGTGATCTTTTGACCTTTAAAAAGAGCACCAAGATATTTAATAGGAAGTTGTTGTTGAAAATTAGTATTCTCAAGATTTGGTTGATCCTATTACTATGGATTTTAGAGGAAGGAATGAAACAACTTTTACCTTCATTAAGAAAGAGACCACTTTCATTACAAATTTATTTAAAAGATTCTTAATAGTTTTAATGATGAATAGAGGCATTGCAAAAGATTATGAAGTCAAAGAAACTAAGATGAGAGACAAGAAGACCACCTTGAGTTCTAAAAAACATGCTAGATTATTGTTGAAAAGATCATTAAGGCTCCTCAAATATATTCAATAAATAATAAAAGAGAGGAGATAAGGATCTCCTTGTCTCAAACCATGCATAGAAGGAAAAAAACCTAGGGACTCACCATTCATGATAACTGAGAACCAAACATTGGTAATACAATTTTTAATGAGGTGGATAAAATTGTCAAAGAAACCAAATAAAAGAAGAATTTGGAAGAGGAAATTCCAAGAGAGGTTGTCAAAAGCTTTAGAGATGTCTAATTTAAAAAGTATGTTACCATCTCTGGTAGAAGCATCAATGTCATGAATCATCTCTTAGGCTAGGAGAATGTTGTCAAATATAGCTCTACCTTTAACAAAGATAGTTTGGTTGGGGGAAATAATTTTAGGCAGTAGCAGACTAATTCTATTGGCAATTAATTTAGCAATGAGTTTATGAAAGAAGGTGCAAAGGCTGATAGGTCTGAAATCACCCCAAGATTCAGGATTATTAATTTTGGGAATGAGAACAATGGAAGTGCTATAAAAATATCTAGGTAAAGGATTGCCATCAAAAAAATCAAAGATAACATCGACAAGGTCAAACTTAATAATAGGCCAACAATGAAAAAAATTGAGTCGTAGCCTCGTGAATAGAATCAAGTTCATGCTATTGAGAATACCAATCTCGCCTTCGTAGGATGCAACCAAGCAAATGGTTGTCATCATTAGTAATCATTGAGGGAATCGTGAGACTTGAGAGCTTCTAAGGTAGGGTTGTTGTTTAATAAGTTTTTAAAATGATGTATGATAGAATCTTTAATATCATTATTATCAATGATCCAGCTCCCGTTATCATTTTTAATTTTCTAATAGAGTTTAAGGATTTCTTTTTTTTTTTGAAAAGAGCATGGAAATACTTGGTATTTCTGTCACCATCAGCAATATGTTTGTTAGCAGCCTTTTGTCGCCAATATGTTTCCTCCATATTCTGATATTTAACCAAGTTATCTTTAGCTTCATTCAACTCCTCAAGTTTAGTAGAATCAGTCAAAATAACATCTTCAAGAGAACAAACTAATTGTTCCATATTTTTGATATTTGGCAAAAGATTTTAAAATGATGCTTGTTCCACCAATTTAGGTTTTGTTTAAGCCTTTAAGCTTAAGCCATAAGTGAATCATGCCCTTAACCGAATTATCCGGATGAAGAGGAGCCATCCAGTTAATGGATACAACATTTATGAAATCAATGTGTTGGATCCACATATTTTGGAATCTGAAAGAAGTTGGGGAGGATAACCTATTGGAGGGATTTTGGAAATCAAAAGGAGCATGATCGAAAAGTTTTGCTCAAATGTTCAACAAGTAAGTAGGCCATTGATTGATCCAAAGAGAATTAAAAAGAGTCCCATCAAGTCAGCTGAGTCTAGAGTTATGCCATAGTGAGCCAAAAAAGCCAATATCAATCGACACAATCAAGAATCATA